>JASEVX010000001.1:93175451-93699994 GCA_031761405.1 Serripes groenlandicus | reverse complement strand
ATTGAATTTCAACATGCAATAGTCTTTTATGGCCTTTATTTAACCTTCAAATGGTTGGAAAAAGTTTACATTGCATTTCATGATTTTGTTAACCCTTTACCATATATAGATGCATTTTTATGCATCTGCAGCAGACAACTTTTTAAAACATTGCTGCAAAATAACAAATTGTTCATAATGAGTAATTTTTTCTTTGCAACAATGTTTTCAACTGTATTCAATTATAATAATATTTACGCATTTTTTCATATCACTGAAGAGATGCTTTTAGGGCTTTCTGCTGCACATTCGTTACATGTGGGAAAGGGTTAAACTTTGTCTGTTATGAAATTTTTCAAGGAAAACAATTGTGGCATTTGAAAAAGTGACTGTACGTATAAAAGATTGTTGCAGGATTGAAAACTTTGTGAAAAAAGAGAGAAATGTACAGCTAATTTAGAGCAAATTCTTCTTTCTCCACATTTTTGTAGTATAGTGGTCTATCCCATAGATAGACAATAATTCTGAAGCTATGTGTTTGTATAAGGGGATACTTATACTGCCTTGCTATAGAGCTAGCTTTTATAGCAACGCGGTAGTGTTCGCCTACTGGGCAAGAGGCCCCTAGTTCGAGCCCTGTTCGAGTTGGACTCTTTCAGCTGGGTTACATTGGCACCCAATAAGGGACAACCCACAGTGATGTGAGATAGAGTAGTAGGTGTAGAAAACTTGAATGATTCAAGGACGAATATTCACATGGAAGGGAAGTATGTAGTACAGTGGTCTGTCCCATAGATAGACAATAATTCTGTAGCTATATATGTTTGTATAAGGGGATACTTATACTGCCTAAATGCTAGAGAGCTAGCTTTTATAGAGATGCGGTAGAGTGTTCGCCTACAGGACAAGAGGTCCCGAGTTTGAGCCCTGTTTGGGTTGGACTCTTTCAGCTGGTTTACATTTTCAAAAGTTGTCTGCTGCAATGGAATCAAAAGTTGTTCTCACATGGAAAACAGTGACCCCTCTCATGGATAAAACCTACAGAAGTTTCTAACCTTTGAAAATATTGCGAACAGGTTCAAATCTCCTGTTATTACAATTTATGGCAATGAAATAATGAGTATGAACAACTTGTTCAGTCTCTTCCCATCCTTTAATTGTTTAACATCATCTTGCTAAAGAGGTGGCAAAAAGTCCTCAGTCTGAATCAGGATCAAAGAAACACAGCATATGAAGAACATATACTCAAATTCAATTTAAACCTTCCCCTCATAAAACAAAATCTTCAGCAGACGATTTTGGAAATATCTAGGCATAAATATCGTATAAGTCTTTAAATGAAAATTATTGAATTTATTTGAAATCATTGTGGCAAAAGAAGAAATTGCTAATATGAGCAACTTCTATTTTTGCAACAATGATATCCATGCATGCAATGTTGTAATACTTCGCATGTGTCAGAATGCCTCAGCAAGTGGGAAATGTATAAACTAATTATATAATATATCCCTGGTGCATTAAACTGGTGTCTATATTCTTTAGTATTTTACATCTGGAAAATTATCCTCCCAAACAAGATTATGATCTGCACTCAAACTTAATTATACCGAGGTTAGGGCTGGCTGCACTAAATTAAAACCTCCTTTGAGATTATTGGCTGACCATTACTTGTACGCTGTTATGGTTCCTTTTCTATAATTAATCAAATCAAGTTCATGTTATGTTCATAAGATTCGATGAACTGAAAATGTTCCTTTATTCTGATTTACTTTTCTTCTTCTTTTGTTTTAAAATAGTTAAAGACTAAAAACTGCCTATAAGATAATACATTTACAATTCAATTCAATTCATTACAATCTCTTTTCATAAAACCCTTTTCCTGGGACACAGAACAGTCAATAACCTCTGCAGCAGCCAACTTTTAAAATATTGAGTGAAAGTTATCTTTTAAAGATAAATTTCTACTTTCCCTTCAATATTTTATTAAAATAAATTAAATTTCCAAGTTTCTATAAAATGTATTTCTTTCATCACACATTTTCAAAGCAGACATTCACTCACAGACCTGATGATATCAGTTTAATCCTTTCCCACATACGAAAGTCCCACAGCAGATGACTTTGAAAACCTATTGGAAACAAGAAATCAATAGAGCTTGTTACTGGTTACCTTCAGGCAACGTTTCAAGTTTGTAACCCTTTCCAGTGCTGAAATTTTGCCTCAACCTTAAACTTTAACCAAAATGTAAACGGACAGACAGACAGAAGGACAGACGGACAGACATCGCCAATCTATAGACCGGAATTGCTAGAGCAATCCGGCCAAAATTGTGAAATATCTCCATAAATGAGAGTTAATCATTAAAATGTGTTGAAAAAACCTTGTGGCAAAAGGAGGAATTGCTCATCATGAGCAATTTCTCCCTTTACCACAATGTTTTCAAAAATTGTCTGCTGCAAATGCATCGGAATGCATCTGCAAGTGGGAAAGGGTTAATCCTTTTCACACATATAGACAAATTTTTAAATCAGGAAAAACTGCTTATGATGAGTAATTTCTCCTTTTGCACAATATTTTCAACTCTATCCAAAAGTATTCTTCCATTTATATAGAAATTAACATGTTTTTGCAAAGATATTTTCAAAATTGTCTAGTCAATATCAATACTTTCATGTTTATAATAGATTTTTTCAATGTTCTTACCAATATGTTTTCAAAGTCATCTGCTGCAGATTTGTTGTATGTAGGACATGGTTAGATATTTTCTGACGCCTCTGCAGCAGACTACTTTGAAATCATCTGGGCAAAAATAGGGAATTTCTATATAAATAAATATTCAGTCCAATTTTGACCTTGACCTTTAACCTTGGAAATAAATAGGCTTCTAGACCTTGCCATATTCTAACTGTATACTAAGTTTGGTTAAGATCAGTCAAAGGATGTTCAGTGTAGAGTAGTCACAAGGTTGTTATATGGGAAAATAGTCAAAGTCCAATTTTGACCTTGACCGTATGACCTTGAAAATAAATAGCCTTCTAGACCTTGCTATATACTAACTGTATACCAAGTTTGGTTAAGATCGGTCAAAGGATGTTCAGTGTAGAGTGGTCACAAGGTTGTTACGGACAGACGCACAAAAAAACATTATTACAAGAGAAAGTTGATGCAAGGCATCAATGTCGCCGGAAAAGACTGCATTGATTTATTTATGTATTCTTGACTTTCCTTAGTCTATTCAAACATTTGCTTATAAATTTTATATTCATACCTATACATTAGGGTATCTATTAAAAATTAACGAAATGTGTACACATTTATCTTGGCTTAAATTTAATTTTGCTGTTGTTACTTATTTAAATAATAGTATTCATTCATATAATTTCAATGTTTGTCAATCTTATTCGAATCACAAGGTAAATATCCTGGTATTGCTTTAAAGGGAGGTAATTTGAATAAAACAAAAGTCTTCAAAAGGAGAAATATATCAGCATTACCGTCTACAGTTTAAATTGTTCTATTGTTTGTGGATTTAAAAATGTTCTTTTTTTCTTATTTCTACATGTACAACGAAATATTGCGGCTTCTCTTTGACGCTTTGCGTCAAACATTCGTCTTGTACTTGTCTAAAATAAAATAATATCACTTGCTTTTTCATATCGAAATGCGCATGCGCGAAAATCGATGTTAAAGGTCACGAAACTACACAACAGAATAGGGTCTATATTTAGCTTAGAAACAGTTCCTACTTTAGATATTCATGGATTAACATTATTAAATGAATTCTACACAAATCAAGACATCTCTTTGAACATGAAAACAACATTTAGTAAGTTAAAATTGCTATTAAAAGGAGAATCCGAAATTTACCTCAATGATGACACATAAGAGTCTGCATTAGGGGGTGTTGGTTCACGTCTTGAAGGGACCACTTTTGTCTTCGTAAATAAGACAAAAAACTTAAATGCGAGTGAAATAAAAAAAACTGCAAACATTAAAAAATCGGAATATTTATTTCATTTTAGATGTGTCATTTATTAGTGTTCGTAAACAACCACAATTGTAATATGTTCAAATCATCTAGATTTATTTCTTTCTAATAATAAGCCGCCCTCCCATGTGATTTCCGAAAACCTATTAAAAATAGAAGTCGCGGGCTTCTGCCCGGCGACTAATAATAAACGGACAGCCCCGTTACTATATCCCCTCTCAAACTCTGTTTGACGAGGGAATAAAAACGGACAGCCCCATTACTATATCTTCTCGCAAACTCTGTTTGACAAGGGGATAATTATCGAAGAGAGTTGAAACAATGTGGCAAAAGGAGAAATTGCTCATCATGAGCAACTTCTTCTTTCGTCACAATGTTTTCAAAGGTAATCTTCTTCAGAGGTATCAGAAAGCGTCTGTATGTGGGAAAGGGTTATAATGGTGTATCAGGTAACAATGTATTCACAGAAATCTTGTAAATTTTGTCATGGGGAAGAAAGAAAATGAAGGTATAATTTGGCTGTAGCAATTAAACACTTTACAGCTACTATAATTAGTTAATTAATGAGTAGATTTCATAATAAATGAGAAGATGGATATCTTTTAACTAATTTATGAGGCAATAATTACAGTACAGGAAAGAAATCTAAGTAGTGGGTTATTGAGTATTTTATCACAGTTCTCCCTGTATACCCCAACCCTTTCCCACATGCAGATACAATTTAGTGCATCAGCAGCAGATGTCTTTTGAAAACATTGTGGTAAAAGTAAAAATTGCGCATTTTGAGAAAGTTCTGTTTTTGTTTGCCACAATGTTTTCAAACTCAATTCTATTAAATAACACTTTTATTTAGAGACTTTTTCCACCATTCTATCAGACCTCTGATGCAGCTTTGTTGAGTATGGTCAAATTTTAAACAGGAGTGATGTATTTTTTAAAAATAATTTCTTTTATAGACATTTTCCTAGTTTTGTCACAATGTTTTCTAAGTCATCTGCTGCAGTTTAAATTTGTGTTGCCTGTGTGAGAACGAAGGTTTGATGATAACTGTAGACAATAGTCCTTAAAGGGTTTAATGGTCAATAGTCCTTAACCCTTTCCCTCATATAGGCGCTTTCTGACGCCTCTGCAGCAGACGGCTATTTGAAAACATAGTGACAAAAGGAGAAATTGCACAGAACGTGCAATTTCTCCTTTTGCCACAATGTTTTCCACTTTTTGTCATAGGTTATCCATTCAATTATGGAGATTTTCTATGTTTTGACAAAATATGTTTAAAAGCGTCTGCTGCAGAATTGCTGTATGAGGGAAAGGGTTAAAGGGTTATGGTCATTAATCACTAAGTTTTCCCTTTCCCACATTCAACAAATTTACAGCAGACAACTTCAAACATACATGGTAGATAATAATATGAAAAGTTTCTATAAAATTCGTCATAATTGTTTATAGAACTCTGAAAACAATGTGGTAAATACAGAAATTGCTCGTTATGAGAAATTTCTCTATTTGCCACACAGTTTTCGGAGGTTGTCATCTACAGATGCTTCGAAATGCGTCTCAGGGAAAGGGTTAATCACAACATAATGCCCTTACCTGTTTCTTACTACAGTATATCTGCCATTTTTTCTCCGGGGTAAGGTTAAACAGTGCATCACGATGTGGCTTGTCCAAGTCTAACTCCGCCTGTAAAATGTAAGATTGATAAATAGGATTAATCAGAAGATAATTTAACCCTTTCCCCCATACGATCTTTCTGCTGCAGACGGCTTTGAACGTATTTTGTCAAAACATAGAAAATCTCCATAATTGAATGGATAACCTATGACAAAAAGTGGAAAACATTGTGGCAAAAGGAGAAATTGCACGTTTTGTGCAATTTCTTCTTTTGTCACTATGTTTTCAAAAAGCTGTCTGCTGCAGAGGCGTCAGAAAGCGTCTATATGAGGGAAAGGGTTAAGAAACATTTCACACTTTTCCACATACAACAATACTTCAGAAGATGACTTTGTAAACATGATGTAACATCTAGGCAAACAAATATACAAAATCTATATTTATTTATTTATTTATTGGGGTTTTACATCGCTTTCAACATTATTTCAGTTATATCACGGTGACAGTTCACTTATTCATGATCCCTGGGTAAACAAACCAGTACTAGGCTAGAATATGTCCACCATGACCAAGGTGCCGCGACTGTGGATCGAACCCGGGACACCCAGTTTCGAAATGAAGTTTTTAAAGTAAAACATATTTTTATTAGAAAATACTTACCAGTCATTTATTAGTCGCCGGGCAGAAGCCCGCGACTTCTATTTTTAATAGCTTTTCGGAAATCACATGGGAGGGCGGCTTATTATTAGAAAGAAACAAATCTAGATGATTTGAACATATTACAATTGTGGTTGTTTACGAACACTAATAAATGACACATCTAAAATGAAATAAATATTCCGATTTTTTAATGTTTGCAGTTTTTTTTATTTCACTCGCATTTAAGTTTTTTGTCTTATTTACGAAGACAAAAGTGGTCCCTTCAAGACGTGAACCAACACCCCCTAATGCAGACTCTTATGTGTCATCATTGAGGTCAATTTCGGATTCCCCTTAAAACATATTTTTATTAGAAAATACTTACCAGTCATTTATTACCTGATATATACATCTCCTAACCCTTAATTCATCCAGAAAAAGAACTCGCCTAGCGTATCCCTCACGCCTGTGTGATATACACGGTCACCGGTAAATACCGGCGCACGAGGTCAACGTGTCACTTTTAGTTTTCAAGTAAGTGTTGGTTGACGACGCGGGGTTGGGAGGCGGGAATATGAAATGACTGGTAAGTATTTTCTAATAAAAATATGTTTTACTTTAAAAACTTCATTTTTATGTCAAAAATACATTACCAGTCATTTATTACCTGATGACTTTTCAGCATCGGTCGGGAGGCATCTGCCAACACTTCTAGTCCTACAGGTAATGCAGCACATTGTAGTTATTTTTATTTAATTTATTTACTTAGTACTGAGACACAACAGCCTGTGAAAGTAGGAGAATGGATTGATAAATTTCAATCGTTAAGTACTTTATTGTTGTGTCTAATATGTAATTTAGCATATAACTCGCTGAGACGCCACCAGTGGCCCCAGAGAGTGAAGATTTTCAGTTTGCTTAGACATAGATCGCAGGTAGAAATTTGAAAAAGTCGATTGAGATTTCCATACCGCGGCACGAAGAATATCCTCTAAAGGCACATTGTTGGAAAAGGCCCAACTAGTGGAGAGTGCTCTAATTTCATGTGGACGAATCCGTAAAAACGAGAGATCGCGAACTGAAAGATTAGTGTAGGCTAATTTAATTGTACAGGATATCCAGCGGGAAATAGAAGCCGCTGATATATCCTTACATCCTATCAGAGGGAGAAACAACCTCTTCCTACGGCCCCTTGTCCCTTTAACTCTCTTAAGGTAAAGCTTAAGAGCTCTAACGGGACATAGAAGTCTGTCGGCATCCAACGGACCACAGCTCGCAGAAAGACTGGGAACCGTGATTGGTTTAGGAAGGACCGAAGGTAACTGGTTCTTGGCTAAAAAACCTGACTGACAAAGTAGAGTGAACGAGCCATCAGATTCATTGAATCTGATAAAGCCGGTTTCTACTGAAAGCGCATGCAACTCACTTCTACGACGCGCGGTCGCAAAGGCAAGAAGAAAGACAGTTTTGTAAGTTAAAAATTTTAACGAAGCAGAAGACAGAGGTTCGTACGGCGCCTTTGTAAGAGACCAAAGAACGCAAGATAAATCCCATTTTGGAGTTAAACTCCTACAAACGGGTTTATCTAGTTCGAATGATCGCATAAGTTCCGAGAGAAATGGATTAGCACCAATACTCTCTCCCCCTTTGAACTTAAGCGTATTCGAAAGCATTGAACGATAACCTTTTATTGTGCTAACAGCTAGATCTTTATCTTCAAAAAGAAAAAGAAAGAAATCGGCAATCCTAGCTACAGAGGGACACTCAGGATTGATCGACCTAGCATGACACCAATCTGAGAAGACTGTCCACTTGGAATCATAGACGATTCTAGTGGATCGTCTTCTGGATTGAGCGATGCGAGAGGCAACTTTTTGAGAAAAGTTTCTCTCTCGGATCGATCGCTTGATAATGTCCAAGCGTGAAGATGAAGCATTGCCGGGTTGGTATGAAGATGCCGCCCCGGTTGCTGAAACAGAAGGTCGTCTTGAAGAGGAAGACGTACTGGTTGTGCCAACAGGCAGGCCAGGAGGTCGTGAAACCAAGACCTCTGGGGCCAAAATGGCGCTATCAACAGGATTCTGCACTGTTGAGAACGAAGAACCTTTTGTAGTACGATCGGGACCAGAATGAACGGGGGAAACGCGTACCCGAATAGACGGTCCCAATCGAGGGTCAGTGCGTCCACTGCCCAGGCTGCAGGATCGTACATCGGTGACACATAAAGTGGCAGCCGATGGTTGACTCTGGTGGCGAAAAGATCCACCAGTGGTGTCCCGATCCGCATGAATACAGAGTTTACTACACTCTGATTCAGTGTCCATTCCGCCGGAAGAACTTTGTTTTGGCGGGATAGACTGTCCGCTAAGACATTCAAATGGCCGGGGACGTGTTTTACTAAGACTACTAACGACGTCGCCTGGCACCAAAGGAGTAACTTCCATGTCTCCAGAAAGAGTAGATGGGAGTGCGTTCCTCCTTGCCTGCGAATGTAGGACACAACAGTAGTATTGTCCGTCGACAATAAAACAGTTGTGTTCGCAACGGAGGCAGAGAACTGTTTGAGAGCTAGCAGGACTGCTCTCAATTCTAAGTTGTTTATGTGCAAACAACGTTCCTCCGCTGTCCACATGCCCTGGGCTGTTAGGCCCTGTGGCTCTAAATGAGCTCCCCAACCCACAGCACTGGCATCTGTAAAAAGGTACAGATCCGGAGGTGATGTGATCAAGGGCACCCCTTGTAGATAGATTAACGGATCCAGCCACCACCGAAGGTGTGACTTGAAGAAATCCGTCAGAGCTATCTCCTGTTCCAGTGAGTCCACAGACGGACGCCACCGGGACAGAAAAAGATACTGAAGGGGCCGCATGTGGAGCCTGCCTAGACTGACTAGGTCGGCTGCTGCACTCAGGGACCCCAGAAGTGACAGCATGGACCGGGCTGTTACCATAGCCTGGTCCAGAGTGAGTCTGATCTTCCGGAAAAGAGAATCGACTCTGTCCGAAGGGACCCGAATCACCGCTAGGTCGGTGAGAAAGGTCATCCCTACGAATGTAAACCTCTTTGACGGAACTAAGTCCGACTTCTGCGTATTGGGAATAAGGCCCAATCGCAGAATGGTCCGCCAGGCTAGAGACAGATCGTGAAGGAGAATTAAACGATCTGCTCTGTGGAGTAGCCAGTCGTCGAAGTATTGAAGAAGCTGGGGCCCGTTCATTCGTAGAAAGGCTCCCACAGCATTTATAATCTTCGTGAATACTCGAGGTGCGGACTTGAGGCCGAAGGGAAGTGCCCTGAATTGGTACACTTCTCCATTTACCACAAACCGAAGGTATTTCCTCGACGAGGAAGCGATCGGAATGTGGTAATAGGCGTCTGTGAGGTCTAACGAGACCGCCCAGTCGTCCTTCCGAATAGCCATTCTGATGGAGCGGGCCGACTCCATCTTGAATTTCTCGACCGGTATTAATAGATTCAGGGCTGACAAATCTATCACCGGTCTCCACCGACCGTCTTTTTTCGGAACGAGAAAAAGACGGCTGTAGAAACCCCGAGTATTGGGGTTGAGAACCCTCTCTATGGCTTTCTTTTTCAGAAGTGATGTAATCACTTCTGACATGGTCGGATGGCGTGACGACAGATCGATGGGCACGCTTGTCATGGGAGGGGGGGAAACGAAGGGAATTAGATACCCTTCTTGTATCACGGATAAAATCCAACGATCCTCCGTGATACTCCCCCATTCTTCCCTGAAAAATGACAGGCGGCCCCCTACTGCAATCTCCGGCCTCGGGATAGTCATAGAGAGGTGCGTACCCCTAGGGCTGCGGCCTAGGAGCCGTACCATACCTGGAAGTATGCTTCGGCTTAGCTCCCGTGAAACGGGGCTTCGGTTTAGCATAATTCCGGCCCGTGGAAGGAGGTTGTTTAGGCGGTACAGCCTTCACTTCCTGTTTCTGCTTTTTCGCCGGGGGCTTCCTAGTATTAGTCCATTTAGCCGCCGGTGCAGAGTATTTACGACTCTGTGACAAAGCATTTACTGCACTCGCCGAAAGGCGTCTGGATTGTTCTGACGAATCAGTAACAGTCACTGCAGCAACCCTTCCACCAAAGAGAAGATTGGAGGATAAGGGGGCGGCTCTTAAGCTGTCCTTGCTATTTTGTAGCAGAGAAGAGGATTTGACAAGTGTCGCATCTCTCCTCGCGGACAGCATTTCCGTGGCGTTCTGCAAATTCAGAGCCATCAGGTGCCGATTCCCCGTATCAAAAGCCTCCAGAATTCTGCTAGCCCCTCTGCTAGAGACATTCTCCTCTTTAAGTAGAAGTGCCAGAGCTATGGCGAAATGATCGTCATGTGAAGCCACCATGACTCCCAGACGCGCTCTGGCCTCCCATCTCTCAACCAGTTTAGCACTAACTGTGATTGAGGTGGGTGCAGTTAATCCCAAAGTGGACGCATCTCCGTCTAAGGCCGGTACTTTAACGGGAAAGAACTCCTTCGAAGCTACATAAGCCTTAGGAGACACCCATTCCTTAGAGATGGCCAGTGGGACCGACCAGGCTGACTCAACAGTGTCTAATGACCTGGTGGACTGCAGTTGGTCCAATAACCTTCCCAAGTTATTCGCCTGCGGAAGTAACTGTAATGGAGTTGTAGACCCTCCTATCTCCGCATTATGTTCTTCCAAACTTGAAAGGTTTTTACGACGTGGGGGAGCGTCGATCTTAGGGCAGAGCGTACTAGGCACTACCCTAAAAACTTCTTCAATAGCCTGCTGCAGGGACCAACGATCCGCAGCCGGCTCGTCTTCTATAGGTAATAGACTTTCCGTTTCTTCGTCAGACGAAGAAGTGGAGGATTGTCTAGGCCTACGACGAGAAGTATTGTGCTTAACCGGACTTCCCACCGGTTGACCAATTTCCGATCCAGAAATGGATTCATTCTCTGATAATCCATAAGCTGGTGACGATCATGTGAACTCAACCTTCTATCCGCAGCAGAGAAAGGTTGCCCAGAGTCAATCATCGGAGCCGAACTCACTGTATGTGATCTTTTCGACTTCCCCTTAACGGAACAAGCAATATTCCGATCGGGGGATTGCCTTTCAAAGGACTGCCTCTTGGAGAGGTGTCCTTCCGGGAGTCGTAAATTCCTATAATCAGGAATTTGACGATCACGGTAGGCATCACTAACCTGTCTGTCATAGAACCGATCACTCCTTCGTAATGAAGGTTGGTAACGTGGAGGAGTAATATCTCTTGAATAATACACTGTTCCCCTAGGAGAACGGAATGATTTTCTCGATATGTACTCTCCGTAATCTATGTCAGCAGGTTGGTTATTAAAACCTGGTAAACCAGTGTTCTGAATATCCAAATAATCAGGCTGTGCTGCGAAAGAATGATAACGTGTATCTATCCGATCGAGACGCACTGATCCCGGTTGCCTGGTACCGGGTTGCCCGGTACCTGGTTGACCGGTGGCAGGTCGAGTCATGTATGAATGACTGCCTTGCTGATTCTCCCATTCATCGTGAAATGAATGACCCATGTCCTCATTCCCGGTGTATGGATTAGTCATGCTGAATTGACTGACAGAATGCCCGGTCGCTTCATGCAGCCCGGTGCCCGGTCTAGTCATTTCAGAATGACTGCCTGGTTGCCCGGTGACTGGTCGTATCATTCTAGAATGATTGCCCGGTTGCCCGGTGACCGGTCTCGTCATTTCAAAATGACTGCCTGGTTGCCCGGTGCCCGGTTGCCCGGTGCCCGATTTAACCAAGGTAATATGACTGTCCAGTTTCCCGGAACCCGGTTGCCCGGTACCCGGTTGCCCGGTACCCGGTTGCCCGGTACCCGGTCGCCCGGAGTCATAAGGGTTTTGCTCGGAAGCATCACCCTGTGGACCAATGATAGGCAATTGTAATGCTCCATCACCGGTCCCCAAATTCTGCCCGCCGACCGGGTAATTTGGAACTCTGCTGTAGGCTTCCGAAGAATGCCTATCAACTGAGTGTGGTGAAAGAGGGGGCCATTCTGTTAGGTTTCCCTGAGAATGCCCCATTGCCTCACCCGAAGGTTCAGCACTAACACCAGTCGTCTGTTTTTGACCAGACGATATCATACGTTCCTCCGAACTTCGAGACGGTCCCGTCGTGGCTGTTACAGAGGCGTATGTCTTGACTGAAGATTGAAAAGCTCTATCCTTCCGTCTAATCAACCCAGTCGTGGAGTCTGTTGGGGAAAAACCCTCGAATTCCCCTTCGCTCGTAGAGCTAATACTTACCTTCTTCTTCAAAGGAACAGTTTTACTCTTACGGCTTTTGTGAGTCCTCCTCGATATGGCCTGTTTCCAAACGGAAGCCGACCATAACGAACAGAACTCACATGGTGAATCCTTTGTGCACTTAGTGCACGCAATGCAGGAAGAGTGCGTGTCCCACAAGGCCACTAAATGACCGCATGAGCCACGCCTCTGTTCACCATTATGTGACATAGTATAAATACAAAATCAAATTACGAAGTTCAAAAACAAAAAATAATATTTTCTATTCTTTTATTTCACTACTCGTTTTTACGGACGTAATTCAATGAAAAAATATTTTTTAAATATTCTCCAAATGTCTATGTAATTATACAAAACAACAACAAAGGCGATAAACAATATTATCGCTACCGGATCGGGAAATCTCACCGTTGAAAATTAATTGAAAAATTAATGCACGGTCATTCAAGACCCGACTCGTAACTGAAATAGTGGGTGGGGTAACCACCCGCGGCTCTCAGCTAGTTGTTACTACAAAAAAACACAACTTAAACACAAACAATAAATAAACAAAGTTCAAGTTCAAGAAGTAAATGTACAGTTTAACTGAATGAATTGACCCGTTAAAGCGAAAGCTTTAACTAGACAACGAAAATAAATTTAGAAAAATGAAAATAAATTCAAGCCTGTAGGTCGGTGTGTCCAGGAAACTAAAAGTGACACGTTGACCTCGTGCGCCGGTATTTACCGGTGACCGTGTATATCACACAGGCGTGAGGGATACGCTAGGCGAGTTCTTTTTCTGGATGAATTAAGGGTTAGGAGATGTATATATCAGGTAATAAATGACTGGTAATGTATTTTTGACATAAAAATCCCCGAAGCTAACCACTCGACCACAGCGGATTCCATAAAATCTATATAATGGTGTTATAAAATGTGAAGTTATTGAATAAAATAGAAAACATTGTGACAAGAAGAGAAATTGCTCATTACGATCGTAAAATTTCTCCTTTTGCAATCATGTATCTTCATATGCAGAGGCGTAAAAATGCATCTAGATGTTGGAAAGGGGGGTTAAACCCTGTTGTGTTGTACTTCCAGAAATGATATCATCCAGTCAATGAACGGACAGACAGACAGACAGATTATACAAAATTAAGTGCTTCTTTATGATTTCCCAGAAATGTTTAGATATTTGAAAATATTGTCAAAGTGAGCGATTTCTCCTTTAGCCAGCATGTTTCAAACTTTGTTCAATAAGTATTCTTTTTAATTTTGTCTGAGATGCTTTCAAATGTAGTCTACTACCGATATGGTGTATGAGGGAAGGGTTTATGTCATGGTCAACCTGCCTTATGGGCAGAGAACACCAAAAACCAATTTGACTTGATCATAAAACAGCTGACAAAAGCTGCGTTAATGCTTTCCCACATATTACAACAAATCTGCAATAGATGACTTCATAAACAACTTGCCTGCTAAAAATATAGAAAATCTTTAAATTAAAATGAAAGTATATGTATTGAATAAAGTAAAAAAACATTGTGACAATGAGCAATTTCTCCTTTTTACCGCAGATAAATGTCAAAATGTGTCTGTAAGTGGGAAAGGCTTTATATTGTACTTACGTAAATGTAAACAAAGTCATGACAATGTAAACAAACATGACGTAGAAATACATTATAATACCCCGTACTAATGATATGACATCAGGTGTGTGTCAGACAACATTATTAATTAAACAGAGGTCAGGTTTGAGGTTCGTACTTTAGAGATGTGTTTTAGTATGATCCTAAAATGAGAACCAAGAAACCTTTTGTTAGTACAATCTTTAGTCATTGTATGAATACAGTTAAGCCTTTCCCACTTCCAGATGCATCTGCCAAAACGTTATCAACTTTATCCAATGTTTGAACTTTCAATATTTTTGCGAAGATATTTTCAAAGACGTCTGATGCAGATTTTTTGTATGTGAGAAATTTCACCTTTTCTCACAATGTTTTCAGAAGTTGCCTACTGCTGATGTGTCATTTGTATCTAAAGAGGGTAAACTTTAAAGAATGATATATCTAAAACTTACCACAAGTTCTTCAAACTTTGCATTGAGTTCATTCTCATCTGTTGGCATGGGAATATCCAGGGCCATGGCCTTGAGGGGTGTACCACTTTCAATTCCATATTTAATATCTGGGGGACGACCACCGAAACACCAACAAAACGTCTGCTTACTCGGCATTGTGTAACTGTTTTATATTTGTCTGGTTTCTTACAGGGTGTTTGTTAATTTCTCATCATCTGAAAGTGTAAATATATAAATACAAACTTAAAGTCATTCTTTTACAATTGACCATTATTGACTTCTCTTTTTCAGTTTCTCTAACATATATGACTTTTGACGCCTCTGAAACAGATGATTAAACATTATGGAAGAGGAGAATTTACAATGTTGTCTGCTCTATTTCTGCTAATACCATAATCATCATTGTAAAATTATGAAGCATGTTTGCATGAACCCTTTCCCACTTGCAGACAAATTTGAATGAACTATTTTACCTTTTGCCAAGAAGTTCGCAACTCTTTTCAGTAATTAATTAATCTTTAATCTTTCATTTCCATAAAATGTCCATATATTTAACTAGATGATTTCAAGGTCGTCTGTGCAGTACTTTTGTTTAATGTGAGAACGGGTTTCCCACCTATAGACGCATTTTGACGCCTTTCGAAAACAGCGTGACAAGAAAAGAAATTGCTCAAAATGCGCAATTTCTCATTTTGCATCAATGTTTTCACTGCAGATTTGCTGTATGTAGGAAAAGCGGGTTAAAGGCAGGTGACACAAAAACACCATGTCCACACACCTGACGCTTTCTCACATAATATTATAGATGCATCTGCAGCAGACAATTCTTGATAACATTGTGGCCAAACACCTTTTGCCACAATGTTCTTAATTCTTTACATACTTTCATTTATATCGATTATCCATATTTTTGCCTAGCTGTTTGATGCTGATTTGTTGTAAGTTGGAAAAGGTAAAAGTTTGTGATATATCCAAGGCCTAAAGAGGTCAAGCCATTAATAAGCCATAAACATTAATTTTTGTGTCACCCTAGGTTGGTAGTTATTAATGACCATAATTAACTATATGATCATTTAAGAAAATAAATCAGGGCAATAAAATTAATTTATATCAGTCCCTTTAAATTTTATACAGTATGGATTTTTTTTATACAGTTGCAGCATTTATAATTGTATTAACCCTTTCTCACCATCATCACGTTTGCAGCAGACTACTTTAATAACATTGTGATGTTCAATATCTCCACTAATGCCACATTGATTTTCAATACATGCAATAATACTTTAATTTACACAAGATTTATTATATTTTTGCCTAGATATTTTCAAAGTTGTCTGCTTCAGATTTGTCTTATGAAGGAAAGGGTTAAGCATTTCTCGTCAGATTGGCCTTATGTCACAATATGTCCCAAAGTTGTGTGCTTCAGAAGCTTCAAAATGTAATTAGGAAAGGTTACAAGGAAATCCATTTATATATTCCTTAATTAAGTCATATAAAATGTTATAACTCAGTCTCAAGTGTTGTTATAAATAATCCTGATTACGTATAGACCAGCTTCTGAATTCCACTGAAAAACATGAGTTGTCCCGCGAGAAAACCAACATTATGGCATCTGTGTAATGTATTGACCCAGATCAGCCTGCGCAGTCCATGCAGAATGATCCGGGCCGACACATTCCATCTCAGGGGGATAGTCTAAGGTAAAGAGTAATGATTCCTAAAAGAGAAAATCCATTATAAGGAGGCGAAAAGTGTCTATCCGGGTAAGCCTGCGCGACATGATTTTGCAGATCCTGGTCAATAAAGTAACTTTACGCAGAGTCCACAATGTTGGTTTTATCACAGGATAAACAACATGTTTTTCTGTTGCATACAGTTTGAAATCATTCCCATTAATCTAAATGAATATTGATCCTTTGCCTAATACAGACTACATTTGACACCAACAACTTGCTTGTTTGTTTATTTGTATTGTGTTTTATGCCACTTTCAATAATGTTTCAGTTATATCACACTCATGGTAAATCACCAGTATTACTGGTCCATTTATCCTGACACAGGAGTGGGAGTCAGTTGTAATGCTCTAACCCCACAATCCTGAGCGCCTAGGAAGGAAGCCTTTCTTACTTGTTTTAATGCATTTGGAATGATCCAACTGCTTCCAATGCAGATGTCTTAACCCTTTCCCTCATATAAACGCTTTCGGACGCCTCTGCAGCAGACGGCTTTTTGAAAACATAGTGACAAAAGAAGAAATTGCACAAAACGTGCAATTTCTCCTTTTGCTACAATGTTTTCCACTTTTAGTCATAGGTTATCCTTTCAATCATGGAGATTTTCTATGTTTTGACAAAATACGTTCGAATTGTCGTATGAGGGAAAGGGTTAAGCACTACACTACGGAAGCCGTCACAACATATCAGAAAATGGCTTAGACCAGGTTGAATATCAGACCATAGCTACAGTATTTACTGTAAAGGATTAGTTCAATAATAAAAAATATCTGTCTAGATAGGGGAATATTGTTTCTTTATTGATCCCTGCTGTGAATATTCTGCTTTATTGATATCCAAAGAAGGCAATTTAAAATCTGTAACAATATGAACATATTTGCTTAACCCCAGTGAATATCATATGCAATTTAGCTGGGTCTGAAACTATAAAACTCTGTAAACGATCTCTGTGCTCAGAAATAAACTCCATGCTTCAAATAGGACTTCTGATTGGTCAATTTCAAGAAAGAATTTGTTTCCCACCAATCAGATACTTCAGCACAAATTCTGGGAACTTTTATAGTTTAAGAGCTTGGCCAAGCTCATTTTTAAAAATTCTGCCTTGTAGGGGGTATACAAGTTGTCTGTATGGTAAATGGGAACACATTAACCAAAGAAACCAATATGCAGAGAGTAAGAATCATAAAGTACCTGTTGTAAAACTATCAACTATCAACTAAACACCACAGGTGATATCAACACAATGGCTTAACTGACATCAAATAACCCTCATTGCATAACCTTGAGTTCAAAATTAATCCTAATACATAAGTTTCCATTTCATTTGAGCACTTTCATGATTTGAATAGATACCTTCTTTGAACATTCTACATTCTTTAAACAAGAAAGTTTAAAACAAACATGTGTTGCTGCTCATAAGGCATATGTAGTCAGTGACAGCCTGACGGACAGACAGATTAAAGAATTAACAGACAGACGGCTGAGAAGTGATTGTGTGTCACTGCTAGGGCAGGCGACAAAAAACTAATACTAACAATAATCACTATTCACTAAGATTTTAGAATTCTTTAAGAAGGTCTTATTCCTTAGCCACATAGAACAAATCTTCAGCAGACAACATTGAAAAGATCTTGGCAAATATATAGAAATATCTATAAATAAAACTACAGGTATTGAATCGAGTTGAAAACATTGAGCAATTTCTCCTATTTACACAATGTTTTTAAAAGTAAACTGTTGAAGATGCATCAAAATGCATTTCCAAGTGGAAAAGGGTTACTGGTTAATATGTGATAAGAAGACTGTTTGAAGGATCAATCACATGTGGCGCCTACCAACACATGTAAGTCAAAGTGTGACGGGCAGACAAATTGACTAAAAATAGAGAGATGGCAGAGAAGTGATCCCTATGGGTCACCCTACCAAGGTAGTCAACATAACAAGAGCTGTCGGAGGACAACATGCTCGACTATTCCTCCACTTATTTGATTACTGAGATAATGGACTCTAATGTAGTTGCATGCTAAACATTAACCACAATTGATGTCTTAAAGGGTGATAATTTGCATTATATGCAGGATAGAGTTATTTAACTTGATTATTTTCATAGGTGTGATGGTTGGGAAGGGTTGTATAACGTTTCAATGGAATGCATTAAGTAGTTACTAAGATAATGGACTCTTAATGTAGTTGCACACAAACCTTTAACCATAGGGCAACAATTTGCACCATATGCAACTATAGTTCAAAGTTATTGTTTTTTTCGTTAAAGGTCAAAGTGACCTTGACCTTTGACCTTATGATCCCATGACCTGTTTTAGTCAAGCGCTAATCATGACCATTACTCAAACTAAGTTTCAGGGTCATAGGCCTAAGCAATCAGTAGTTTTAAAGCAAGGAATGTTTCTGTATTGAAGGTCACAGTGAACTTGACCTTTGACCTATTGACTCAAAACTCTCTAGGCATCACCAACTTGCTATGATGTATGTTCATACCAAGTTTGAAGATCATAGGCCTAGGCGTATGTAAGTTATAAGGGTAAATGCTAGCTTTCACAAAAACTTGCACCATTAACTGTTTCTTTACAGAAAGGTCACAGTGACCTTGACCTTTGATCTAGTAACTCCAATCTCTTTAGGCAAAACCAACTTGAAAATAACAGGCCTAAGTGTATGTTAGTTATAAGGGTAAATGCTAGCTTGCACGAAAACTTTAACCATGAACTATTTCCATATAGAAGGTCACAGTGACCTTGACCTTTGACCTACTGACTCCAAAGTTTATAGGCATCACCAACTTGCTATGAAGAATGTCCACACAAAGTTTAAAGACCATAGGCCTAGGCATATGTTAGTTATACGGGTAAATGCTAGCTTGCACAAAAACTTTAACCATGAACTGTTTCTATATAGAAAGTTACAGTGACCTTGATCTTTGACCTACTGACTCCAAACTGTGTAGGCATCACCAACTTGCTATGAAGTTGTAAGTATGTAAGTTATAAGGGTCAATGCTTAGCTTGCACAAAAACTTTAACCAACGCCGACGGGGACGCTGGGGTGACTACAATAGCTCTCCTTATTCTTCGAATAGTCGAGCTAAAAATGAGAACATTTTAATATGGGTAAAGTATTATCCCTTTCCCACATACAACAAATCTGCAGCAGACGACTTTGATCTTCTAGACAGAAATATGGTGAATCTCAAGAAAAGAAGACATTATTGTTGAATACAGTTGAACAACACATTGTGGCAAAGGAAAATTGCTCCTTTTGAGCAATTTCTCCGATTGTTACAATGTTTTCAAAAAATCAACTGCTGCAGAAAAGCAAGAAGTGTCTATAGATATGTTGGAAAGGAATAAATGTATATGATTTATTTAAAACATTGCTATGAGTTACACTGGGTTACAAATGACCCTAAGATTAACTAAAATCTAGAGCATACAATAATTAGCATAACATATTAAGATTGACTCAATCTGTATGATGAATTAGCTTCTTCTTACTTAACCATTTATCTCATATGACATAATTGGAGACATCTGAAGGCTAAAACGTAAAATCATGAAAATTGGAAGTAGGAATTTTGATTCAGAGTTGAAACATGGAGGTTTGAGTTATTGCTCATATCGAGAAATTTTAAGTTTAACTAAATGTTTTCAAATGTCATCTGCTGCACTGCTCTGAGGTATGTATCTCTATTAGATTGTTTTACCCCCAGTGTTTCAGTTACCATTTATGCGGACTTCATGAGCAATTTCTCGTTTTGTCATCTGCTGTAGAGGCATCAAAATTTGTCTACATGAGAGAAAGCATTGAAACAGTAAAAACAGACAAAACTGCTTGTTAGTTATTTCACTGATGTGACAAGACAGTAGAGCATAGATGAACACCTTGTATGTGTCACTGATATGTTTATGGGACAAGTTAACTTCAGTATAGATGAGCAATTTCTCCTTTTGCCACAACATTTTCAATGTTGTCTGCTGCAGTTGCGTAAGAATGAAGGAAAAGTTAAAACACCTCAAGCTAAAAGTATGTATAGCTCAATAATTAAAAGTATTCATTGCCATCAAGGGTTTAAAACTGCGAAAATGAGAAATTGCTCCTTTCCAACAACGAGGCTAAGGAGCTTTGTTAATGTTTTGAATGACAATTAAAGCCATATACACATACATCTTTTTAGTATTACTATGTCAAGCCCTTTTGTTTGATGTATATTTAGTCTTTTCTTTATTTGTAATCACATACATAATGTAACATTGTGTTTTGAAACATAAACAAATACACATGTACTTTTAGGCCATATGATTGTAATTTGTACACAAAACTTATGTTTTGTCATATGTTATAGTACCACTTCAGTTACATTCAAACTCTGCAGTCTATCGAGTCTATAGAATATAAGAGTGTTCGAAAGAACACAAACATGTGTCCCCAGCCAATATGTCAGTATGTGAAAGCCTGACAGACAGATGGATGGACAGAGAAATTTATGTCTGTGCGTGTATCTACTTGCTTAGGCAGGCGACAGAAAAGTGTTAAATGCCCCTTTTTACACTTGAACTTGATTTAGATGAATATAACCAGTATATGGGTAGTGATTCAATTTTAAAATGTGTGATGCGGTTAAATGTAGTTCCCTTTTGACAGGGGATATTATATAAAATAGCCAGCATGAAACATATTCCGCATGAACTGGAATTATTGACTTTGTAATAATTGAACTGTCGCATGATGAAAACATATAAAATCAAATCAAATATGTCAAATCACTCAGAAATTGGTAGTGCTCACTCAGACCTTAAAAAATATGTTATGTATGTGACTGCAACATACAACAGATGTATTCAGCAGACTACTTTGAAAACATCTGTGAACAAATATGGAATGTCTCTATAAATTAAAGTAAAGATATTGTATAGAGATAAAAAGATTGTTGCAAAAGGCAAAATTGCTCATTATATTCTGAGGTTGTCAAGCTGCAGATGTCAATCAAAATGAAGTTTTTTAAAGTAAAACATATTTTTATTAGAAAATACTTACCAGTCATTTAATACCTGATATATCATCTCTATACACCTTAATTATCCAAAAAAAAACGCCCACGTTAGCATATCCCTCACGTATCCGTGACATACACGGCCGCCCGGAAGTACAGGCGCGCACGTGAGCGGGTAGTCACTTTTCATTCACCGTTAAGTATTGGTGACGACGCGGGGCTGGGAGGTGGGACTCTATAAATGACTGGTAAGTATTTTCTAATAAAAATATGTTTTACTTTAAAAAACTTCATTTTTATATCAAAAATACATTACCAGTCATTTAATACCTGATGACTTCGTAGCATAGGACGGGAGGTTCGACCAATACTTACTGTCGTTCCAGGTACGTAGTAGTATATTATTCCATATTTTTCAGAACAAACATACTTGATTCCAACGGTAGTATAAAGTGATAGTGGAGATTGAATACAGTTTCAATCAGTATTCACTTTATTTATGTGTTGGATTATAATAATTAGCGAACAACTCGCTGAGAAGCCACAAGGGGACCCAGAGAGAACAAGTTATCTGACTGACTAGCCATAGAACGTAAGTAGAAAGACGAAAAGGTAGATTGCGACTTCCATACTGCCGCTTGAAGAATCTCTTCAAGAGGAACATTATTAGAGAATGCCCAACTTGTAGAGAGAGCTCTAACCTCGTGCGGACGAATCCTCAGAAACGAGAGATCTCGACTAGACAGGTCTTTATAAGCTAATTTTATAGTAATAGATATCCAGCGGGAAATAGATGCCGCCGAAATATCTTTACAACCTATAAGAGGAAGAAATAACCTCTTTCTCCGACCCCGAGTCCCTTCAACTCTCTTAAGATAATGCTTAAGAGACCTAACGGGACAAAGGGTTCTGTCGGAATCAGAAGGACCACAGGTCGCCGAAAGGCTGGGAACTGTGATCGGCGAAGGTGAAACCGAAGGTAACTGGTTTTTAGCCAGGAACCCCGGTTGACAGAGTAGAGTAAAAGAGCCATCAGACTCATTGAATCTGATGTGCCCTGTTTCTACTGAAAGAGCATGTAATTCGCTCCTTCGACGAGCTGTAGCGAAAGCTAAAAGAAAGACGGTTTTATAAGTTAGAAACTTTAAAGACGCCGATACTAGAGGCTCGTATGGAGCTCTAGTAAGCGACCAAAGGACGCAAGACAAATCCCATTTTGGAGTTAAACTCCTACAAACGGGTTTCTCTAATTCGAACGAGCGTATAAGTTCCGAGAGAAACGGATTTGAACCGATACTCTCTCCCCCAATGAACTTAAACGTGTTCGATAACATAGAACGGTAGCCTTTCACCGTACTAATTGCCAGTTGTTTTTCTTCGAAAAGAAAAAGAAGGAAATCGGCAATCCGAGTTACAGAGGGACACTCCGGATTGACCGACCTTGTACCACACCAATCTGAGTAAACTCTCCACTTGGAATCATAAACGATTCTAGTGGATCGTCTTCTTGATTGTGCGATACGAGAGGCAACTTTTTGAGAAAAGTTTCTCTCTCTGACAGAACGCTTGATAATGTCCAGGCGTGAAGATGTAGCATTGCCAGGTTGGGATGAAGACGCCGACCTGGTTGCTGAAACAGTACGTCTTCTCGAATAGGAAGACGTATTGGATTTGCCGAGAGACAGGCCAGGAGGTCGCTGAACCACGACCTCTGGGGCCAACAGGGTGCTATCAACAGTATTTTGCACTGTTGCGAGCGAAGAACCTTTTGAAGTACGATCGGAACCAGTATGAACGGGGGAAACGCATACCCGAACAGGAGGTTCCAATCGAGGGTCAGTGCGTCCACTGCCCAAGCTGCAGGATCGTACATCGGGGATACATAAAGTGGCAGCCGATGATTGACTCTGGTGGCGAAAAGATCCACCAGGGGTGTCCCGATCCGCATGAACACTGAGTTCAACACACTCTGGTTCAATGTCCATTCCGCCGGAAGAATTTTGTTCTGGCGGGATAGACTGTCTGCTAAGACATTTAGACGACCTGGGACGTGTTTTACTAGAAGTACTAACGACGTCGCCTGACACCAAAGGAGTAACTTCCAAGTCTCTAAAAAGAGAAGATGGGAGTGCGTTCCTCCTTGCCTGCGAATGTACGACACAACAGTAGTATTGTCCGTCGACAACAAAACAGTTTTGTTCGCAACGGAGGCAGCGAACTGATTGAGGGCTAGCAGGACTGCCCTCAGTTCCAAGTTGTTTATGTGAAAACACTTCTCCTCCGCTGTCCACATGCCCTGGGCTGTTAGGCCCTGCGGCTCTAAATGAGCTCCCCAACCCGCAGCACTGGCATCTGTAAATAGGTACAGATCCGGAGGTGGTGTGAGTAAGGGTACCCCTTGCTGATAGATTAACGGATCCAGCCACCACCGAAGGTGGGACTTGAAGAAATCCGTCAGAGCTATCTCCTGATCCAGTGAGTCCACAGACGGACGCCACCGGGACAGAAAAAGAAACTGAAGGGGTCGCATGTGGAGCCTTCCTAGAAAGACTAGGTCGGCTGCTGCACTCAGGGAACCCAGAAGTGACAGCATGGATCGGGCTGTTACCGCAGCCTGTTCCAGTGCGAGACCGATTTTCTGTAAAAGAGAATCGACTCTGTCCGAAGGTACTTGAATTACCGCTAAGTCGGTGAGAAACGTCATACCCACGAACGTGAACCTCTTTGACGGAATTAATTCCGACTTCTGCGTGTTGGGTATTAAACCCAATCGCAGAATGGTCCGCCAGGCTAGGGACAGATCGTGAAGTAAAAGTACACGATCCGTCCTGTGGAGAAGCCAATCGTCGAAGTATTGAAGAAGTTGGGGTCCTTTCCTGCGAAGGTAGGCTCCCACAACACTGATTATCTTCGTAAACACTCGAGGGGCGGACTTGAGGCCGAAGGGAAGAGCCCTGAATTGGAACACTTCTCCCTCTATCACAAACCGAAGGTATTTCCTCGAGGAGGAAGCTATCGGGATGTGATAATAGGCGTCTGTTAGATCTAGAGAGACCGCCCAGTCGCCTTTCCGAATTGCTACTCGGATGGAGCGGGTCGACTCCATTTTGAATTTCTCGACCGGAATCAATAGATTTAGCGCAGATAAATCTATAACCGGTCTCCACCTGCCGTCTTTCTTCGGAACAAGAAAAAGACGGCTGTAGAAACCCCGAGAATTGGGGTTGAGAACCCTCTCTATGGCATTCTTTTTCAGAAGTGATGAAATCACCTCCGACATGGCCGGATGACGTGATGACATGTCGATCGGCACGCTTGTCAGAGGAGGGGGGGAAATGAAGGGAATCAGATACCCTTCCTGTATCACAGATAAAATCCAACGATCCTCTGTGATACTTTCCCACTCCTCCGTGAAAAATGACAGGCGGCCCCCGACTGCAATCTCCGACCTTGGGATTGTCATAGAGAGGAGCGAATCCCTAGGGCTGCGGCTTCGGGTTCGTGTTAACTCTAGCGGGCTGCCGATGCTTAGTACCCTGATAAGGGCGCTTCGGTTTAGCCGCTTTTTGACCCGTGGAAGGGGTTTGTTTAGGCTGAAACGCCTTTACATCCCGTTTTGGCTTCTTTGCTGGGTTGGGTTTCTTAGAAGTACCCACATTCGCAGAATACGCTGAACGTTTCTGGCCCTGCGCAAAAGCCTTAGCTGCGTTCGCCGAAAGGCGTCGAGACTGTTCTGACGCATCAGCAACCGTCACTGCAGCAATCCTTCCATCAAAGAGTTGTTTCGACTCCAATGGTGCGGCCCTCAGGCTGTCCTTGCTAGCACTTAGCAATGAGTTAGGAGCAGCTAGCACTGCGTCCCTCCTCATGGACAGTATCTCTGTGGCGGTCTGAAGATTCAGTGCCATGAGATGCCTGTTGCCTGTGTCGAAAGCTTCGAGAATTCTGTTAGCCCCTAGGCTAGAGATATTCTCCTCTTTTAACAACAAAGACAGAGCGACTGCGAAATGGTTGTCATGAGATGACACCATTACACCCAGTCTTGCTCTGGCCTCCCACTTCTCTAGAGTCTTAGAAGAGACTTGAACAGAAGCGGGTGCAGTTAACCCCAGTTTAGCTGCATCCCCGTCTAAAGCTGGCACTTTGACAGGGAAGAACTCCTTAGACGTGGAATACGCTTTAGGATTGACCCATTCCTTAGAAATGGGTACTGGGACCGACCAGCCTGAAGGCAAAGCCTCTAGAGACCTGGTCGACTGCAATTGGTCTAACAACCTGCCCAAGTTGTTAGCTTGAGGAAGTAATTGCACTGGCGTAAAAGCCTGTACATTCAGTTCCTCTAGGCTCGAAAGGTTTTTCCGACGTGGGGGAGCGTCAACCTTAGGGCATAAAGCATTCGGCACCACCCGAAATACTTCGTCAATAGCCTGCTGAAAAGACCAACGCTCTACAGCTGGCTCCTCATCGGAAGGAGACCTATTTCCCTCATCATCGTTAGACGAAGATGTAGGGTTGCGTGTACTCCTCTGAGGTTGACCACTCGGTCTTCCAACCGGTAGATCAATGTCCGACTCAGACATGGATAATTCAGAATAATCCATGTTCTGCCGAAGATTTTGTGAAGCAGGCCCCCTCTCCGCAGCAGAGGGCGGCCGTACAAAATCTTCTGCCGGGGCCGAACTAACCGTATGGGACGGTTTCGACCTCTCGTTCACAGAATGACGCAATGTATTCTGATCCCGAGGTTGCCTATAATCGGACTGCCTATCAAGTAGGTGTCCCCCCGAGAGCAGTGAATTCCCATGAGACGGGTAATGCTGATCCCGGTAGGCCGTTGAACTCTGTCTAACACCGACCGGTTCCATATTATGGACCGGTGGCTGGTATTGAGGAGCAGCATATTGTCTTGCGACATACACTGTCCCTCCAGGGGAAGAAAAAGATTTTCCGTAACCCCCATACCCGATGGAAGACAGAGGAATAATCGAACCCGGTGCAACACCAGGCTTTAAATTATTCTGATTCTGTAGTGGAGCAGAGATCGATCGATAATTAGCATCAATTCGGTCTATCACCACAGAACCCGTGCCTAGACGCGCCATGTTTACACAGTCGTCTGGCAGTGTAGACGAGGCATTGAAAAATGCCCTACTACTCGGTTGGCCTGTGTTTACATAAGACACTGGTGTTTGTGTCGTATTCACAGGCGTGACCGATTGGCCCGTAGCACCATAACGAAATGGGCTACTGACCTGATGCGGCATGTCTCCATGCGCGCGATTTTGGCTAGTCGTCGAATCAATTAAGATAGTCTGACTGCCAGGATGAATCGGTGCTAAACGATCAACCTTTTGCCTGGCTGGGTCCTTGCAATCGGACCTTTGCCCTGTCGCATCACAGATACGTGAGCGACTACCTGGTCTAGTCATGGCAACGTGACTGACTGGCCCAGTCCAGTCCAACCCGGACTGACTGGTGAAAGGTCGCGTCATTAACGAATGACTCCTCTCCGGTTGCCCGGTGACCTGACGTGCCTCGGTATTTGGGTTTTGTTGCTCAGCCCAACAAAACCCAGGTTGACTATGCATAGGCAGGAGTGAAGCTGCACTATACAAAGTCTCCGGAACACTACGTCCCCCGACGTAGGTAACCGGTACTCTGCAGCTGTCCGAAGACAGCTGTAGCTCAGAGTATGGTGTCGGATTGGTACAACTCATGCGGTTATCCCGGAAAGCTACCAAAGGCACTCCTTCTTTCGAAGGCCCAGCCCTGACACCAGGCGACAGATGGTGAGGTTCAGCGGTTAAATGATCCAGCTGAGCATTTTCCCCGCTGTTTCCGTACGGTTTCTGAAGTTTCCCGACGGAGCAACTCTCACCCAAAGCTACCATCCGGATTTCCTCAGCGCGCGGAAAAACGGCTGTGTTGAGCGGAGAAGAAGGCTCAGCATTGCCCTTCGACTCGCTCAACACCGTTGCAGAGTCCGGTTGGGAGAACCCCTCGAACTCTGCCTCACTCGATGAAGATAAAGGCACCCTCTTAGGGGTCTTCTTTATCTTCCTGCTTTTACGAGTCTTACTCCGCACGACCTTTTTCCAAATGGAAATAGGCCATGTCGAGCAGTACTCGCAAGGTGAAGCCTGTGTGCATTTGGTGCACACAACGCAGGTCGTATGTGAATCCCATAGGTGCACAGCATGACCACATGGGCTCCGCATCCCTTCACCAGTAATTGACATTGACATAATTCAAAAATACTCACCAAACAGGAAATAATCCGTATATAATCCGTTTATAATCCGTTTTAATATATCCACACCACGGTGACACCGGTAGTTTGGACACGTGAATTGAAAATAAATTTGTTTCAAATTTTTTTCACAAATATTGAATAGGACAGTCAATAATTCATACAGCAATAGTTAATGTACTATTGCTAACAGGGTAGGGAAAAAGTATTGAAAACCGCAAGACTTCCGCACCCGAAGACGGTAACTGAAATTAGCGGGTGGGGTAAACCACGTGCTTCTCAGCGTATCGTCTGCTACAAAACAATAAATACAGCAATAAAGTAAATAATTTACGGCTGTGACGTTAATGTAGACAAAATATCTTTGGACAATTAAATAATTATAAGGCAGGGCCTTATAAAACAAAAGAGTTAATTGGAAGAAGAAATAATAATATAAATTTTTCTTATCGACTACTCCGGTGAATCCCAAAATGAAAAGTGACTACCCGCTCACGTGCGCGCCTGTACTTCCGGGCGGCCGTGTATGTCACGGATACGTGAGGGATATGCTAACGTGGGCGTTTTTTTTTTGATAATTAAGGTGTATAGAGATGATATATCAGGTATTAAATGACTGGTAATGTATTTTTGATATAAAAATGTGTTAACTGTGAGGCTGAGGACCAAACATGACTGTACTTTACAAATAAATTTCTTTAAGTGGTATGTTATTTATTTCCAATATCTATTTCGGTACATAGCAGAGTCCAGGGGCCCGACGTAAGTTTTCCTGTGCCATTACTAATGACCTGAATGATTCATTATATTGAGCCTTAACCCTTTCCCTCATATGACAATTCTGCAGCAGACGACTTTGAACATATTTTGTCAAAAAACAGAAAGTCTCTATAATTGAATGGATAACCTATGACTTAAAGTGGAAAACATTTTGGCAATAGGAGAAATTGCTTGTTTTGAGCAATTTCTTCTTTTGTCACAATGTTTTCAAAAAGCCATCAGCTGCAGAGGCATCAGAAAGCGTCTATATGAGGGAAAGGGTTAACATTACATCCATTTACAGTAATGAATAGTCCAGAGTCACACACAAATCTGTATAATGAATTATTTCTCATTTCCTATTGCACCAAGGAAATCCTGTTGTCTGTATTACTACCTGTAGTCAGTTTGAAAAGAGCTTGCATTTATAAGTATGATCATAGCCAAGTTTCTAACATTATTATATGATAACATCTAATGGAAATGAATAAGAACATTGTTAAGTCTCCAATGAAATAATAGGCAGAGTTAACTTACAACTACAAAAACAGATGTTTTAAATTACTTAACCCTTATCATAGTGCAGCCACATTGTGATGCGTCTGCAGCAGACAGCTTTTGCCAATCTGTTTAACTCCTTAATATATCCATGTCACTGTGTGACCTTGACCTGTAAACAAATGACCTCAAAATGAAGTTTTTTAAAGTAAAACATATTTTTATTAGAAAATACTTACCAGTCATTTAATACCTGATATATCATCTCTATACACCTTAATTATCCAAAAAAAAACGCCCACGTTAGCATATCCCTCACGTATCCGTGACATACACGGCCGCCCGGAAGTACAGGCGCGCACGTGAGCGGGTAGTCACTTTTCATTCACCGTTAAGTATTGGTGACGACGCGGGGCTGGGAGGTGGGACTCTATAAATGACTGGTAAGTATTTTCTAATAAAAATATGTTTTACTTTAAAAAACTTCATTTTTATATCAAAAATACATTACCAGTCATTTAATACCTGATGACTTCGTAGCATAGGACGGGAGGTTCGACCAATACTTACTGTCGTTCCAGGTACGTAGTAGTATATTATTCCATATTTTTCAGAACAAACATACTTGATTCCAACGGTAGTATAAAGTGATAGTGGAGATTGAATACAGTTTCAATCAGTATTCACTTTATTTATGTGTTGGATTATAATAATTAGCGAACAACTCGCTGAGAAGCCACAAGGGGACCCAGAGAGAACAAGTTATCTGACTGACTAGCCATAGAACGTAAGTAGAAAGACGAAAAGGTAGATTGCGACTTCCATACTGCCGCTTGAAGAATCTCTTCAAGAGGAACATTATTAGAGAATGCCCAACTTGTAGAGAGAGCTCTAACCTCGTGCGGACGAATCCTCAGAAACGAGAGATCTCGACTAGACAGGTCTTTATAAGCTAATTTTATAGTAATAGATATCCAGCGGGAAATAGATGCCGCCGAAATATCTTTACAACCTATAAGAGGAAGAAATAACCTCTTTCTCCGACCCCGAGTCCCTTCAACTCTCTTAAGATAATGCTTAAGAGACCTAACGGGACAAAGGGTTCTGTCGGAATCAGAAGGACCACAGGTCGCCGAAAGGCTGGGAACTGTGATCGGCGAAGGTGAAACCGAAGGTAACTGGTTTTTAGCCAGGAACCCCGGTTGACAGAGTAGAGTAAAAGAGCCATCAGACTCATTGAATCTGATGTGCCCTGTTTCTACTGAAAGAGCATGTAATTCGCTCCTTCGACGAGCTGTAGCGAAAGCTAAAAGAAAGACGGTTTTATAAGTTAGAAACTTTAAAGACGCCGATACTAGAGGCTCGTATGGAGCTCTAGTAAGCGACCAAAGGACGCAAGACAAATCCCATTTTGGAGTTAAACTCCTACAAACGGGTTTCTCTAATTCGAACGAGCGTATAAGTTCCGAGAGAAACGGATTTGAACCGATACTCTCTCCCCCAATGAACTTAAACGTGTTCGATAACATAGAACGGTAGCCTTTCACCGTACTAATTGCCAGTTGTTTTTCTTCGAAAAGAAAAAGAAGGAAATCGGCAATCCGAGTTACAGAGGGACACTCCGGATTGACCGACCTTGTACCACACCAATCTGAGTAAACTCTCCACTTGGAATCATAAACGATTCTAGTGGATCGTCTTCTTGATTGTGCGATACGAGAGGCAACTTTTTGAGAAAAGTTTCTCTCTCTGACAGAACGCTTGATAATGTCCAGGCGTGAAGATGTAGCATTGCCAGGTTGGGATGAAGACGCCGACCTGGTTGCTGAAACAGTACGTCTTCTCGAATAGGAAGACGTATTGGATTTGCCGAGAGACAGGCCAGGAGGTCGCTGAACCACGACCTCTGGGGCCAACAGGGTGCTATCAACAGTATTTTGCACTGTTGCGAGCGAAGAACCTTTTGAAGTACGATCGGAACCAGTATGAACGGGGGAAACGCATACCCGAACAGGAGGTTCCAATCGAGGGTCAGTGCGTCCACTGCCCAAGCTGCAGGATCGTACATCGGGGATACATAAAGTGGCAGCCGATGATTGACTCTGGTGGCGAAAAGATCCACCAGGGGTGTCCCGATCCGCATGAACACTGAGTTCAACACACTCTGGTTCAATGTCCATTCCGCCGGAAGAATTTTGTTCTGGCGGGATAGACTGTCTGCTAAGACATTTAGACGACCTGGGACGTGTTTTACTAGAAGTACTAACGACGTCGCCTGACACCAAAGGAGTAACTTCCAAGTCTCTAAAAAGAGAAGATGGGAGTGCGTTCCTCCTTGCCTGCGAATGTACGACACAACAGTAGTATTGTCCGTCGACAACAAAACAGTTTTGTTCGCAACGGAGGCAGCAAACTGATTGAGGGCTAGCAGGACTGCCCTCAGTTCCAAGTTGTTTATGTGAAAACACTTCTCCTCCGCTGTCCACATGCCCTGGGCTGTTAGGCCCTGCGGCTCTAAATGAGCTCCCCAACCCGCAGCACTGGCATCTGTAAATAGGTACAGATCCGGAGGTGGTGTGAGTAAGGGTACCCCTTGCTGATAGATTAACGGATCCAGCCACCACCGAAGGTGGGACTTGAAGAAATCCGTCAGAGCTATCTCCTGATCCAGTGAGTCCACAGACGGACGCCACCGGGACAGAAAAAGAAACTGAAGGGGTCGCATGTGGAGCCTTCCTAGAAAGACTAGGTCGGCTGCTGCACTCAGGGAACCCAGAAGTGACAGCATGGATCGGGCTGTTACCGCAGCCTGTTCCAGTGCGAGACCGATTTTCTGTAAAAGAGAATCGACTCTGTCCGAAGGTACTTGAATTACCGCTAAGTCGGTGAGAAACGTCATACCCACGAACGTGAACCTCTTTGACGGAATTAATTCCGACTTCTGCGTGTTGGGTATTAAACCCAATCGCAGAATGGTCCGCCAGGCTAGGGACAGATCGTGAAGTAAAAGTACACGATCCGTCCTGTGGAGAAGCCAATCGTCGAAGTATTGAAGAAGTTGGGGTCCTTTCCTGCGAAGGTAGGCTCCCACAACACTGATTATCTTCGTAAACACTCGAGGGGCGGACTTGAGGCCGAAGGGAAGAGCCCTGAATTGGAACACTTCTCCCTCTATCACAAACCGAAGGTATTTCCTCGAGGAGGAAGCTATCGGGATGTGATAATAGGCGTCTGTTAGATCTAGAGAGACCGCCCAGTCGCCTTTCCGAATTGCTACTCGGATGGAGCGGGTCGACTCCATTTTGAATTTCTCGACCGGAATCAATAGATTTAGCGCAGATAAATCTATAACCGGTCTCCACCTGCCGTCTTTCTTCGGAACAAGAAAAAGACGGCTGTAGAAACCCCGAGAATTGGGGTTGAGAACCCTCTCTATGGCATTCTTTTTCAGAAGTGATGAAATCACCTCCGACATGGCCGGATGACGTGATGACATGTCGATCGGCACGCTTGTCAGAGGAGGGGGGGAAATGAAGGGAATCAGATACCCTTCCTGTATCACAGATAAAATCCAACGATCCTCTGTGATACTTTCCCACTCCTCCGTGAAAAATGACAGGCGGCCCCCGACTGCAATCTCCGACCTTGGGATTGTCATAGAGAGGAGCGAATCCCTAGGGCTGCGGCTTCGGGTTCGTGTTAACTCTAGCGGGCTGCCGATGCTTAGTACCCTGATAAGGGCGCTTCGGTTTAGCCGCTTTTTGACCCGTGGAAGGGGTTTGTTTAGGCTGAAACGCCTTTACATCCCGTTTTGGCTTCTTTGCTGGGTTGGGTTTCTTAGAAGTACCCACATTCGCAGAATACGCTGAACGTTTCTGGCCCTGCGCAAAAGCCTTAGCTGCGTTCGCCGAAAGGCGTCGAGACTGTTCTGACGCATCAGCAACCGTCACTGCAGCAATCCTTCCATCAAAGAGTTGTTTCGACTCCAATGGTGCGGCCCTCAGGCTGTCCTTGCTAGCACTTAGCAATGAGTTAGGAGCAGCTAGCACTGCGTCCCTCCTCATGGACAGTATCTCTGTGGCGGTCTGAAGATTCAGTGCCATGAGATGCCTGTTGCCTGTGTCGAAAGCTTCGAGAATTCTGTTAGCCCCTAGGCTAGAGATATTCTCCTCTTTTAACAACAAAGACAGAGCGACTGCGAAATGGTTGTCATGAGATGACACCATTACACCCAGTCTTGCTCTGGCCTCCCACTTCTCTAGAGTCTTAGAAGAGACTTGAACAGAAGCGGGTGCAGTTAACCCCAGTTTAGCTGCATCCCCGTCTAAAGCTGGCACTTTGACAGGGAAGAACTCCTTAGACGTGGAATACGCTTTAGGATTGACCCATTCCTTAGAAATGGGTACTGGGACCGACCAGCCTGAAGGCAAAGCCTCTAGAGACCTGGTCGACTGCAATTGGTCTAACAACCTGCCCAAGTTGTTAGCTTGAGGAAGTAATTGCACTGGCGTAAAAGCCTGTACATTCAGTTCCTCTAGGCTCGAAAGGTTTTTCCGACGTGGGGGAGCGTCAACCTTAGGGCATAAAGCATTCGGCACCACCCGAAATACTTCGTCAATAGCCTGCTGAAAAGACCAACGCTCTACAGCTGGCTCCTCATCGGAAGGAGACCTATTTCCCTCATCATCGTTAGACGAAGATGTAGGGTTGCGTGTACTCCTCTGAGGTTGACCACTCGGTCTTCCAACCGGTAGATCAATGTCCGACTCAGACATGGATAATTCAGAATAATCCATGTTCTGCCGAAGATTTTGTGAAGCAGGCCCCCTCTCCGCAGCAGAGGGTGGCCGTACAAAATCTTCTGCCGGGGCCGAACTAACCGTATGGGACGGTTTCGACCTCTCGTTCACAGAATGACGCAATGTATTCTGATCCCGAGGTTGCCTATAATCGGACTGCCTATCAAGTAGGTGTCCCCCCGAGAGCAGTGAATTCCCATGAGACGGGTAATGCTGATCCCGGTAGGCCGTTGAACTCTGTCTAACACCGACCGGTTCCATATTATGGACCGGTGGCTGGTATTGAGGAGCAGCATATTGTCTTGCGACATACACTGTCCCTCCAGGGGAAGAAAAAGATTTTCCGTAACCCCCATACCCGATGGAAGACAGAGGAATAATCGAACCCGGTGCAACACCAGGCTTTAAATTATTCTGATTCTGTAGTGGAGCAGAGATCGATCGATAATTAGCATCAATTCGGTCTATCACCACAGAACCCGTGCCTAGACGCGCCATGTTTACACAGTCGTCTGGCAGTGTAGACGAGGCATTGAAAAATGCCCTACTACTCGGTTGGCCTGTGTTTACATAAGACACTGGTGTTTGTGTCGTATTCACAGGCGTGACCGATTGGCCCGTAGCACCATAACGAAATGGGCTACTGACCTGATGCGGCATGTCTCCATGCGCGCGATTTTGGCTAGTCGTCGAATCAATTAAGATAGTCTGACTGCCAGGATGAATCGGTGCTAAACGATCAACCTTTTGCCTGGCTGGGTCCTTGCAATCGGACCTTTGCCCTGTCGCATCACAGATACGTGAGCGACTACCTGGTCTAGTCATGGCAACGTGACTGACTGGCCCAGTCCAGTCCAACCCGGACTGACTGGTGAAAGGTCGCGTCATTAACGAATGACTCCTCTCCGGTTGCCCGGTGACCTGACGTGCCTCGGTATTTGGGTTTTGTTGCTCAGCCCAACAAAACCCAGGTTGACTATGCATAGGCAGGAGTGAAGCTGCACTATACAAAGTCTCCGGAACACTACGTCCCCCGACGTAGGTAACCGGTACTCTGCAGCTGTCCGAAGACAGCTGTAGCTCAGAGTATGGTGTCGGATTGGTACAACTCATGCGGTTATCCCGGAAAGCTACCAAAGGCACTCCTTCTTTCGAAGGCCCAGCCCTGACACCAGGCGACAGATGGTGAGGTTCAGCGGTTAAATGATCCAGCTGAGCATTTTCCCCGCTGTTTCCGTACGGTTTCTGAAGTTTCCCGACGGAGCAACTCTCACCCAAAGCTACCATCCGGATTTCCTCAGCGCGCGGAAAAACGGCTGTGTTGAGCGGAGAAGAAGGCTCAGCATTGCCCTTCGACTCGCTCAACACCGTTGCAGAGTCCGGTTGGGAGAACCCCTCGAACTCTGCCTCACTCGATGAAGATAAAGGCACCCTCTTAGGGGTCTTCTTTATCTTCCTGCTTTTACGAGTCTTACTCCGCACGACCTTTTTCCAAATGGAAATAGGCCATGTCGAGCAGTACTCGCAAGGTGAAGCCTGTGTGCATTTGGTGCACACAACGCAGGTCGGATGTGAATCCCATAGGTGCACAGCATGACCACATGGGCTCCGCATCCCTTCACCAGTAATTGACATTGACATAATTCAAAAATACTCACCAAACAGGAAATAATCCGTATATAATCCGTTTATAATCCGTTTTAATATATCCACACCACGGTGACACCGGTAGTTTGGACACGTGAATTGAAAATAAATTTGTTTCAAATTTTTTTCACAAATATTGAATAGGACAGTCAATAATTCATACAGCAATAGTTAATGTACTATTGCTAACAGGGTAGGGAAAAAGTATTGAAAACCGCAAGACTTCCGCACCCGAAGACGGTAACTGAAATTAGCGGGTGGGGTAAACCACGTGCTTCTCAGCGTATCGTCTGCTACAAAACAATAAATACAGCAATAAAGTAAATAATTTACGGCTGTGACGTTAATGTAGACAAAATATCTTTGGACAATTAAATAATTATAAGGCAGGGCCTTATAAAACAAAAGAGTTAATTGGAAGAAGAAATAATAATATAAATTTTTCTTATCGACTACTCCGGTGAATCCAAAAATGAAAAGTGACTACCCGCTCACGTGCGCGCCTGTACTTCCGGGCGGCCGTGTATGTCACGGATACGTGAGGGATATGCTAACGTGGGCGTTTTTTTTTGGATAATTAAGGTGTATAGAGATGATATATCAGGTATTAAATGACTGGTAATGTATTTTTGATATAAAAATCAATAGGGGTCATATATTGGTCATGCCCAACCTTCTACCAGGTTTGAGCACTATAGTTCCAAGCATTAAACAATCAGTCATGCTTTGGTCTACCGAACAACCAACGTGTGCAAGCAATATAACAACTATTTTTTCGAAAGGGGGCATAAATAATCTTTCGTGTATAGAGATTTTCAATATGTTTTTCTCAGTTGTAAGCTGCAGATTTCTTGTATGTGAAAAAGGTTTTAATTGAGCTTTATTCCATTCTACAGAGTCGGTAGTGACGTGGGCTGACAATCCAGGGGTTGTTAGTTTGAATCCCAGCTCGGCCAATATTCTTTCCCACGTTAGACAAAAGTCACGGTCCGTAAAAAGCTTCATTCCTCTTTCACCAATGGGCTAACAGTCCATATGGAAAAGCTTGGAAAGTAGGGTGTGTGGAGTACTAGTGTGAGAAAGCCAAGAAACACATGAGTAGGTGAAATGGCCACCCTGATATGACTGATTTTTTTTTTGAAAACGGCGTTAAACGCCAATCAATCCCTCAACCCATTCTACAATGTACAATGGTCATCTACTGTAATTATCTTAACCCTTTACGACATACATAAAATCTGCAGCAGTGACTTTGAAAACATCTTGGCAAAAATATAAAAAATCTTCATAAATGAATGCAAAATTGTTGTATAGTGTTGAAAACATTGTGGCAAAATGAGAAATTGCTCATCATTTGCAGCTGTGTTTTAAAAATTTGTCTGCTGCAAATAGGTCTACAAGTTGAAAAGGGTTAAATAAACAGTTCTATGGAGGGAAAGATTTAATTGTGAATGATGGGAATACTTTCCTGTAAAATTGTATCATGCAATGTTTAACATGCAAGGTTACACTCGAATGTCAAGTAATTAATGAGATGAATCATTCATTGTTTTCATCCACAACAAGTAAAGAATTGTGAAATTGTTTTTTCATGCATGGCCATACAAGAAAGGGTTTTTATTTTGCTTTAACCCTTTCCTGGTACAGATGACATTTGTCTACTGTAGAGCCGTCAGAAAACGTCTATATGTGGGAAAGGGTTAATTAACATGCAAGGTTACACTCGAATGTCAAGTAATTAATGAAATGATTCATTTATTGTTTACATCCTCCATTAGTCAAGAACTGATGAGAGATCGGTTTTTCAGGCATGGCCACACAAGTAAGGTTTTTTATTCAATGCTTAATGATTCAACCCTTTGCATCGTATAGATGACTTCTGCCACATCTGAAGCTAATAACTTTCACAAATTTTAAAGGAAAAGTTATTTCTTATTTTGAGAATTTTTTTCATTTCTTTTTAAAAATGCTTTCAAGTCTGTATCAAAATTAAACATTAAATTTTCCATTACAATTCATTCCTTATAGTTTTAGTACTGCTTAATGACTCCTTAGTTATCATATAAATAATGCCGAGTTAACCTGTTACATTATCAAATTGGGTAAACCCGAGTTAACACTTTCCATTATCATATTGGGTAAACCCAAGAATACCATTTCCATTATCAAATTGGGTAAACCTGAGTTAACGCTTTCCCTCATATAGATGCTTTCTGACGCCTCTGCAGCAGACAGCTTTTTGAAAACATAGTAACAAAAGAGGAAATTGCTCAAAATGAGCAATTTCTCCTTTTTATAGAGATTTTCTATTTATTGACAAAATATGCTCAAAGTCGGCTGCTGCAGAATTATCTTATCAGGGAAAGGGTTTTAACCCTTTCCATTATCATATTGGGTAACCAGAGTTAACCCTTTCCATTATCATATTGGGTAAACCTGAGTATACCCTTTCTATTATCAAATTGGGTAAATCCGAATTAACCCTTTCCATTATCATATTGGGTAAACCAGAGTTAACCCTTTCCATTATCATATTGGGTAAACCTGAGTATACCCTTTCTATTATCAAATTGGGTAAATCTGAATTAACCCTTTCCATTATCAAATTGGGTAAACCAGAGTATACCCTTTCCATTATCAAATTGGGTAAACCTGAGTATACCCTTTCCATTATCAAATTGGGTAAATCCGAGTTAACCCTTTCCATTATCAAATTGGGTAAACCAGAGTATACCCTTTCTATTATCAAATTGGGTAAATCCGAGTTAACCCTTTCCATTATCAAATTGGGTAAACCAGAGTATACCCGTTCTATTATCAAATTGGGTAAACCAGAGTATACCCTTTCTATTATCAAATTGGGTAAACCAGAGTATACCCTTTCCATTTTCGTATAAGGTAAAAACCCTTTTCATTATCATATTGGGTAAACCAGAGTTAATTCTTTTCCACCTGCAGTAATATTTTGACACATAATTTATGCAACAAACATTGTGATGAGCAATTTCTTCTTTTGTAAAAATGTTTTTAATACTATCCAATGTTTTGAGTTTTAGAGACTTCTAATATTTTTGCCTAGAAGTTTTCAAAGTCGTCTGCTGCAGATTTGTTTTAAGTGGGAAAGAGTTTATGACATTATGTATCCATTGTTTTTAATCAATACATCAATATTGAATTGGGAAACTTTCTTTTTTCATGCATGATCATACATTTATATACATACATATCCTCAATGTGATTTTCATCATAACATGATAATGTAGAAATCATATATATGTCATTAAACATCACCATTAAACTGACATAAAAAGTTATTTTCTTACATAAAACTTTATACTGCTAGGTTTCTACAACTTTTTTGTCATACATGTTTATAATCAACTCTCCGAAATTAAAAAGGAAAACAAATCTGAAGAGCAAAAGCAATGGAAGCTCTAATGCCCTCTAGCTAGATTAACCCTTTCACACAGAAGTCAAATATGCAATAGATGACAATAAAAACATCTAGATATAAATATGGAAAATCTCTTACAATGAAAGTTTAGTTATTGAATAAGTTGAAAACATGTTGGCAAAAGGAGAAATTGCCCATTATTTATCTTTCATGTTTTCCAAAATCATTTGCTACAGAGACTCCCTTCAAAATACATCTGAATGAAGTATAGGCCCTTTCCCACGTACAGACGCATTTTGACACCTCTACAGCAGATGACTTTTGAAAACATTGTGAGGAAAAAAGAAATTGCTCATATGGGCAATTTTTACTTTTGCCACAATGTTTTCAACTCTATTCAATAATTATACTTTAACTCCTTCTATATTGTACAGACAATGTTCCGACCACTGTGTACAAGACAACTTTTAAAAACATTGTGGTAAAAGGAGAAATCACGAAAAAACTATTTATTTCTCCTTTTCCACTTTGTAAATTCAATATCCTATAACTATATTTTCAATTTTTTCCATCTGTTACAAATTTTCATCAGGTCTTTTCAAAGCATAAAGAAGATTTAACCCTTTCCATCATAGGCCAATTCTGCAGCAGACGACTTTGAACATATTTTGTAAAAAATAGAAAATCTGTTTAATTGAATGGATAACCAGCTATGACTAAAAGTGGAAAACATTGTGGCAAAAGGAGAAATTGCTAATTTTGAGCAATTTCTTCTTTTTTCACTATGTTTTCAAAAAGCTGTCTGCTGCAAAGGCGTCAGAAAGCGTCTATATGACGGAAAGGGTTAAAAAAGATCACATCTGGTAAAAATTAAAATGAAACCGACACCCCCCAAAACAAGAGCTGTCGGAGGACAGCGCGCTCGACTATATGCCGCTTATTCACATAAAGCACTATTTCATTATATTGCACTTAAGTACTATTAACCCTTTCCCTCATACGGCAATTCTGCAGCAGACGACTTTGAACTTATTTTGTCAAAAATCTCCATAATTGAATGGATAACCTATGACAAAAAGTGGAAAACATTGTGGAAAAAGTAATTCAAGGGCCAATAAAAAATATTACTCCATATTTAGGATGCAATGGAGTTATCTAACCTAATTGTACAATGGTCCTTAACAAATGTGTGAAGTATGAAGTGATTTGAATTATGAAACTTTAACGCAAATGTTAAAACTGACCGAGTTTAAAAATAGCAAAACCTAAAAAAAAGGTTTACCAAATGTTTGACATCATGCAAAACCCGTTTGATATGTTGAAGAATTATATTTGATAAATGAATGATCACAATTAGAAAGGAATGTAACCAAAAATTATGAATTTATCTAAAATTCTCAAAATCAAACAAAAATCATGTTATTTATTCCCAAAAAGTCACACTCAGCATCTTCAACATACAATGTGAAGAAAGGTATTATATGTTATTATATTCCAAATATGAAAGCCCTAACACAAGTACTTATTGAGAAAAATTAAAAAATTAAATGAAAATGCCAACTTGCCCTAAAACTTTAACCACCCAAAATCATGTCTTTTGCCGCAAAAAGAAGGTCACACTCAGCATCTTCAGCATACAATATGAAGAAATGTATTAGATGTAATTATATTCCAAATATGAAAGCCCTAGCATAAGTACTTATTGAGAAAAAAAATTAAAAAAAAAAATTCCAACTTGCCCTAAAACTTTAACCACCCAAAATCATGTTTTTTACCCCAAAAAGAAGGGCACACTCAGCATCTTCAGCATTCAATGTGAAGAAAGGTATAAGATGTAACTACATTCCAAATATTAAAGCCGTAGCACAAATACTTATTGAGAAAAATTAAAAAATTAAATGAAAATGCCAACTTGCCCTAAAACTTTAACCACCCAAAATCACAATTCTTTTACCCCAAAAAGAAGGTCACACTCAGAATCTTCAGCATACAATATGAAGACAGGTATTAGATGTAATTATGTTCCAAATATAAAAGCCCTAGCATAAGTAACTATTGAGAAAAAAAAAAAAATTGCCCTAAAACTTTAACCACAGAAAATCATGTTTTTTACCCCAAAAAGAAGGTCACACTCAGTTTCTTTAACATTCAATGTGAAGAAAGGTATAAGATGTAACTATATTTCAAATATTAAAGCCCTAGCACAAATACTTATGAATGAAAATGCCAACTTGCCCTAAAACTTTAACCGGACGCCGACGGAGACGCCGACGCCGACGCCGGGGCGAGTAGTAAAGCTCTCATATTCTTTGAATAGTCGAGCTAAAAATGAAATGGTATAATATTACAGGGAGATTAAAGTTGACTTTCACATCCAAATTGGTTTCTGTACCACAAAAAAAAGATGTATTTATAGCTTAGATGATTGTTTTCAACAAACATGTCAAAATATGTCTGCAGTTAAAAAAGGGTATATTTTTAGTAACAAGTTTTCGAGAACATCACAGAGGCTTGATCACTTGACAATTGTATTTCAAGGTTACTTTTGTTTTTCAACTTTTGGCTTTTGTTTTGGATCATACACAGTTTAATAATGGTAGATTATGAATGAAATTATTTCATGAAACGAGACCGATATGGGAAACCATAGTACCTTCCCCAGCTTGCTTTCCAATCAAACACAAATGCATAAGACGTAACCGGGAACCGCAAATCACAGAACCATAAACACAGTAATTATTGCTCACACAAAGACAGAAGGAGGATCACTGGGTACAGTACTGAAGGGATCAGGTTACAGACGGACAACTGTAAAACTCATTAAAACTAAATACACAACTCATGAACAATTTCCAAACTCTTTGAACTGTATCAATTTCATAGTTAGGTAATTATGGTACCCTTACCATGTAAAACATTAATCCCTTTCCCACATACAACAAATTTGCTTTATTAATTTGTGTATGGTATTTTACACCACTTTATATCAAGTGATTTCCTGGGTAAGTAACCAGTACTACTGGACAATTTTTCCTGACACCTGATCGAGTCAGTCAAAATGCTAACCCTACAATCCTTTGCGCCAAGTAGGGAAAGCCTTACTTCCATTTTTAAAGTCTTTAATAATACCTGGCTGGGGATCACACTTGTGACTTCCCACAATAGAAACAAGCACTCTAGACTACCATCAAGGTGGTCAAAACACATTTACAATAGATGACCTTGAAATCATGTTGATAAATATTGCTCATTAATTAATTATTATAAATGTTTCCTTTCGCCACAATGTTTTCAGTCAAGTATCGAATTTAATCTCAATGTATCATTATTATATTAACACAGTTACACTACAAATAGGATAGGGCGAGACAACCCTATCCCAAAAACTAGAAAATGATCATGGCAAAAAGATTTACCGATTCAGAGACATAACTTTAATTAATATTGCTTGTGCTTGTTGCATCACATACGCATGACGTACTTTCCCACCTGCAGACTCATTTTAGCGCATCAGTTGCTTGGATAAGTAATGTTGTGTGGATTCCTGGTATGAGAAAGCCAGGAAACAAATGAGTAGGTGAACTGGCGGCCGTGATATGACTGACAAATCCTTGAAAACAGCATTCAACCCCAATTAATCAATCAATAACATTAGTGTCCAAACTCACACAGGTCTTCATTGTAAAACTCTTTCCCACATACAACACATCAGCTACAGGCAACTGTGAAAAGAATTTGGCCAAAATATTGGGCGGGGGGGGGGGGGAAATCTGAGCAAAAATATGAAAAACCTCTATCACTTAATGTATAACTAGAACTATCACTGAAGATGATAAATACCCCCAAAACAGCACCTTGACTCAAAATATGGATTCCGACAGACCGACCGATAGGTAGTCCTATCAAACGGTACTCATTTTGACCTTTTACCTTGGTTTACCTTGGTGTTGACCATGACCTTGACCTTTGAGGTAAAAGCCACCTCATCATGGTGAACATGTGTGCCCAGTAACTTAAAAATCCTATGATGCATGGTTGAGATGCGGACCGGACAAGGTAGTCCTATCAAGTACTCATTTTGACCTTTGACCTCTGAGTGTGACCTTGACCTTTGAGGTACAAGCCACCTCTTCATGGTGACCATGTGTGTCCAGTAACTTGAGAATCCTAAGATGCATGGTTGAGATGCGGGCCGGACAAGGTAGTCCTATCAAACAGTACTCTTTTGACCTGTGACTCTTTGATCTCTGAGTGTGACCTTCACCTTTGAGGTACAAGCCACCTCATCATGGTGAACATGTGTGTCCAGTAACTTGAGAGTCCTAGGATGCATGGTTGAGATGCGGGACGGACAAGGTAGTCCTATCAAACAGTACTCATTTTGACGTTTGACCTCTGGGTCTTGTGCGTGACACGCCGCCTCATCATGGTTGAAATGTGAGCCGAACAAGGTACAGTCCTTTCAAATAGTACTCATTTTAACCTTTGACATGTAAGTGTGACCTTGACATTTGAGGTACAGGCCTGGGTCTTAAGCGCGACACGCCGCCTCATCATGGTGAACGTTTGTGCCAAGTTTCTTTGAAATCCTATGATGCATGGTTGAAATGCAGGCTGGACAAGGTACAGTTCTATCAAATAGTACTCATTTTGACCTTTGACCTATAAGTGTGACCTTGACATTTGAGGTATAGGCCTGGGTCTTGTGCGTGACATGCCGCCTCATCATGGTGAACATTTGTGCCAAGTTTCGTTCAAATCCTATGGTGCATGGTTAAGATGCAGGCCGGACAAGGTTAGGTGGGACTGACAGACAGACGTAAAAGGGATATAATTCTGTAAAATAACATGCAATTGTAAGACCTTTAGGGTATGCACATCTCCTCTTGGTATAGAAGCTTCACGTAATTTTTTTATTGAATCCACCAAGTGGTTTGTAAGAAAAAGGCCGGACAAAATATGGCTTCCGACCGACACAGTGACTCCTATATACCCCCCCCCAAAAAAACTTTTGGGGGTATAATAATTATCAAACATAATAATGTGGCAAAATGAGAAATTGCTTATTAATTAATGAAAGGGTAAGAATAATTGTGGCTTAAGGAGATTAAATGTGCACATTTTCATAACTGCAAAACTGATTGGCCATTTGCATCTGCATGTGGAACAGGGTTCACTTCATCTAATTTTTTAGGTATTAAAAAATTAAATTTTATTTCGATAATTTCCAACATCCTGTTGAACTCAAATTTTAAAATTAAAGCTCATAAAAAGTTGGCACATGAACTATAAACAAGTAACTGGATTGCAAGCAATACCATAGTCCCCTACCGGTTTGCACTAAGTCCAAAAAGGGGCATAACTCATTAAAAAATTGACGAAATCCCAGGAAACGCAAACTTGATCTGTGACACATGATTACAAAGGCATATACAAAATTTCAGCTCAATACCTCAAAGCATGTAGAAAAAAAGTGCGGAAAACGAATATTCTAAGTCCAAAAAGGGGCATAACTCATTAAAAAATTGACGAAATCCCAGGAAACGCGAACTTGATCTGTGACACATGATTACAAAGGCATATACAAAATTTCAGCTCAATACCTCAAAGCATGTAGAAAAAAAGTGCGGAAAACTGATTTGCCGGACTGACTGACTGACGGACTGACGGACTGACTGACGGACGGAGTGCAAACCTAAGAGTCCCCTTCGGCACGCCGGTAGGGGACTAAAAAACTGAAAAAATAATGTATTTATATAATCTTAAAACCTTTCCTTCTTGCAGACCCATTTGCAGCAGACCACTTTTGAAATCATAATTACAAAAGGAGAAACTTTTAGCCAAAATGTTTTCAACTCTATTAATTCAATTATAGTGATTTCATTTATACAGATCTTCTACATTTTATCCTTTGTGTTTTTCAAAGTGTTTTGCTTCAGATTTGCTGTATGTGCTGGGAAAGGATTATACGTATGTATCAAGATTAATTTTACTACTAATTCTCCTAACTCAGTGAAGCAATAAGAATTAAGTGCATTTGATTGTTGAACACTTTCCCAAAGTATTATGTTAGCAATCTATATTATATCATATCCAACATATAAATATCTCCTTAATCTTTGGCAGCAGATGACTATTTTGAAAACACAGTCAAAATTTCTCCTTTTGCCACACTGTTATCAAAAGTTGTCTGCGGCAGATAACAGCTCAGTAATACGTATTTAACTAGTTCTGAGGAACACAGGCATTCGTCGCCTGCCTTAATTAGTACTTAGGATGATAAGTCCATTAATGGATCGACAAAAAAAAGATATGAAAATGGGAGATCATTATAAAAAATAAGCAGACTAGAGTTATGTTCCTTGTATTGTTCCAGTCCTTATCACCAGTTATAAGTGTTGTAACTTTGATTGTTTTATTGGGTTTTTTGGGGTTTTACACCGCTTTCAATATTATTTCAGTTATATCACGGCGACGTTGTAACTTTGAAGTAAATCTGCCAAAAAAAAAATAGTTAAGACAAATTAATGCAAAGTGTGATGGACAGATGGACAGATGCCGGAGACGTGATTCCTGAGTGTTTCCCTGTCTGACAGGCAAGCAACACAAAAATTCGGTCCAACAGAAGAGATAAAAAAAATACCTCATTCATTTGAAAAAATTAAAGAAAAATTAATTTTACTTACAGATATAAATGAAGAAGTCACCATTATGTAAATTAAATGAAACACATTTAAAATCCGTTGTATCTCATTTAAACTATATAAAAAGATCCTTTTCCGAATTTTTACAATCCACACCAAAGTTTAACAAATTAAAATACACCGTTCCCAAAAATTAATTCTCCTTTAGGGCAAGAAAACACAAAATGACGTTACACTAAGATTCCTCCTTCCATCACAATACAGTAAATAGTAAATACCGAGAGACCAGTCCTTTTAAATAAACCGTAAACACCACTGGTAGTTTATCAAAGAAGACACATCACAGGAAAACCAATCTTCCGTGGTTTGTCAATTTCATGGAAATTACGATTAGATTAAATCACTTGTATTGTAAGTTTTGAACAATTATCCATTCTCGTTAAAGACAATTATTCTCATGATACTAGATCACAAACAGGGATGACCTGATCAGATTCTGCAGAGGTGCAACCTGAGCTGGATCTTTATTGCTCGCAGAATCTCAAGGGTGGATTTTTATGTGATGTGTATAAAATGTAGTATAATATTTCACTAGTATATTACGCTTGACATCATATATAATATTCTCAACTTGTATCATATCAAGATATATGAAGGTATGATCATCAAGAAATCCAGTAGTATTTCATTACTTCATTCAATATATGAAGACATTCAGTGAAAAAGTAGTCAATGCTTGAAAAACAAAAGTTATCTGCTTCTCTTATGATGATTTACAAATTATCTTTATAGATAAGACAAACATTGTTACTAACAAAAAAAGGGTAAAACTATTAAGAAAAGTTGAAGTACAGGTGACTGTGTATAAAGACTCCTTTCACAATCAAATTTGACACATTTCTGCGGCCAAAACTGCACTCGATTGAACATTTACACGTAATGAAACTATTCAAAAAATTCCCGAAACAATACTACAATAAACAATACCAGAATTGACCATTACAATGACATCTGGTTGTTTGAATGGAAATGAATAAATATTACAAGCCTTCCAATTGGCCACGCTTCAGAGATTTGACATAAAAAGGCTATACTAACCCTGTAACAACTATTTACCCTTTCCCACATGCAAACGCATTTGTTTACATCTGCAGCAGACAACTATTGAAAATGTTGTGGAGAATTGAGAAATGGCTCTTAATGAGCAATTTATCCTTGCAACAATCCATTCAACTCTATTCAATAATTGTACATAGATTTTCAATATTATTGCCTACGTTATTTTGATATCCCTCTGCTACAGACTTGGTTATACAAGTATTATGGGAAAGAGTTATAAATCCTTCGACTCCTTATATTGTTGTTTCTGTTGCTGAATCATAACACCTAAATTGATATTTAATCAATTAATTAATAACTTAAATACAGGAACATGTCATGGGATACAGTGATCGAGTCCGTACATAAATACAGCTAAATAATTGGATTACATGGATACGCATGTCAATTATGTCACAGAGGTTCAGATCAGCATCTTGTTGACATGCTCTTATTTAACCCATTATTGCTGTCAAGATATGCAGATAACATGACAAGATGTTTATCTTTGAAAAAAAGAAATTTGGTAATTTTTTTACCCCTTACACTAAACTATTGTATAATGTAAGAAATGAGAGCATTTTCGAAAGTAGAAATCTGATAACAAAATGTTGTTAGATTTGAAAGAAATATAATATATGTCACAAAAAGGCTTATGTAAATTTTAACGCTTTCCCACATAAAACAAATGCGCAGCAGACGACTTTGAAAACATCTTGACGAAACTTTTGAAAATCTCTATAAATGATATAGTATAACTAACTATTGAATAGAGAGTTGAAAACATTGTGGCAAAAGCAGAAATTGCTCATGATGCACAATTTCTCTTTTTGTCACAAGGTTTGCTGTAGGTGTCGAGGAAGCGTGTTTAGGTGGAAAAGGGTTCAAGGGTACCTCTCACTTCAGATGGTGATTTTTCACAAAATGTGATAATGGTCAGCACTTGCGATCTTAACCCTTTCCCTCATTCGACAATTCTGCAGCAGACGACTTTGAACATATTTTGTCAAAACATAGAAAATCTCTATAATTGAATGGATAACCTATGACTAAAAGTGGAAAACATTGTGTCAAAAGGAGAAATTGCACGTTTTGAGCAATTTCTTCTTTTGTCACTATGTTTTCAAAAAGCCGTCTGCTGCAGAGGCGTCTGAAAGCATCTATATGAGGGAAAGGGTTAAACAGACCACTTTACCTTTAATTTAAAAAACATGTTAAAACTATTTTTATACAACAAATAATAGTAACAGGGAGTTCCTCAAGATGACCCATCTAGAATCCCACCTGAAATAAGTAGTATTAATTCAGGTTATAGAAAATGACACTGCAATGATTGACATTGTGTCAGGTGACATTACAGGTTGAAGCTTTCCCTCATACAACAATTCTGCAGGAGACGACTTAAAAAAAGCATGTAGACAAGTCTTTGGAAAGAGTTGAAAACATTGTTGGAAAAGCTTTTTAAGTGCTTTAACCCTTTCCCTCATATAGACGCTTTCTGACGCCTTTGCAGCAGACAGCTTTTTGAAAACATAGTGACAAAAGAAGAAATTGCTCAAAACAAGCAATTTCTCCTTTTGCCACAATGTTTTCCCCTTTTAGTCATAGGTTATGAATTGTCGTAAGAGGGAAAGGGTTAAATACAATAAATTTACTGTGCTAGTCAAAACCCATGTGGTCAAAACCCCAATGATCAAATTTACCGGGTAAGCAACTGCAGATTTGATGTATGTTGGAAAGGTGTAAACTATTACATCAGTTTGATAGCACATATCCTAGCACATTTAACCTTAACCACATTTGTAACAACTAGAACTATCCCTGAAGATGATAAATACCCCCTAAACACCTTGACCTACACCATAACTTAACTAGAACTATCACTGAAGATGACAAGAGAAAGTTGATGCAACGCATCAATGTGCATCAATGTCGCCGGATATCCATAGTGCAGTTATGCATAACACTAACATTATAGTAGTTGAATAAACAGTTATCAACTGAGGGGCATATTAGAACATCAGGGGTGGGGTCAAGTGAAAATGTATCATAACTTGCATTGTTTTGTCAACGAAGTGAATGATAATTGAAGCCTTTCATTGTTTATGATCAATCTCCATTCCAAAGTAGGTTGACCATACACACAACCAACTAATTATTGATCATAAACAGTAATGGAAATGAGTAATCTTGCCAATCATTAGTCTTAATATGTATACAGTGCTTTCATTAAGGAATAATTATAAGATTTATGAATTCCACATACACTTTTCAAGATGTTTGTCAGAATATTTGAATTTTATTATTTTTCAATAAAACCACAAAACAGACAATTTAGGATTTGCATGCAATAGCACGTCATTTTACCTTTCCTCTATTAAAGTCAACAGTGGACACCTTTGCAGCAATCTACTTTTAAAACAATGAGATAAGGGTTAAATCGCTGAAGACATGAGTTTTCTCTTTTTCTCAAAATGATATTAGCTTGGCATCCTAATTATATCATACTTTAACAAATGTTGAAATGTAGTCCAATATTTATAAATTAGACCACCTTCGAAATATAATATCAACTAAACAGTTAAATCTCATTGAAATTGTCGTATAATTTAAACTTAATTTCGAACATAAACTGAGCCCTACAACGTGTTAATTTATTTTAATTTTTTCCTTCCTTTTTCATAATGAAAATAACAAACTACTCATGTTTTAAAATTATATTATGATGAGCGCCCTTGTGTCAATGATGCATAACAATATGCAGATCGGAAGCAATATGCCTTTAGGGAATTAAATTAAACATTTAAAATTGTCAAGGACGAAATAATTTTGTACGAAAGACCCGATTCTTTCTTATTCGCAGGTGTCGTTCTTGAAACTCTCTTTATAGGCAGAGAGTGTTCGTTTAAAGTAATTTTTCTATTAAAACCAGATTTTATCTCAGTTTGTTCTTTTCTTCATTTGTTTCGAACCAAATAAACATTTTAAATCACCTATGATTTACTATTTGTAAGTGAGTGTAAAGAGTGGCTCTCTGCAAAGGAGATTGATCTACGCAGTTGGTATTCGCTAGTATGTAAACAAATTAGACTGTGCGACGTAAAGGTTTGTAATTATCGCCTTTTGATTACATGTAGTATATAGTGTAAAATAAAGTATACCAGTCTAGCTAATAGGGACTGTTTTGTCTTCGTAAATAAAACAAAAAAACATAAATGCGAGTCAAAATAAAGAAACTGAAAATACCTAAAACATCTGAATATTTATTTCATTTTAGATGTGTCATTACTTAAGTGTTTTTAAACAATCACAATTGTAATATGTTCAAGACATCTAAATGTGTTTCTTTCTAATAATAATCCCCCCTCCCATGTCATTTCCGAAAACCTATTAAAAATAGAAGTCCCCCTAAACAGTACCTTGACCTACACCATAACTTAATAAGTAAAAGGGCCATAACTCTGTTAAATAACATGGCCAGCCGACCGACAGACCGACAGACAGACAGCCAGCCCGACACAGTGACTCCTATATACCCCTCTTCTTCTTACTTTAGCCTTATAAAATACATTTGGTATGTAAAAAGTCTTCGAGAGACTTTCTCCTATTTACATATATTGTAAATAAAGAGATTAAAGTCTTTTCTGATTGACAAGCGTGTACATTATTATCAACAGTTATTAATCAAGGGTTGTGACAATCAGATTAAAAAATCTACAACTTATTGTTATCATTTAAAGAAATTCTATTAAAGAATTAAGTCCAATCATTGGGGTTTTGTCTACTCTGCAATTTCAATCATATGGGTTTTCAGACTACCATGCATTTTCAATCATATGGGTTTTGACTACCCTGTTTTTTCAACCATATGGGTTTTGACTACCCATTTTTTCAACCATATGGGTTTTGACTACTTTGTAATTTTTGGACTGTAATGGGTCTTGACCATAATATGGGTTTTGAATGTCCACCATGGGGAGTAAATGGTCAAGACTGTCAAAAGAAGCCAATGACCAGGCATAAATAACTATTTCTAAACATGTATTTGAACTCTTCAAATAGAAATAACATCTATTGCAAAATTTAACTGCGCCACTCCAAACATAAATCAAACTTCACAATAATTGTTAAGCTAAACAAAAAGAAAATATTACATTTGAAGTGTCCATGTTGCATAAGGATGCTTTTCAAGAACCAAGAAATATGTGCATGAGTTGACAATAATCCGCAGACAGGCAAACTGTGCAGTACCAAACTTATCTGGATGACGACTCTTCACTAGAGAATTTTTTTCAAAGGCCAGTTATCCTGTGAAGTGACCTTATTATTGAGTTATCCCTTAATTAAAGCCAATTCTAACCCTTTCCCACATAGAACAACTCGTCTACGCAGGAATATGATAAAACATAAATGAAACCGCAATTATTGAATAGAGTTGAATACATTATGGCTAAAGGAGAAATTTCTCCTTTTGCCACAATGTATTTGGATAGTCATCAGCTGCAGAATGAATGCATCAAAGCGTTTCTGCAGATTGGGAAGGGATAATCAATTTGACAAAAACTTTACAATTCAGCTGGAGAAAAATATCAATATTGCATGCTAGGATAGGTGCACGAGCAATTCCCGATATCCCATAATGCATCTGCAACAGTTCCAATCCATTTATTTGACAGCTATTCATGATGTGGATTTCAGACTCCATTATACATAGAGAATTAGAGCTCTAGATAAGTTGAGTGTTTCAAATTCCAACACCCTTATTTGACTCTCAAACACTATGTTGTGGTTCTCGAAAGAATCGTCTGTGTTAAACGATTCTTTTAAGTACCCACAACATAGGGTTTGGTTAAGTCATAAGAGAGATATATTGGTTGGAAAAGACCAGTTAAACAAATACTTCTCCTTATCTAGTTCTCTGTAGAATGCATATGTTAGCAGTAATTGACAGTGCCTGATCAATATCTCAATAACTTTATCTCCGGATGAATTTGTTTGAAATTGGACACTTATGACAGTGATTTATACTGCAGATAGTAAATTTAAAACATTGGGGAAATAATCCTTTTTTCTCATTAAATTTTGACTTCATCTTGTTAAAATATTTCATATTTTGTTTTATTTCAATGGCTTAATAACCATGTAACCCAGTCTTTTGCTATTTATATAACGCACTTAATTCTTATTCTGAATTTTAAAGATATTATAAATTTGAAGGTGACCAAATTTCTGATTGGCTTAATTAGATTAACACATCTGGGTGAACTTTGAATAATAATGAAAATTATGATAAATTGGGGTGAATACAGGCCCAGTTAGAATTGCCCTCCCCCTCCAGTATGTCCTTCTAGAGGTATCAAAAAGAGAATGGGTAGAATTGGTCCCCCACCACAAAGTATGTCCACTTAGAGGTATCAAACTGGCATCCAGACAAGAGAATGGCTGACAATGCTTCTAAAAATCAATAGAATGCCATCTAGAGTTCAGGGGTTCAAATGTCCAAGGTCAAGGTCTCTCTAATTACCATGTTATAGTGCTTGTTCTGCACTTCAACATGTCTTTTTCCCAGTTCCTCAGGCAACCCCTGGAAAATGAGAAATAGCTATAAATGAACCATTTTCCAGATTACCAGTCCACAGTGTGTTTAACACAGTATTTAAATAAAACTATACTTTCAATTGTCAAGAGATAATAGTATTCATAACATGCAGTCTTGTTCTCATATATTTCCACCAGATATTACTAAATATGGATTAGAGAAAGGGATGATTAATTATACAAACAAAACTGGGATACAATATTCTCCATATTCTGCCATCACAGAGATGAAAATGAATTAGGGGGCTAATAAACCCTTTAATATACAGTATAACCATTTCTCAGATGCTACAATTAGTCATGTTAATATTGAAGCTGGCATTGTATTATGGCTTAACCCTTTCCCTCATATAGACGCTTTCTGATGCCTCTGCAGCAGACGGCTTTTTGAAAACATAGTAACAAAAGAAGAAATTGCACAAAACGTGCAATTTCTCCTTTTGTCACAATGTTTCCCACTTTTAGTCATAGGTTATCCATTCAATTATAAATGCATTCGGACTCATCTTCAGCAGACAACTTTTCAAAAGATATTAACAATCCTGGTGCAGATTTGTTGTATGTGGGAAAGGGATAACGTTTTACATGTGTCCAACAAATAACAGTTGAAGAAAATTGTAGAAAATAAAGCTTTTTATCCTTTTGTCACAATACTTTTAAAAAAAGTCTGCAGAAGATCTGTCAAAATGTGTCTGCCAGTGGGCAAGGGTTAATTTTTGACAGCTGTCTGGATTGGCATGCCGGTTTGTGAACAAATATGCAGCAACTTGTTTGGTCTACTCCTGAAATACTATTTGTAAGCCATAGTAATGCTAGTCTTGTCATAGTATCAATTATGAGAGCTGACCAAGACGACTTTGGTAGATGAATAAATACAAAGGGTTGCCCCAGCCTTTACAGTTTGTTTGTGTGATAAAGATCTTTTCTTCTTGACATGTCAAGTCATCAAATGTGGCGCAACATGCTTTGATAATGCACTCCAAGTCTGGACTTCTATCGAATAGGGCATGTTTATGAGCTATCAAACCCTGTGTTAAAGTATGCTATCTTATAACCCAGCATTTGTTTCGTGCATGTTAATCCTTTCCCACATAGAACAAATCTGCAGCAGACGACTGTGAACATATTTTGTCAAAAAATAGAAGATCGCTTTAATTGAATGGATAACCTAGGACTAAAAGTGGAAAATATTGTGGCAAAAGGGGAAATTGCTCATTTTGAGCAATTTCTTCTTTTGTCACTATGTTTTCAAAAAGCTGTCTGCTACAAAGGCATCAAAAAGCATCTATATGAGGGAAAGGGTTAATGTCACTGCTATCACATTGTTTATATTCTGAAACAAACTAATGTAACAACTTAATCCCCCTTTCCAACATACAACAAATCTGCAGCAGTCACATTCTAAGAACAATTATGGAAAACCTGAATAAATATAAGAATAATCATTGAAAAAAGATGAAAAAATTGTGGCAAAAAGAGACTTTGCTGAATGTTTATAAACAGCGAGTCTTTTCCATTGATTCACTTTGCTAGATCCTATTTAATTCAGACCTGCAGTCTCCCACATTATGGGTGAAATTTTTCTCAAATCTGCAAACGATAAACAGTTAGCTTTTAGGCTATTAAATGCCAGCATCAATTACCCATGGGTCATTAGACTATTAATTTTCTTGATAAGGTGATTAAATTGCCAAGATGTTTGTCTGACCGGTATATGACTGTGGGCTGTGTTCTCAGGGCATGCACATTGCATTTGTTAAAGAAATCAAAGTACTGAAAGTACTACTAATGAATTATTTTGAAAATGTAATTAATAATTGCATTTGATCATGTTTTTTGTTTGTTTTAAACTTGCTTTAAAACTTAGTAGTTTTTTTAGCTCGACTATTCGAAGAATATGAGAGCTATAACAGTCACTTGTGCGTCGGCGTTGGCGTTGCAACTTTGGTTAAATTTTGAAACTTCACTCACTTATTGGACATCATCAAATGACCTTGCAGGACAAGTCCCATAACTCTGACTGTGGGCTGTGTTCTCAGGACATGCACATTGCATTTGTTTAAGAAAGAAGACAAGATAAAGTAGATGTAACACATCAATGTTGCCGGAAATCCATACTGCAGTTATGCATAACACTTACATTATAGTAGATGAAAAAACACTTATCAACTAAAGGGCATATTGGAACATCAGGGGTGGGGTCAAGTGAAAATGTATCATAACTTGCATTTTTTTTGTCAACGAAGTGAATGTCCTTCACAGAATTTCATTGTTTATGATCAATCTCCATTCTAAGGTAGGTTGGCCCATTGACATATAAACATATATATACATGTTTATATGTCTCTGGTTGACCATGCATATACACAGCCAACTAATTATTGATCATAAACAGGAAATGAGTAATCTTCCCAATCATTAGTCTACTCATGTTTTAAAATTATATAATGATGAGCGCCCTAAATGTGTCATTGAAGCATAACAATATGCATATCGCAAGCAAAATGCGTGTAGGGAATTTAATAACACATTTAAATTTGTCAAGGACGAAATAAGACCCGATTTGATTCTTAGTAATCTTTGCATAATTGTCGTTTTTTACACTCTCTTTATAGGCAGAGAGTGTTCATTCAAAGTAATTTTTATATTAAAACCAGTCTTATCTCAGTTTGTTCTTTTCGTCATTTGTTTCGAACCAAATAAATATTTTAAATCACCTATAATTAACTATTTGTAAGTGAGTGTAAAGAACGGCTCTCTGCAAAGGAGATTTATCTACACAGTCCGTATTCGGTAGTCACTTGATCAACATATTTAGCTTCGAAACAGTTCCTATTTTAGATATTCATGGATTAACATTATTAAATGAATTCTTCATAAATCAAGACATCTCTTTGAACATGAAATAACATTCAGTAAGTTAATATTGCTACTAAAAGGAGAATTCGACGTGATTTTATCTCGATATTGACACATAACAGTCTGCAGCATGTCTAGCAGGGATTCTTTTGTCTTCGTAAATAAGACAAAAAAACACAATTGCGAGTCAAAATAAGGTAACTGCAAATACTTAAAACATCGGATTATTTATTTCATTTTAGATGTGTCATAATCACAATTGTAATATGTTCAAGACATTTAAATTTGTTTTTTTCTAATAATAACTCTCCCCATGTCATTTCCAAAAAGCTATAAAAATAGAAGTCGCGGGCTTCTGCCGGCGGACTAATAACAATAAGGACTGTACCTCATACATTATCTTTCTGAAGCACATAGTGCAGTTACAATCCATCTTAACAGTTGATCAGCTAATATGTACACATTTTATATGATCTTTTAAATCCATTTGTGATAACTGGGGAGCCCAGGGCTATAATTTGAACAATCTTGGTAGAGGTCGACTAGACGAAGTTAATATCAAATATCAAAGGCATGGGCCTTCTACTTTCAGACAAGAAGATTTTTAAAGCTTTTTCCCTATACAAGTCTATTTTAAACCAGTGACCCTAAGGAGGGGCCATTTTGACCCCAGGGCTATAATTTAAACAATCTTGGTAAAGGTCCACTAGATGAAGCTACTTACCAAATATCAAAGGCCTTAGCCTTCTACTTTTAGACAAGAAGATTTTTTTCCCCTATACGAGTCTATTTAAAAAAAAAAGAGACACCAAGGGAGGGTCAATTTTGACCCCAGGGCTATAATTTGAACAATCTTGGTAGAGGTCCACTAGATGAAGCTCATACCAAATATCAAAGGCCTTGGCCTCCTACTTTTGGACAAAAAGATTTTTTAAAGTTTTTTCCCTATACAAGTCTTATGTAAACAAGTGATCCCCTGGGAGGGGTCATTTTTACCCCAGGGCTATAATTTTAACAATCTTGGTAGAGGTCCACTAAATAATGCTACATACCAAATATATAAAAAGGCATGGGCCTTGAGATTACTTTCAGACAAGAAGATTTTTAAGTTTTGGTTAATTATCCTTTTTTTGTTGCCGTGGCAACCAAAGTTCTCAATGGAACTTAAGTCTTTGAACATTTTTGAAAGAGGGCCACCAAAGGAACATTCCTGTGAAGTTTGGTTGAAATTGGTCCTGTGGTTAAGCCGGAGATGATGTTTAAAGCTAAAAGTTAACGATGACAAACAATTATCAGAATAGCAAGAATCGATCTAACAAGAGCTATCGGAGGACAGTGCGCTCGACTATTTCTCCGCTTATTTAAGTTACTGAGATAATGGACTCGAACGTAGTTGCATGCAAAACATTAACCACAATTTCTTAAAGAGTGATAATTTGCATAATAGAGTTATTTAACATAATAATATACATAGGTGTGATAGTTGGGTAGGGTTGTAGAAAGTGTCAATGCAACGCATCAAGTAAATACTGAGATATGGACTCTTAATGTAGTTGCACGCAAAACTTTAACCAGAATTTCTTAGTAAAAAAAGGGCCATAACTTGCATAAATTGCAGGATCGAGTTATCTGACTTGATAATCTACATAGGTGTGATCGTTGGGTAGGCGTGTAGAAAGCTTCAATGCAATACATGTAGTATTTAGGTACTTGCATGTAAAACCTTAACCAAGGTGTGACGTAGACGCCGACGCCAGGGCGAGTAGTATAGCTCTCATATTCTTCTTCTTCTTCTTCTTCTGAGAGAGAGAGAGAGAGAGAGAGAGAGAGAGAGAGAGAGAGAGAGAGAGAGAGAGAGAGAGAGAGAGAGAGAGAGAGAGAGAGAGAGAGAGAGAGAGAGAGAGAGAGAGAGAGAGAGAGAGAGAGAGAGAGAGAGAGAGAGAGAGAGAGAGAGAGAGAGAGAGAGAGAGAGAGAGAGAGAGAGAGAGAGAGAGAGAGAGACAGAGACAGAGACAGAGAGAGAGAGAGACAGAGACAGAGAGAGACAGAGAGACAGAGAGACAGAGAGACAGAGAGAGAGAGAGAGAGAGAGAGAGAGACAGAGAGAGAGAGAGAGACAGAGAGAGAGACAGAGAGAGAGAGAGACAGAGAGACAGAGAGACAGAGAGAGACAGAGAGACAGAGACAGAGAGACAGAGAGACAGAGACAGAGACAGAGAGAGAGACAGAGAGAGAGAGACAGAGAGAGAGACAGAGAGAGACAGAGAGAGAGAGAGAGAGAGCAGAGAGAGACAGAGAGAGAGAGAGAGAGAGAGAGAGAGAGAGAGAGAGAGAGAGAGAGAGAGAGAGAGAGGGGGAGACAGACAGACAGACAGACAGACAGAGAGAGGGGGAGGGGGGGGGGGGGGGGTAGTATTTCTTATTATATGCTTATTAGTTTTAATGTTGGATGTTGTCATTCTTAAGGTTAAACAATCTACAGTACATACATGTATATAAATACACATATTGATTTGGAAAATATGAAATTAATTGCTTAACCCCCTTTCCCAAATGATACATTTTAATACGTTTCCAGCAGTTGCAGTACACTGTCAAACATTGTGAGAAAAAGAGAAATTGCTCAATGGAGTAATTTTCTGTTTTCCAACAATGTTTTCTTCTCTTTTCTATTATCTAACTTTCATTCATAGAGGCTCCCCATGTTATAACCCTTTCCCACCTGCAGAAGCATTTTGACGCACTAGCAGCAGACTACTTGTGAAAACATTGTGGCGAAAGGTGAGTTGCTTATGATGGCCACAATGTTTCAACTTTATTTAACAATTAAGCTTGGTTTTCAAAGTCGTCTCCTGCAGATTTGCTGTATGTGGGAAAGGGTTAAAGATATGTTCAATATTGTCTCCTGCAGATTCATTTTATTGTTGGAAACGGGGATTACATGGCTACTTTTCCTGCGATTGTTTCAATATACATATGCAGCTAGTTCAGTCATGAACAGCTTTCTGTATCATGAAATAGGGAAGTAACTTTTCCTTTCCACATTGTTTTCCTCTGGTTCACAAGCTTGCATTGGGACACATGTCATATTCTACCTTCACTTCAACTTGGTTCTGTACAAGTTTCAAAAGTGAAATAGCTGGTCTAACAACAAACTCGACACAGATGTGGTTTCTCTGGTCATGTGATAACATATCAACGGGGCTTTCACTGAAATAGGGGTCAGATGCTGGGCAGTAAATGACTCCTGCAGAGGTGTGAGAATTGTTTACCGTTACATTTTCTTGGGGATTTTTGGAGATTCAGGCATAATGTGAGAGACTGGTGTATGAAACAGTTAGACGGAATCCACCTTAATATATTGCAAGAACAATTCATTATCTGCTTTTAATAAGATGGACAAAATTTAAATCCTTCTGAAAGTCAAGCTCATGTTATAATACCTGAACCCGTTTAAGCTTAGATGGTAATCAACACTTGTAAGGTGAGAAATTCTTCTACAACTGTGCATATTTCAATTTTCTTAAATAATCCTGAAAGCCATCAGCTACTGCGGAATCAACTAAAATTGGTTCTATCAGAGAAAGCCGATAAAAGGATTCACACCAGCAGCAGATGATTTATGTCTATTCTGAGATATATTGGTGTCCAGTGGACAGCCGCGAGAGCTTTGTATCAGGAAATAACATAGAAGACATCAGTTATAATCTGTGTTGTATATTCAATTATAGAACTCCCAGAGCTTTGATGACAGCAAGGACCACCAATAGGAGCAAAAATACATAATTTGGTGTAGTGTGACCATCATCCATATCTCCCAATGAAATATTCTATCCCATAACATTTCCTGAAATTTCTACAGAATTTAAAAACTTTCATCAATTAAACCTTTTTCACTTGCAGACAGGATGACTGTTGATAATATTGAAGCAAAATTGGAGAAATTGCTCATTAATTGCCACAATCTTTTTAACTTGATTCAATAAACAAACTTTCAATTGTAGCAATCTCCCATAGTTAATTAGCTAGATGTTTTGAAAGTCGTCAGCTTCAGATTTGTTGTATGTGGGAAGGGATTAATTGTAACTTGGATACATCCTGGACCAGAAAAATGCAGTGTTGCTGATAATTACTCCCTACAGAAAATGGACTTTGATGATGGCCATTGGCCTCCCAGAAAACAATAAAAAATCACCCTTTTACAGTGTATTGTCATGGTAACAGCTCTTGAGCTGTCAGCTTCAGGGAAAAGAGTGTGAAAAGAAATGTCTTGAAGTAGCCAAGTCACAAATATATCCTGTTATACATGGCTTTAACCCTTTCCCTCATACGACAATTCTGCAGCAGACGACTTTGAACGTATTTTGTCAAAACATAGAAAATCTCCATAACTGAATGGATAAACTATGACCAAAAATGGAAAACATTGTGGCAAAAGGAGAAATTGCACGTTTTGTGCAATTTCTTCTTTTGTCACTATGTTTTCAAAAAGCCGTCTGCTGCAGAGGCGTCAGAAAGCATCTATATGAGGGAAAGGGTTAAGGTACAGCTTCAGCCTTTATAACATGCAAAATCTTATTGCTTTATTTTTCCACCTGGTATACTATACAATGGCAAAAGAATGAAAATGTAAGTGTTAAAGAGTATATTCTTATAATTTCATAACTACTGATGTATTTTGACAATATTTGAACTGTAAAATAGCATTTGTAAGCAATGTAGTCACAGATTAGTACTGCTGGTCCATTTATTCCGACACCAGCAAGTCAGATTATAACAAGAGATGTTTGTCAAACATTATGCCCACCCGAGCGCCATGTTGTCAGGAATATTTGGACGATTTTTGACCCAATTACCTCAAAATCAATAGAGGTCATCTTCTGGTCACCCTCAGCCTCTATGTCAAGTTGCAGGTAACGTTGAGTTATCACTCTGACAAGCTTTCTCGTCTTCAAGGTCACTGTGACCTTTGACCTGATGACCTCAAAATCAAGAGGGTCATCTACTGGTCAGGCCCAACCTCAAGTCAAGTTTGAGGACTAAAGCTCCCGGCATTGTTTAGTTATCACTTGGACAAGCTTGGTCATCTGACCTTAACCTTTCACATTATGACCTCACAATAGGGGTCATCTACTGGTCACCCCAGCCTCCATGTTAAGTTTTAGGGTCATGGGTGCATGCAATGTCGAACTATCACTTGGACCAAATTTAGAATTCAAGGTCAGTGACCTTGACGTTTGACCTGATGACCTCACAATCAATAGAGGTCATCTACTGGTCACCCCCAGCCTCCATGTGAAGTTTGAGGGCTATGGGTGCATCCAATGTCGAGTTATCATTCAGACAAGCTTTTTCACATTCAAGGTCAATGTGATCTTGACCTTTGACCCAATGACATCAACATCAATAGGGGTCATCTACAGATCACCCCCAGCTTCAATGTCAAGTTTGAGGGCCATGGGTACAGGCAATGTCGATTTATCACTCAGACAAGCTTTTATGGTTCAAGGTCACTGTGACCTTGACCTTTGACCCACTGACCTCAAAATCAATAGGGGTCATTTACTGGTCAGGCCCAGCCTTCATGTCAAGTTTTAGGGTCATGGGTGCATGCAATGTTGAGTTATCACTCTGACAAGCTTTTCAGGTTCAAGGTCACTGTGACCTTGACCTTTTACCCAATGACCTCAAAATCAATAGGGGTCATATACTGGTCACCCCCAGCCTCCATGTCAAGTTTGAGGGCCATGGGTGCAGGCAACATCAAGTTATCACTCTGACAAGCTTTTTGTGTTCAAGGTCACTGTAACCTTGACTTTTGACCCAATTACCTCAACATCAATACCAGGGGTCATCTACTGGTCACCTCCAGCCTCCATGTCAAGTTTGAGGGCCATGGGTGCAAGCAATGTCGAGTTATCACTCACTTATCACTTTTTGCATTCAAGGTCAGTGACCTTGACCTTTGACCTGATGACCTCAAAATCAATAGGGTTCGTCTACTGTTCATCCCCAACCTCCCAGTCAAGTTTGAGGACCATATAGGTCCAGGCATTGTTGAGTTATCACTCGGACAAGCTTTGGTCTGACGGACAGACCAACATACCAACCGACATGTGCAAAGCCATATACCCCTCTTCTTCGAAGGGGGCATAATAATGCTTACTCCACAATCCTGCTTGAGCAACTAGGAAGGAAAGCCATTGCTACCATTTCTGCATGTTCTATTACATAGGCGCGCTCTACATTCAGTAATTGAGTGTAAAGAATGGCTCTGCAAACGAGATTGCCATTTCTGAAATATTTGGTATGACACAGTTGGAGACCTAACATGCAACCTCCCACACCAATGCCATCTTGATTGGTTGAAAAAGGATGGTCGCCAGATTAATAATGACTTATTGTAAGGAAAAAAAACATAAAAAATAATTGGAAAGCCCATCAGTAATGACAGTCGGGAATAAAACATAAATCCTAATGATCAATTATTCTACACTAAATGATGATCAATTTCCTTCCTTATTATTCCTCATGTAATCCCCAGCAATTTGACATCTGTCATGAAATGTCTTTTGCAGTCAAATAATGAAAACAGTGCAAACTGTGCAAAAGACAACTTTGAAAACATCTATGCACAAATATGGAAAATCTCTGTAAAACGGTTTAATAATTTGATAGAGATGAAAACATTATGAGCAATTTCTCCTTTAGTTACAATATATATTTAAAAGCTGTCTGCTTCAGAGGCATTGACTGTGGTCTGTATCTCAGGGGAGGGTTGACAAAGAATGGACTCAAGTATGAACATCATCATTATAAGGCTCACTATTCACAGGGCTGACAAACTTTTTGAAAGAATGGGCTAAAGTATGAACATGGCTCACTATTCACTGGCTAATCATGGTCATAAAGAATAATTGGAAGAGTTGATGAAAGAGGATAAGACAAAGAAAATAAATCCACAAATGAAAAACGTAGTCAGTGTCCTAATGAAGTGATTTCCCCCCAATTATTTCGTTTTTCTTCACTTGCTGAACCCTTTCCCTCATACGACAATTCTGCAGCAGACGACTTTCAACGTATTTTGTCAAAACATAGAAAATCTCCATCTATAGTTGAATGGATAACCTATGATAAAAAGTGGAAAACATTGTGGCAAAAGGATTAATTGCACGTTTTGTGCAATTTCTTCTTTTGTCACTATGTTTTCAAAAAGCTGTCTGCTGCAGAGGCGTCAGAAAGCGTCTATATGAGGGAAAGGGTTAACCCTTTACGGCAAAACTATGGAAAATCTCTACAAATAAAGTATAATTATTGAGTAGAGTTTAAAATATGGAGACTAAAGGGGAAAAAGATCATCATGACCAAATTCTTCTTTAGCATCAATATTAAAGGTTTTCTGCTGCAGATGACTCAAATTGTGTCTGCAAGTGGGAAAGGGTTCAGTTATTATTTGATGCTTCTGCAGCAGTCAAAATAATTCTGGCCAAAAAATAATTATCTAGTCATAATTGATGAATTATCAAACAATGAATTTTTTCTTAAAAAATGCATTGATTGTAATTATAAACGAGTTATATTCAGATAATAACAGCATGTAATCTGTTATTTCTCAATAATTAACTGTTTCCCACCTGTAGACGCATTCTGACGCTTCTGAAATCATCGTGACAAAAGGAGAAATTGCTCAACACAAGCAATTTCTCCTTTTCCCACAATGTTTTCAACTTTTTTCAGTATGTAATTATACCTACAATTATAGAGATTTTCCTTATTTCTGCCTAGAAGTTTTCTGCTACAGATTTGTTGTATGTGAGAAATGGTTAAACACTGAAAATCAACAACAAAACAAAGAACAAAATAAGCCACTTGGCAGGGCTGAACGATATCATAGAAACACACCCTCCAGGCTGTCTGTAATTATGACATAATCAACTGTGATTTCTGATAAATATATAAACTCCCGCCACTTTGATTAATTTCTGAAGTGTCTTTTATTGCTGCAAGTGGTGGGTTCTGACTTTGATATATCAAAGCTTTGTACAGTAAATTATTTCAGTGTAAAGTTAACCCTTTAACTGTTACAAATAGCTTTTAATGCACCTGCTGCAGACTTTTTTAAAACTGTGTGGCAAATGGAAAAATTACTAAGAATGCAAATATTCTCCCCTTTCCACGTTGATTTCAACTTGCATCCAAGATTCTATATATTTCCATACTTCTGCTGATGTTGAAAATGTTGACGACTAAAAAATATTCTATACGGAAAGGGTCAACAGATTTTTTTTTATTGTCCACCAGTACACTAAATAACAGTCTTCCGTTCATTAACCGTTTCCCACTTGCAGGCACATTTTGACACATGTTCAGCAGAGGACTTCAGGAAACTTTGTAGCAAAAGGAGAAATTGCTCATTATGAGCAATATCTGCTTTTGTCACAAGGTTTTTAACTCTGTCCAATTACAATACCTTTATGATTTCACAATATATTTCCTAGATGTTTTCAAATTCATATGAAGATTTTCTTAGTTTGATGATATCCAATAAGACTGTGTCAAGCTTTAAAGCATTGGCATCTGTTGGAAAAGGTGTTACATACAAAACTTTAAACAAATTTCCTAAGTCCAAAAATTGGCATAATACAGTCGAAATTTTATGTGGAGTTATTATTTAAGGATTAATGTTCTGCAAGGTTATGTGATGATATCCAGTAAGTGTGTGAAGTTTCAAAGCAATAGCACCTGTGGTTTTAAACTTTAACCAAAGCTGCAAGGCTGACTTCAATGCAAAAGCAACTGCAATAGCCATGTTCTTATTCTTCAAATATACTGTCAAACTAAAATTGAAAATTCTTGAATAAAGATGAACACATTGTGGCAAGATAGAGAAATTGCTCATGATGACCAATTGGTTTATTCCCATTTCGTCTACACTTTTTGCGCTTTGTCCCATTTCGTCTACAACCCGTCTACACCCTGGTGCCATTTTGTCTACACTTAGATTAACGAGACAGACAGACCCTAAATAAGTTGCTAACATGCTAATTCAATAAGATAGATATTTAAAACATGTGGTTTATACATACATTGTGGACCCATACCAAAGCATCTTTTCATTGGAAATTGTGTTATTTTATCGTTCTATTTTTGAAACAAGAGGGCCATGATGGCCCTGGAATCGCTCACCTGTTTTTTTTTTTCACTTTAGCTATATAAGCCCCGCCCCCTGGCAGCCATAGTTTCCGACCAATCAACTTGGCTTGAAGGAATCTGATAGAGGGTCATCCAAGGAACATTTCTACAAAATTATTTGAAAATCGGCCAGACACTTTTGGAGGAGAAGATTTTTTTAAGTTTTCACTATAGCCATAAAAGGCAAAATAGCCCCCCGCCCCCTGGCGGCCATGCTTTTTGACCAATCAACATGGCTTGAAGGAATCTGATAAAGGATCACCCAAGGAACATTTCTACAGAATTATTTGAAAATCGGCCTAACACTTTTGGAGGAGAAGATTTTTTAAGTTTGCACTATAGCCTAATAAGGCAAAATAGCCCCGCCCCCCCCCCCCCCCCCCCCCCTGGCGGCCATGTTTTTCGACCAATCAACATGGCTTGAAGGAATCTGATAGAGGGTCACCCAAGAAACATTTCTACACAATTATTTGAAAATCGGCCTGACACTTTCGGAGGAGAAGATTTTTTAAGTTTTCACTATAGCCATATAAGGCAAAATAGCCCCGCCCCCACTGGTGGCCATGTTTTTCGACCAATCAACATGGCTTGAAGGAATCTGATAGAGGGTCATCTAAGGAACATTTCTACAAAATTATTTGAAAATCTGCCAACCAGTTTGGGAGAAGAAGAATTTTGAAGTTTTTTCGGTTTCGTTGCCATGGAAACCAGAATTTTGCATGGATCCCAAAAATTTGAAGGAATTCTGGTGAGGTCATTGAGAGGATGCTTTCTGTGAAGTTTCATCCAAATTGACCCACTGGTTACTGAGGAGAAGAAGTTGACGCATGACGCACGACGGACGACGGACAAAAGGCGATCACAATAACTCACCTTGAGCAAAGCTCAGGTGAGCTAAAAAAATATACCAAATCTTACTAACTGATTGGCCAATTATCAGCAATTAATTGTTTTAGATCTGTCTTTTTTTAAATGAAGCCGGCAACCTGAATCTTCTCTGTTTGCAAGGTTCGAAGGCACATGACCTTTATCTGATTAAATTAGGTTGTCGCAATTACTTTAAGGGACTCATGACATTTAAACACTACAAACAACATAGACTCAGACATTATGTACAAAGTCTGAAGGCTGTTAAACAAAAGAAACACAAAGTTCATAACAAACTTTAATAATCATTTCATATTTCATGCTTATTACAAGATAATATATAAGAATCTATTAGTGTTGCAAAGGCTAAAGCACTTTGTAATATCATAGAATGCACAAGCACAACGGTGTACACAGATGTGTCAAGTAACTGCAGAAGGAATTAATTCACAGTCCTGTCAAGCGAGCCATCCTCTCCAAGTTATCGTGAAGACTGGCAAAATTGCTTAAAGGATGATCAATGTAAGATGAAATGGCAATCTTCGTAGAAATATAGCTTTGTATATTCATTTTATGAACAGTAGACGAAATGGGAATAAGGGTGTAGACAAAATGGGACAAAAAACTGTAGACAAAATGGGATGTTACCGAGCAATTTCTCCTTCTGCCACAATGTTTTCAAAAGTTGTCGGATTCATATGTGTTAAAATTAGTCTGCATGTGAGAAAGGGTTTCAGAAATCCAGTAGTAGTCGTAAGACATAATATATACTGACATTAATAACAAAGTGTCTGAAGAAGCTTTCTACACCAACTATTTTCGGTGAATAATTCATGACCATTGATTCAGTCCCTGTCTTACGGATACGCTATTGCACAAAGATACCATGTTGATCCTGTTTATAATCATGTAGCATACTGGATTGTTCTTTAGACATCTCCTTGGAACATCAGAGGAAAAGTAACATACAGAAAGTTTGGAGGGAAGCCACTATACAACTTTTTTAAGCCTTGGGGATGACCTAACTGGGGATCGAACCCTGGCAGACGCTCCAACCACTACACCACTGAAGCAGGTACAGAAAGTTGGATACATGGTCGGAAATAGATCATTTATTGTCTGTATCAGGGACAATGGTAATGCATACTAAAACAGCATTCGTTTCAAATACCAACACTTCATGTTTCACAGCCATATTTTGAAAAATTGATTCAGACAACTGCCTCATTTTAACACCAAATCTTCTGCCCTACCACCACTAACCTTAAAATAAGTATTTTTTTTTCCATTTGGAAACGATTCCTCATGCAAATGGTGCAAATATAAAGCAGACAACTTTTGCCACAATGACTTCAAGTCAACTCCAATATTATAGAGATTTTCCATATTTTTGCCTGGTATAATGTCTTAAATTTGTCTTCTGCAGATTTGTCATACATGGGAAAATGGTTTAATAAAAACAATACATGTACATTGTACATTTAATTCTTTTGTTTCCTAGGTGGTTTCAATTTGTGGGAGCTCAAATGTCAATAAGAGTAACAGTTTGAAGGAAATGAGATCATCATGCAATACAATTTGAAAGGCAAGTCAATCACTTTCACCAAAAGAACTTATTGAATAACAAATAAACTCTTGTTTTAGAAAGATTTAGTGCAGTTTACCCCTGCGAAATGAAATTCATGAAATCATGAATTTCTCATACCTTTTAAGGATTGTTCATGAACCACTCTTTATCAGTTCTTGAGTTTGTTTGTTTGTTTGTTTGTTTGGAGTTTAACGCCGCTTTCAACAGCTTTGGTCATATCACGGCGGTCAGTGCACCTACCCATGTTTTCCTGGCTTTCACACACCAGTACTTACACAGCATTAGTTCTTGAGTTATGTTTATGAACTTATGGACATGAAAAGTCCTTGATGTCTTTTCTTGAACAGTTCATGAATAGTTGAAGAACATGTTGATTGATTCAAGAAAATGTCCAAGTTCTTAAAATGTTCATAAACTGACATCATGAATGGTTCAAGACCAGTTGAAAAATATTTCAAGTTCTTAAAATGTTCATGAGTTCACTTCAGTACTGGTTTAAGAAAAGTTGAAGAATTTGTCAAGTTCTTAAAAGGTGCATGAATTGACTTTAAAACTGGTTTAGGAACAGTTGTAGAATTTGTTGAGTTCTTAAAAGGTGCATGAATTGACTTCAATACTGGTTTAAGAACAGTTGAAGAACCGGACTTGAATTTGAAATATACCAAGGGAGTTAACTCTAGCATATAACACAGGAACTCTTCAAAAATAAGTAAGTAATGTTTACTACTTCCTTTACGTCTTTTGGTGGGAGAAATATGTAGTGGTTCAAAACACAGAGAAGATTTTTGTGATTTCTTATGAACATCTTGATTGGTACATTTGGTAAATGTCTTAAATGTTACATTGTTTAATAATTTTCAAATTGTATTGTGCTATGTCATAAACAACATCTTATATTGGTGATTTATTGAAGTATCACATTGCCACATGTATGGAAGAGGCCATGTCTTCATACAGTGAGTGTGTAGCACATCTTTTAAAAATTGTGATTTGCAGTAACTGTTATTGTTCAATTATAAGTTCTTTTTCAAGACAATTAACGTTAATATTTTTTTTTAATGATATTGTAACTTTGTTTGAGGACAAAAATGATAAATTTCAAGGATGTTCAAGAACTGTTCATGAACTGTTCATGACTAGTTTAAGGCATCATTTTCAGTTCATGAACTTTTATTTTATTTTAAGAATTTGTTCATGAAAATTCCTTGAAATGCCTGGAAGTACAAATGAGACATTGAAATAAAGAGGGAAAATGGTTTGTGAGTGGTTCATGAATAGTTCAAGTTCCGGCACTTTATTGTTGTTGAGCTTGAACTGTTCGTGAATACATCATGGGCAACTGATCATGAACCTTTCAAGAACTGTTTATGATCTACTGTTCATGAACTCTGTTTTAAGAACTGATCAAGGATTTGTACTTCCAGGCATTTCAAGAATTTTTCATGATTGTGGATGTGAACCATTCATGAATTTTTCAAGAATAATTCATGAACTGTAACTGATCACTTCGCAGGGCCAACCCTGTTCACTTGCAGATATATTTTGAGGTATTTGCAGCAGTCACCTTTTGAAAGCATTGTGGCAAAAGGAGAAATTGCTAATACTGAGCAATTTCTATGTTTGCCTCAATGCTTTCACCCCTATTCACTAATGGTATTACCTACAGAAATGTTCCATATTTCAGCCTAGACAATTTCAGGATGTTCAGGGGAAGTGTTAACCCTTTCCCATATACAACACATCTGTAGCAGACAACTTTGAAATTTTCTCTGCAAAGAAATGGAAAATATCTGTAATAAATAAAAGAGTAATTATTGAGGATACTGAGCAATTTCTCCTTTTGTCACAATCTTATCAAAAGTTATCTGCTGCAGTGGTGTCAGAAAGCATTCTGTATTTAAGAAAGGGTTAAACAGTTTAGGATCGTAAGGTGAGGTAATAACTAGGGCTTTAATTATATTTAGGAAATATTAGTTAATATCAGTACTATAACATGAGGAGCATTGAGTGAATAACTTTCACACACACAATACCTTTTCTATAACAAAAACATAGCAATGTTTGATTGATTTGATTGATTGCAGTGAAACATTATAAAGCATTTACAGAAGACTGTAAACTGTTGAGGAAATTGAGGAAATTGTCAGATATATTTCAATAACTCATCTTTCATTTATTGCCTAGATGTTTTCAAAGTCATCCATTGCATAATCAATTTTGTTGTGTGTGGGAAATAGTTACATATTTTCACAGCTCACATCTCTAAAAATGGCTTATCAAGAAACAAAAATATTTTAATCCTTCAATACAATCAAGATTCTGTACACTCCCGATTAAACATTGAAATCTCCATTATTGACATCTCATGTTGACATGCAAATATCAATTCATCTAGGAAATGTAAAACCATGTCAAATTGTTTTCTATTGTTTATTATCCCTTTAACTTGCAGACAACCGTTGCTGCCTTTGCAGCATGCAGATACCTTTGCTCAAAACAGCCATTTTTTCAAATGTTTATTGCAGTTTTTCCATTTTTTGTCTTCAAAGCAGTACATCAACTTTAGGAGGAAACAATTGCTCATCTGTGGTGTCTTTGCATGGTGCATTTGCATATTAGGAATTTTATCCATATTTTACAAATATAAATGTTAACAAGAGCTGTCGGAGGACAGCGCGCTCGACTATTCCACCGCTTATTTAAGTTACTGAGATAATGGACTCTAATGTAGTTGCATGCAAAACATTAACCACAATTTCTTAGTGGGTGATAATTTGCATTATATGCTGGATAGTGTTATTTAACATGATTATTTTCATAGGTGTGATGGTTAGAAAGGGTTGTATAACCTTTCAATTGAATGCATCAAGTAGTTACTAAGATATTGACTCTTAATGTAGTTTAACGCAAACCTTTAACCATAATTTCTAAGTAAAAAAACGGCAACAATTTGCACCATATACAGGATAGAGTTATCTTAATTGGTTGTGTTTATAGTTGTGCAATTGGGAAAGGTTGTATAAAGTTTCAATGCAATTTTTCAAGTTGTAACTGAGATTGCACTCTAAATGTAGTTGCAAAACTTTAACCAGAATTTCTAAGTCCAAAAAAGGTCCATAACTTGCATAAAATGCTGGATAGAGTAATCATACTTGATTGTTTACATAGATGTGATGGTTGGTAAGGGCTGTATAAAGTTTCAATGCAATGCATCAAGTAGTTACTAAGAGATGGTCTCTTTATGTAGTTGCATGCAAAACTTTAACCAGAATTTCTAAGTCCAAAAAGGCCATAACTTGCATAAAATGCAGGATAGAGTTATCATACTTGATAATCTACATAAGTGTGATAGTTGGGTAGGGTTGTAGAAAGTTTCAATGCAATGCATCAAGTATTTACTGAGACGTGGACTCTTAATTTAGTTGCACGCAAAACTTTAACCAGAATTTCTAAGTAAAAAAAGGGCCATAACTTGCATAAAGTGCAGGATAGAGTTATCTTACTTGATAATCTACACAGGTGGGATAGTTGGGTAGGGTTGTAGACAGTTTCAATGCAATGCATCAAGTAAATACTGAGATATGGACTCTTACTTTAGTTGCACGCAAAACTTTAACCAGAATTTCTAAGTAAAAAAGGGCCATAACTTGCATAAAATGCAGGACAGAGTTATCTAACTTGATAATCTACATTGGTGTGATAGTTTGGTAGGGTTGTAGAAAGTTTCAATGCAATACATGTAGTATTTTAGAACTTGCATGCAAAACCTTAACCAAAGTGTGACGTGGACGCCGACGCCGACGACGACGCCGACGCCGACGCCAGGGTGAGTAGTATAGCTCTCATATTCTTCGAATAGTCGAGCTAAAAATGGTGAAATTACTTAAATAAAATAAATGTTAGTTGACTTTTGATGCAGAGTTGAAAACATTGCAATAATTGAAGATATATCATTTTAAGCAGTTTCCTCTTTTTCCCAGAATATTTTCCAATGTATTTCTGCAGTGGTAACAGTGAATTCAAAACTTAATAATAAATTTCTTGATCATAACAATTTTTTACTCATTATTTTTTCAAAGCAGACATCTGAGTAATTATTGAATGAGGTTTAAGAGTGATGTACTGCCATGAATCGATAACTGAGTACACATCAAAATTATGAATCATTCAGAATAAAATCAAAGTAAAAATCTACGATAATTAAGAGCATGATTTCTCACACTTCATGATCCTATATATAAACCTTTTGTATACATACAATATATCTACAGCAGACATCTTTAAAAAACCTGGAGGCATTAAAATGGAAAATCTGTGTATGTGAAAGAATTATGATTGTATAGAATTGAAAGCATCATGGTAAAAGAAGGAATTGCTAATTTTGTCTGCTGCATAGGCGTAAAAAAGTATCCGTAAATGGGAAAGGCTTCACAAATTCCCTCCCTGTATTGTAGACATTTAATGGATGTTAAGCTGACAACCTTTGATGATAATATTGTTGAAAAGGGAGTAAATATTTGCACTTTGTTAGCAATTTCTTGGGTTTCTCTACCAAAGTGTTAACCCTTTCCCACCTATAGAAGCATTTTGAAGCGTCTGCAGCAGACGCCTTTTAAAAACATTTTAACGAAAGGAGAAATTGCTCAAAACAAGCAATTTCTCCTTTTGCCACAATGTTTTCAACTTTTTTCAGTAATGAAGTCTACGATTAAAGAATGTTCCATATTTTTGAGTAAAAAGTTTTAAAGTCGTCTGCTGCAGATTTGCTGTATGTGGGAAAGTGTTAACTCGATCAGTATCAAATTCATATATCATCTAATTTCTAGTATTGACACTTTCTCACATACAACAAAATTGCAGCAGACACCTTTAAATAACATCTGGTTTAAAATGATGAAGATCTCTCTTAATAAATATGAAATTATTGAACAGAGTTGAAAACATTGTGGTATAAGGAGAAATTCCTCATCATGAGCACTTTTTCCTTTAGCCACAATGTTTCCAAAAGTCGTCAGCTGCAGATGCGTCAAAATGCGTCTGCAGGTTGGAAAGGGTAATACCTCCTTTCCATAGATGTTTTCAAAGTAAAAGACTAGAAATGTCCAGATATGACTTAGTTTTCTCTGATTGAATGTCATCAAAGCAGAGGACTCAGTTGACCCTTTCCCTCATACAGCAGACAACTTTGAAAGCATCTTAACAACAATATAACAAATCTTTATAAAGTAAAGCATTATTGTTGAACATTAGTTGAAAACATTGTGGCAATAAGGGAAATTGCTCATTCATGATGATCGAGCCACAATGCTTTCAATAGTCATATGCTGCAGATGTTTCAAAATCTGTCTGCAATTGAGAAAGGGGTAAAATAGGGAAGCATTTAGAAACACACTGAATCTTACAAAGGAATGAAGGGATGAATGTCAATAATAGAGTATTTCATGAACTTATAAAGCCTGGTTATTGAAAATATCTTTTTAAAGAAATGTCTGTAAATAAAACCTTTAAAAGTATCTACAGCAAAAAAAATCAAATAAAATCGTTCATTGAAGTACAAAAATACAATATAAAAACCTTACAGGGTTTAAATCCAAATCCAGAAATTCTAGTGAGAATCAATCATTTGTATAAAGCACAGTGAAATAAAATCACTAGTTAAAATCCACATTGAAATAAATACCCCAACATGTGAGACAGGAGTATGTATGATAGCATGCGAACCGGCTCTCTCACACACATGGAAATGCCTGCGAGCTAGTTCAGCTCTGACACACATGGCACTATTGGAGGAATTATATTCCCATGCAAGATTATTGATCTTTAAAAATATCCAGTCTCCTATTGATACACTAGGAAGTGGTCCTGTCAGCTCCCTTTGACCCTGATATTATTGGAATTATACAGTGCATGCAAGGTTATTGATCCAGTGTCCAGTATTAACCCTTTCCCACACACAACAAATCTGTAGCAGAACACTTTACAAAATGTCTTGGCAAAATTTTGAAAAATTATTTTTAAATGAATGTTCATTTATTGAATAGAGTTCAAAACATTGTGGCAAAACGAGAAATTGATCATTTTGAGCAATTTCTGCTTTTGTCACAATGTTTTCAAAAGTCGTCGGCTGATGAGGCGTCAGAAAGCGTCTATATTTGGGAAAGGGTTTAGCTAACACTTTCCCACATACACAACAAATCTACAGCAGATGACTTTACAAAATATCTAGGCAAAAAATATGGAAAATTTATCTAATCGTAGTTATATAATATTTGAATAGAGTTGAAAAATGTGTGACATAGGGCAAGTTGCTCATTTAAAATGAAAAATTTCACCTTTAAATGCAAATTTTGTTTTCAAACTTCGTCAGCAAAAAAACGGATCGAAATGTGAACGTGTGAGGGAAAGGATGAATGCAATTACAGTGGTTCTCTTTTTGTCATCCTCCATTACTTTTAATTCTATTTGTAAGCTAATAATTTGAAAAATCCCTTAATTTATGTTAATCATATTTCTTTTCTTTTTTTTCAATTCTTAAAACAAAACAGCTATAATACCATGTAACGATACACAAGCTTTGAACTTTGATTTTAAACAGTTTAAACAAAAATATAAAGATCACTAATTGACTTGCAGTAACTGGTTTTCTCACAATGTTTGAAAGTAATTCAGTACAACAATGAGACTATTTACAGTGAGACAGTGGCATTATGTTACTGGATACTTTCTAAAAATATCCGTGGCAACAATTTCACTCTATTTTTACAGACTTGATTGATTATATGGGCGACCTGAAACTCTCTAAGGAAAAAAGATAACTGGGATTAAAACCCTTACCTAACCTATACCTTATTGTAACCCTGACTTTAGAATGTTACTCATACCATATATTGTAACTCATACCTTATATTGTAACTCATACCTTATATTGTAACCCTTACCTTATATTATAACCCTTACCTTAGATTGTAACCCTTACTTTAGATTGTAACCCTCACATTAGATTGTAACCCTCAATTTAGATTGTAACCATTAGCTTAGATTGTAACCCTTACTTTAGATTGTAACTCTTATCTTAGATTGTAACCATTACCTTAGATTGTAACTATTGCCTTAGATTGTAACTCATACCTCAGATATTAACCCTTACCTTAGTTAAGATTATAACCCTTACCTTAGATATTAACCCTTACTTTAGATTTATAACCCTTACCTTAGATTGTAACCCTTACTTTAGATTGTAACCCTTATTTTAGATTGTAACCATTATCTATGATTGTAACCATTACCTTATAGTGTAACCCTTACCTTAGATTGTAACCCTTACTTCAGATTATTACCCTTACATTAGCTTGAAAGCCTTACCATAGATAGATTGTAACCCCTACATTAGCTTGAAACCCTTACCATAGATTGATTGTAACCCTTGCCTTAGATTGTAACCCTTACCTTAGATCTAGCTATATGTGAGCCATGATCCAGGAAAACTTAAGCATAGCAATATTAACCCTTTCTTAGTACAAACAACACAATTGCAGCAGATGACTATTATTAAAGCAAGAGTCATGTGACTTGGTATAGACATATGTATTGTTCCTAGGAACATGTTTACCAAGTTTCATTTGAAAATGTTGAACGTTTTTAAAGTTATGGATAAGGTTAAAGTTTTGTGACAAAGCAGATGATGTAGCCAAGAGTATCACAATAGCCAGAGTTTTTTTCTTTCGAAATACAGACTAATTGCTAATTATGAGCAATTTCTTCTTTTGCCATAAAGTTTTCAGACCTTGCCTCCTAAATTTAGGAATGAGTCAAAAATATTATTATAACTTCCAATCCAAATGGTACAGGAATGATCCAAGACTTTCATGAATAATTAAGCCAGTATTAGGTATGACATAATCCAGTGATAGTGATGGACAGTAATGATCAATAATGTCATTAGAGCCTCATAAATTAACCCTTTCCCTCACACGACAATTATGCAGCAGACGACTTTGAACGATAACCTAATGACATAAAGTGGAAAACATTGTGGCAAAAGGAGAAATTGCTCGTTTTGAGCAATTTCTTCTTTTGTCACTATGTTTTCAAAACTCTGTCTGCAGCAGAGGCATCAGAAAGTGTTTATATGAGGGAAAGGGTTAACTGGATTTCCATAGAAGTATTCCCTTTTGTGTCTGCATTGACTCACTCAACCGTTTCTCACCTGCAGACACATTATGTCGCAATTATGCATTGCAGTAGACAATCGCAAAGGGTACTTTTGAAAACTTTGTGTCAAAAAGAGGAAATGAATCATAGTGAGAAATTTCTTGATTTGCAGCAATACGTATTTTCTACTCAGTTCAATAATCAAACCTCTATTTTTAGAGATTTACCATTAATTGTTCAGAGTAGTTAAAGGAAACCCTCCTGTCGAGTCAAGCTTAGTCATACATCTTCCAAGAATTGTCAACTCTCTATTTGGTCACAACCCTTGTCAAGCACAGGTACCAGTATTGTAAAAAAATTAAAAAATACATTGATGTATTAGTAAATAGTGAAAACCTTTTTTTTTTTAATTTTTACGATATTGGTACCTGTGTTCTCAAGAGGCTAACTCTATATTTTTAATTATGATGACAAACAGAATATCCTACCCAAAGGGTTTATGAGTGTTAGTTTGTATAGCTCCACTTTCACAGTCTCTCACATTATGCCTGAATCTCCAAAAATCCCCAAGAAAATGTAACGGTAAACAATTCTCACACCTCTGCAGGAGTCATTTACTGCCCAGCATCTGACCCCTATTTCAGTGAAAGCCCCGTTGATATGTTATCACATGACCAGAGAAACCACATCTGTGTCGAGTTTGTTGTTAGACCAGCTATTTCACTTTTGAAACTTGTACAGAACCAAGTTGAAGTGAAGGTAGAATATGACATGTGTCCCAATGCAAGCTTGTGAACCAGAGGAAAACAATGTGGAAAGGAAAAGTTACTTCCCTATTTCATGATACAGAAAGCTGTTCATGACTGAACTAGCTGCATATGTATATTGAAACAATCGCAGGAAAAGTAGCCATGTAATCCCCGTTTCCAACAATAAAATGAATCTGCAGGAGACAATATTGAACATATCTTTAACCCTTTCCCACATACAGCAAATCTGCAGGAGACGACTTTGAAAACCAAGCTTAATTGTTAAATAAAGTTGAAACATTGTGGCCATCATAAGCAACTCACCTTTCGCCACAATGTTTTCACAAGTAGTCTGCTGCTAGTGCGTCAAAATGCTTCTGCAGGTGGGAAAGGGTTATAACATGGGGAGCCTCTATGAATGAAAGTTAGATAATAGAAAAGAGAAGAAAACATTGTTGGAAAACAGAAAATTACTCCATTGAGCAATTTCTCTTTTTCTCACAATGTTTGACAGTGTACTGCAACTGCTGGAAACGTATTAAAATGTATCTGCATTTGGGAAAGGGGGTTAAGCAATTAATTTCATATTTTCCAAATCAATATGTGTATTTATATACATGTATGTACTGTAGATTGTTTAACCTTAAGAATGACAACATCCAACATTAAAACTAATAAGCATATAATAAGAAATACTACCCTCCCCCTCTGTCTGTCTGTCTGTCTGTCTGTCTGTCTGTCTATCTGTCTGTCTGTCTGTCTGTCTGTCTGTCTGTCTGTCTGTCTGTCTGTCTGTCTGTCTGTCTGTCTGTCTCTCTCCCCCTCTCTCTCTCTCTCTCTCTCTCTCTCTCTCTCTCCTCTCCTCTCCTCTCCTCTCCTCTCCTCTCCTCTCCTCTCCTCTCCTCTCCTCTCCTCTCCTCTCCTCTCCTCTCCTCTCCTCTCCTCCCCTCCCCTCCCCTCTCTCTCTCTCTCTCTCTCTCTCTCTCTCTCTCTTGCAAATTATAGAAATGTTCTCATATGTTACATTTGCCCTTAACGATTGAGTCAATTTCACCAGGCGGCTATCATTATAACCAGTTAAAGAAATAAGGTATTAAAGCGATACAGGTCCTACATGGGCTTCCTGTTTGAATTCAGTCAAGTAACTACTTTCCCTGTGGAGTGGAGGTAAGCATTCTTTTTCTACGAGCACCATATTGAGGAGTGTCGTCAATGCAACGTTTTTGTTTCTTAACCGTTACAAAGGGAAGGTCTGCAAGGCGTGAAAAATGTGCATCGGTCCCCAAATAATATTCAATTTCCCCACTTGCATTTTTCGAAGAATATGAGAGTTATACTACTCGCCCTGGCGTCGGCGTCTACGTCACACCTTGGTTACGGTTTTACATGCAAGCACCTAAATACTACATGTATTGCATTGAAGCTTTCTACACGCCTACCCAACGATCACACCTATGTAGATTATCAAGTCAGATAACTCGATCCTGCAATTTATGCAAGTTATGGCCCTTTTTTTACTAAGAAATTCTGGTTAAAGTTTTGCGTGCAACTACATTAAGAGTCCATATCTCAGTATTTACTTGATGCGTTGCATTGACACTTTCTACAACCCTACCCAACTATCACACCTATGTATATTATTATGTTAAATAACTCTATAATGCAAATTATCACTCTTTAAGAAATTGTGGTTAATGTTTTGCATGCAACTACGTTCGAGTCCATTATCTCAGTAACTTAAATAAGCGGAGAAATAGTCGAGCGCACTGTCCTCCGACAGCTCTTGTTAGATCGATTCTTGCTATTCTGATAAATTTTTGTCCATCGTTAACTTTTAGCTTTAAACATCATCTCCGGCTTAACCACAGGACCAATTTCAACCAAACTTCACAGGAATGTTCCTTTGGTGGCCCTCTTTCAAAAGTGTTCAAAGACTTAAGTTCCATTGAGAACTTTGGTTGCCACGGCAACAAAAAAAGGATAAATTAACCAAAACTTAAAAAATCTTCTTGTCTGAAAGTAGTCTCAAGGCCCATGCCTTTTTATATTTGGTATGTAGCATTATTTAGTGGACCTCTACCAAGATTGTTAAAATTATAGCCCTGGGGGTAAAAATGACCCCTCCCAGGGGATCACTTGTTTTACATAAGACTTGTATAGGGAAAAAACTTTAAAAAATCTTCTTGTCCAAAAGTAGGAGGCCAAGGCCTTTGATATTTGGTATGAGCTTCATCTAGTGGACCTCTACCAAGATTGTTCAAATTATAGCCCTGGGGTCAAAATTGACCCTCCCTTGGTGTCTCTTTTTTTTTTTAAAATAGACTCGTATAGGGGAAAAAAATCTTCTTGTCTAAAAGTAGAAGGCTAAGGCCTTTGATATTTGGTAAGTAGCTTCATCTAGTGGACCTTTACCAAGATTGTTTAAATTATAGCCCTGGGGTCAAAATGGCCCCTCCCTTAGGGTCACTGGTTTAAAATAGACTTGTATAGGGAAAAAGCTTTAAAAATCTTCTTGTCTGAAAGTAGAAGGCCCATGCCTTTGATATTTGATATTAGCTTCGTCTAGTCGACCTCTACCAAGATTGTTCAAATTATAGCCCTGGGCTCCCCAGTTATCACAAATGGATTTTAAAAGATCATATAAAATGTGTACATATTAGCTGATCAACTGTTAAGATGGATTGTAACTGCACTATGTGCTTCAGAAAGATAATGTATGAGGTACAGTCCTTATTGTTATTAGTCGCCGGGCAGAAGCCCGCAACTTCTATTTTTAATAGCTTTTTGGAAATGACATGGGGGAGAGTTATTATTAGAAAAAAACAAATTTAAATGTCTTGAACATATTACAATTGTGATTATGACACATCTAAAATGAAATAAATAATCCGATGTTTTAAGTATTTGCAGTTACCTTATTTTGACTCGCAATTGTGTTTTTTTGTCTTATTTACGAAGACAAAAGAGTCCCTGCTAGACTTGCTGCAGACTGTTATGTGTCAATATCGAGATAAAAATCACGTCGAATTCTCCTTTTAGTAGCAATATTAACTTACTGAATGTTATTTTCATGTTCAAAGAGATGTCTTGATTTATGTAGAATTCATTTAATAATGTTAATCCATGAATATCTAAAATAGGAACTGTTTCGAAGCTAAATATGTTGATCAAGTGACTACCGAATACGGACTGTGTAGATAAATCTCCTTTGCAGAGAGCCGTTCTTTACACTCACTTACAAATAGTTAATTATAGGTGATTTAAAGTATTTATTTGGTTCGAAACAAATGACGAAAAGAACAAACTGAGATAAGACTGGTTTTAATATAAAAATTACTTTGAATGAACACTCTCTGCCTATAAAGAGAGTGTAAAAAACGACAATTATGCAAAGATTACTAAGAATCAAATCGGGTCTTATTTCGTCCTTGACAAATTTAAATGTGTTATTAAATTCCCTACACGCATTTTGCTTGCGATATGCATATTGTTATGCTTCAATGACACATTTAGGGCGCTCATCATTATATAATTTTAAAACATGAGTTGACTAATGATTGGGAAGATTACTCATTTCCTGTTTATGATCAATAATTAGTTGGCTGTGTATATGGTCAACCAGAGACATATAAACATGTATATATATGTTTATATGTCAATGGGCCAACCTACCTTAGAATGGAGATTGATCATAAACAATGAAATTCTGTGAAGGACATTCACTTCGTTGACAAAAAAAATGCAAGTTATGATACATTTTCACTTGACCCCACCCCTGATGTTCCAATATGCCCTTTAGTTGATAAGTGTTTTTTTCATCTACTATAATGTAAGTGTTATGCATAACTGCAGTATGGATTTCCGGCAACATTGATGTGTTACATCTACTTTATCTTGTCTTCTTTCTTAAACAAATGCAATGTGCATGTCCTGAGAACACAGCCCACAGTCAGAGTTATGGGACTTGTCCTGCAAGGTCATTTGATGATGTCCAATAAGTGAGTGAAGTTTCAAAATTTAACCAAAGTTGCAACGCCAACGCCGACGCACAAGTGACTGTTATAGCTCTCATATTCTTCGAATAGTCGAGCTAAAAAAACTACTAAGTTTTAAAGCAAGTTTAAAACAAACAAAAAACATGATCAAATGCAATTATTAATTACATTTTCAAAATAATTCGTTAGCAGTACTTTCAGTACTTTGATTTCTTTAACAAATGCAATGTGCATGCCCTGAGAACACAGCCCACAGTCATATACCGGTCAGACAAACATCTTGGCAATTTAATCACCTTATCAAGAAAATTAATAGTCTAATGACCCATGGGTAATTGATGCTGGCATTTAATAGCCTAAAAGCTAACTGTTTATCGTTTGCAGATTTGAGAAAAATTTCACCCATAATGTGGGAGACTGTTCAGCAATTTTTCAGTTATTTCACGTCATTTGGGGGGTAAATAACCAGTTCTACAGGCGCCAAGGAGGGAAAGCCATTACTACAAATTTTGAAGTCTTTGGTATGACCTGGCCAGGATTCGAACCCAAGGCTTCCACTAAACCACTGAGGTGGTCCAGTTTTGTGTGACATAATGTCCATGTAACCCTTTCTCACATACAGCAAATCTGCAGCAGACATCTATGAAAATGTCTACTAATAATATGGAAAATCTCTACAATTATGGGTATATAATTACTATAAAAAGCTGAAAACATTGTGGCAAAAGGAGAATTGCTCATTGTGAGCAATTTCTCCTTTTGTCACGATGTTTTCAAAAGCCATCTGCTGCAGATATGTCAAAATGTGTCTATAGATGGGAAAGGGTTAAGGGAGACTTTGCTAGCTTAAGGAAGCTGATCAATCGTCATGTATTAATTCTATTATGAATTAATTGATTGGTTATTTATATGATTATATTGTGCCTCTCAGATAATTTACATACTGACTGCATACATGATTTATTCTGATTGTTGTCAATTGATTTTATTGATTATCAATGATTATTAGCAATTTTCTTTTTTCTTCAATAAAATATTTTTACATTTCCAAACTGTTTGTTTAAATTTCTCCATATGTTATATGCCATACTTTCTCTTTTATGTAAATTGTCATTACTTTTTTCATTGGATGTTTTCAAAGTGGAGTCAGCTCTAAAAATACTATTTAAGTTAAAAGGTTAACTTTGGCCTTCTTGCAAATGTATGTTGACGCATCTGCAGCAGAAGACGTTTGAGAAAATTATGGCAAAAGGTGAAATTCTTCATTATGAGCAATTTCTCCATTTGCCATAATGCTTTCAACTCTAATCATTGCAATAATTCAACTTTCATATTTAGAGACTTTCCATATTTTCAAAGTTATCTACTGCAGATTTGTCATATGTGGGAAAGGTTAAAGATCTAAGAGAGCTCTAGTAGTTTTAGCACGAGCATTCTGAAGTAGACCACTTAATATTTAATATTGTATATCCTGTCAAACATTCATAAAAATATATATACTCTGTATGATATTCTAGGCCTTCGTCTGATATATATGACTTTGAAGCCCCTCTAGCAGAGAACTAATTTGAAAACATGGTTGGAAAAGGAGAAATTGCTGTAAAACAAGATTTTTTTTGTTCCAAAAACAATGTTTTCGACTCTGTATCAAAAGTATAATGGTAAATATTTTCTTCCGATGTTTTGAAACATTGCAGCAGATAAACAGCACTAATTTATCCCAGTACAGCACCAGCTCATTATAAACAATAAACAAGAGCGCTGCATTGGGGAATACAGCTGAATGCTCGTCTGCGTTTTTCTTAGTTGAAAAAGGGGCATTTCTGAAAATTATTTAAGCCAGAGTTATGTGACTTGGTATAGGCATGTGTATTGTTCCTTAGGAACATGTGTACCAAGTTTCAATATATTTTTTTTATTTTTTTTGAGTTATGAAAAAATTTCAAGGGTACCACATTATAGCCCGAAAAACAGACGCGCTAAAAATCTAGTGATCTTGTTAGAGCATGAAACATTGCATGTTCAGATATTGTTAACTGACCCCTTAAACCCAGTGTTTTGGAAACCCTAAGAATTTACTAATTTGAGTTCCCTTTTTACAGAATGATTTTGATTTATTATCTGAAATGGAAGTGATAAAGGCCAATGAGCTAGGTCCAGTGGAAATGGAGGCTTATTATAAATGGTGACTCTGCTTTCCAACATGTAGATGCAATTTGAAGCCTCTAAAGCAGACAAACTTTTTAAACATTGTGGCAAAAGGAGAAATTGCTCATGACGAGCAATTTCTCCTTTTGCAACAATATTTTCAACTCTCTTCAATAATAAAACTTTCCCTTAATTTTGTCTTGATGTTTTTATAGTTGTCTGCTGGATATTTGGTGTATGTGGGAAAGGGTTAAAGATGGACTAGGCATGACTCTAAGTCTTGTATGGCTACACCAACTGTCTTGTAGATTGTTGTCTGAAGATACAAATCTTCAGCTGTTTCATATTCAGGCCAACAGTGAAGGCTCTGGTAAGACAGCATGAACTATCATGTACTCACCAAGTGCAACAACACCCCAAATCAATCTGGCCTGAACTATAAAACTCGAAACGTTCTCAACTCAGAAACATTCTCCGTACTCGGAATTCATTCTCATAGGAGAATAGTTTCAATTTGTTCTAACCCCTGTGAAATGTTGTTCTTGAAATTATGAACTTTTCATGCCACTTATGAACTGTTCATGAACTGCCATTAAATAGTTCTTAATCACAGTTCAAGAACTTTAGTTCATGAACAGTAAAGCCAAACTTGTTCGTGAACTGTTCAAGAACTGAAGAAGAACATGGCAAATTCTTAACAAGTTCATAAACATCTGTCAAGTGTAATTCAAGTACTTTTAATGAACCCTATAAGTTCTTATTCTGTTCTTGAATAGTAAGTTTAATATAAATATATCACTGATTTTAAAATGATATTTAATTAAATTACAATGACTTTTTAACTCAGTGTGAATCTCTTAAACTACCATTCTGAATAGAGAAATAAGAACATTTATAGATCACTTCTAGAACACTTCTAGAACACTTCTAGAACCAAAGAAGTTCTTATAAATGTATTATAGTGAAAACTTTTGAAATCTTTTAGTCAAAAGTAAAGGCCCTAGTGAAAAACATTAATGCAATTCCAGTGAAATTTCATTACCTTTTATGTTACTGAAATACCAGTAGAATAACCAAAAATACCACTTGAACTGAACTTGAATTTGAAATATACCAAGGGAGTTAACTCAAGCATAAAACACAGAAACTCTTCAAAAAGAAGTTAGTAATGTTTACTACTTCCTTTACGTTTGTTGGTGGGAGAAATATGTTGTGTTTCAAAGGCACAGAGAAGTTTTTTGTAATTTCTTATGAACAACTTGATGGGCACATTTGGTAAATGTCTTAAATGTTACATTGTTTATTAAATTAGCAAATTGTACCACATGTGAAAGAAGCCAATTGTCTTCATATAATTTTTTTTTTTATTGAATTCTGGTTCAACTATGTTTCAATGAACCAGAATATTTTCTGTACATAATCTGCACAGGCTTTCTGTATTTTCTTCTGTACAAAATCTGGTTCTTAGGTCCACCCAGACTATTTCATACACTGGTTACCAACCAATTGAACATGCACTTTTCATGAACTGTTCATGAACAGTAGTTCTTGAACTGTTCATGAACTGTAGTTCTAGAACTGTTCATGAGCGATAGTTCTTGAACCGTTCATGAACAATCCATGAAGAGAAAATGGCACAATGAATTTGCACTGGAAAAAGTTCTTGAACAGTTCATGTTTAAAAAGAAAATCAAGAATATTTCATGAATTTTCAGTTCTTGAACAATTCATGAAATTGTTAATGACAATGTTTCCTGAATGTGTCATGAACTGTTCATGACCTGTTCAAGAACTACATATTTAAGAACTTTTTAAGAATTTGTGCCATTTTATCTTCATATACATCCCATGAACTTTGCATGAATTATACAAGAACTGTTCATGAACAGTAATTATTCATTTCACAGGGGAAGACACAACCTATAAACACTTTTAACCCTTTCAGATGCATTTTGACGCATTAGCAGCAGACGACTTTTGAAATCATTGTGGCCAAAGGTGAAATTGCTCAAGATGAGCAATTTCACCTTTGGCCACAATGTTTTTAACTTTCTTTAACAATAAAGTAATCTTTTATGGAGATTATTCAAGATTTTATCACTCTGTTTTCAAAGTCGTCTGCTGCAGATTTGTTGTTTGTGGGAAAGGTTAAAAAGTTTTATAGTTGCAGGGCCTGACGTGGCTCAAGTAAAATATGCCAAATGATTAAAGATCTGGAACAGTATATGCAACCCATCAATAAATACAGAGAAACAGGACTGATCTGTGTACAAATCCCCATGAGTTCTGATATACCCAGGCTAATGATTGATGGGCCTTCTTGTACTATCCAAACAAGAATAGGTCATTAACCCTTTTTACTTCATACAACATATCAGGCCTGCAACATAATTATCCACTTTGAAAACATCTGGTGAAAATTAGGAAATATCTCTGTAAGGGAGAGTTTAATTATTGAAAAGAGTTTTCATCAATATTTTCTTTTGCCACAATGTTTTTTTAAAATAGCTATCTGCTGCAGAGCATCAACATGAATTTACCTGTGGGAATGATCAATCTCATAGCAAAGGTTAACTGTTCAAAATCTTAGTATAAAAGCTGTGCTAGGACAGATATTTCAATTAAACCATTTATAAGTCATTTCCAATGCTAGGTGACCAACATACAACAAAGCTGCAGCAGACAACTTTGTTTACATCTAGGTAAAAATACAGAAAATACCTATAATGTAAAATTGGAAAGGATTGACAAAAGGCAAAATTGCTCATGATAATCAAAATGCCTCTGCATGTGGAAATGGGTTATTCACATAGCAAATGTTTTCTATTTAGTAGAAATAATTCTCTATTTATTATTATTCTGTATCCAGTATGAGAGCTGTCTAAATATTAATCATGAAAGAAACTTCAATCACGCTTTTTTTTTATAAAAATGCTTGTCTAAATTTTGATAAAAACTAGAAATATCACTGAAGATGATAAATACCCCCAAAACAGCACCTTGACTCAAAATAACTTTATAAGTAAAAGGGCCATAATTCTGTAAAATAACGTGCATTTGTTAGACCTTTAAGGTACCTATGCACATCTCCTCTTGGTATAATGAATGTATATTGTTTTATGGCGCATTGACAGCTAAGGTCATTAAGCGCGCAATTAAATTTAATTATTCATGATCCCTGGGTAAACAAACCAGTACTAGGCTAGAAAATGTGCCTTGCCCAAGGGCACTCCATCATGACCGTAGTGCCGCGACTGGGGATCGAACCCGGGACACCCGGTTTCGAAATCCCCGACGCTAACCACTCGACCACAGCGGATTCCCCTCCTCTTGGTATAGAAGCTTCTTGTAAGATTTTATTGAATTCCACCCAGTGGTTTGTAAGAAATAGGCCGGACAAAATATGGCTTCCGACCGAACGACAGACAGACAGCCTGACACAGTGACTCCTATGTATACCCCCCCAAAACTTTTTTGGGGGTATAATAAATGTAAGACAATTAACAATATCCCACAGTGACATTGACCTCACTCTATATCATTATGGTACCTACATAATTTATGGGGTTTATCAGTACATTTCAGTTGGATTTACCTTGTTTTTATGGTATTACATGTATATATATATATCACTTAAACTATCAAGGGAACAGAAGTTGCAAATATAATAGAATAAAACTTGTTATACATGTAAAATTCTTACCATACAATTTTTGTATGACCCACTGTGACCTTTACGTTGCTATGATGGGTATTAAACGTCATTTGAAACTTTTTCTTCTTTGGGAATTAGGAATCAGCGATCCAGTGGTAAGCATAGGGTGATTTGGATCCCCAGTCATGGCTGTCATGATGGAGTGCCCTTGGGCAAGGCATTCTTCCTAGCCTAGTACTGGTTTGTTTACCCAGGGATCAAGAACAAGTGAACTGTTGCTGTGATACAAATGAAATATTGTTGAAAACGGCGTAAAACACCATTCAGACAAAGAAAATTCTTTGGCAATGATAATTAATTTTATCAGTTTGGAAACTTCAGTATTACATTAAAACTTAGGTGAAATAATTTTTGTTAAAACTTGTGGTATTTTTGCATGGTGGTTAATGCCACTTATAACGATATTTCAGTCCTACCCAACGTTACCTGGGTAACTCCTGGTAAGCTTATAATGAAACCAGCACATCGGTCATAATGCTATTCCTGCTACCCTGAGTGCCAAGGTGGTTGCTTTTGAAATAATGGTTGAAACAACCTAGCAATAATGAAATTATGGGATTGAAATGAAATGTTCACCTACCCCAATACTTTTCTTTTCATAATGTAGTTTTGCAACAAACTGAACTTTGACAGCTTTAAATCCAAAATGTTGTCTCCAGTTATTTGTTTATTTCTATTTCCTGAAAAAAAGAATAAGGAAAATCAAATTTAGAACTTTTTCCTTGAAGGAAATGAAACAGTCCTTCAAAGTCATAATGATGAAAAGCTATATATTAGTATTTCCAACGTTCTCTTCCATTAACCTCAGCTCAGTCGGAAGCAATATGGGCGGTCAATCCAGGGGTTGCGAGTTCGAACCCCAGCTTGGCCAACATTCTTTCCCGACATTTGACAAAAGTCACTGTGACACGCATCATTCATTTTTTGCCAATCGGCTTACAGTCTATAACCCTTTCCCTCATACGACAATTCTGCAGCAGACGACTTTGAACTTATTTTGTCAAAAAATAGAAAATCTCCATAGTTAAATGGATAACCTACGACAAAAAGTGGAAAACATTGTGGCAAAAGGAGAAATTGCACGTTTTGTGCAATTTCTTCTTTTGTCACCATGTTTTCAAAAAGCCGTCTGCTGCAGAGGCGTCAGAAAGCGTCTATATGAGGGAAAGGGTTAAGGAAAAGCTGCCAGTAAATGCTTGGAACGAATGCTGTGTGGAGTAATGGTGTGAGAAAGTCAGGAAACACACGAGTACTGTAGGTAGTCCGGCTGCCGTGATATGACTTAATTTTTTTTGAAAATGGTGTTAAATCCCAATCAATCAATCAATCTGTTCCATTAATAACCCTTTCCCTCATTAAGACACTTTCTGTTGCCTCTGCAGCAAACGGCTTTTTGAAAACAAGGCGGCAATAGAAGAAATTGCCCAAAACGAGCAATTTCTCCTTTTGTCACCATGTTTTCAACTCTTTTCAATTATAGTTCTTTCGTTTAAAGGGATATCCGGTGCTTTTGCCTAGATGTTTCAAAGTCGTCTGCTGCAGATTTGCTGTATGTGCCACACATGACTAGTGAAATCATAGTGGCAAATGCAGATATTGCTCATGTTTTCAATTCTATCTTAATGATCATATTTCCATTTATATATGTAGAGTTTCCATTTGTTTGCCCAGATGTTTTCAAAATTGTCTGCTGCAGACTTGTTGTATGTTAGCCCTTTCCCACATACACTGCTGACACCTCAGCAGCAGAAGATTTTGTTAAAACATTGTGACGAAAGGAGAAATTTATCCTCTTGCGTCACATTGTTTCTACTTTATTCAATAATTAATCTTTCAGTTATAGTGTTTCCATATTTTTTATTTAATGTTTTTAAAGTCAAGAATGCTGCGGCGGGTTTTATTTAATGTGGAAAAGGATTAAAGAAAACATTAATCTGATACTGTTGGTTTAAAATACCTGCATTCTTGTTGCAAATTTGCATAACAAAGCATGTTTCACATTTCAAACAAATGACTTGTGTTATTACACTGTCCGTTCTGCTAGCAGACACAGTTCGAAGCAGCTGCTAAATATGATTTCTGAAAACATTGTGGCAGAAAGAGAAATTAAGCTCATGATGAGCAATTTCCCCATTTGCCACAATGTTTCCAACTCTATGAACCAGTAATAAAATTTGAGAAATTACTCATAATGCAATTTCTCCCTTAATTATCCATATTTTCATGTTTTTTTACATAAAAGATTAAAAGTCATCAGCTTCAGATTAGTTCTATGAGGGGATGGGTTATCCCTTTCCCTCATACAACAATTCTGCAGCAGACGACTTTGAACGTATTTTGTCAAAACATAGAAAATCTCCATAATTGAATGGATAACCTATGACAAAAAGTGGAAAACATTGTGGCAAAAGGAGAAATTGCACAAAACGTGCAATTTCTTCTTTTGTCACTATGTTTTCAAAAAGCTGTCTGATGCAGAGGCGTCAGAAAGCGTCTATATGAGGGAGAGGGTTAAGTAAAGTACTGGAAAAGACCATTGCAACTACATGTATGTATTGCCAGTAATTATGATAAGCCTTAAATCCTTTCCCACATACAGATGCTTTCTCATTTGCCCAAGATGCAGCAGACGAATTTTGAAATCATTGTGGCAAAAGGAGAAATAATAATTTGCTCATATTGTGTAATTTCTCCATTCACCACAATGATTTCAACTCTTTTCAATATTAATCATGTATGCAATTCCTATCATTTACAGAGATTTTCAATATTTTGGTCTCAATAATATCAAAGCCATCTGCTGCAGATTTGTTGTATCTGGGATATGGTTAATGAAACCAGAGGAAGAATATTGAATAAATTTCATTGCTTGAAGATTGTAACCCAAAGTTGTGGGGTAATCCCAGTAAAAATCAAAGTAATAAAGGGTTAAGTTATTTTAGCACATTTCACACTTTGTAACATCTTAGTCGTTCAGTAAATCATAATAAAACTACTTGTGAAATCATTATAACTACTTGTGAAATCATTACTAAACTCGACTTGTGAACTCCGATGAAAACCCACCAATTTCGTCTATTCAAAATACCATCTCTTGACATTTGAACCGGCAGTAGATGGTTTTGACTTGTACCAGTACTATAATTCCCACTTCCCCTGTTGCATGACTGTACCAAGATTCTCCAGTTTCCATTCTTACACGATTGATACACAGTTTTGAAACAATGTTGAAATGATTGTGCGAAAAGTAGAAACTGCTCATTTTGATCAATTACTTCTTTTCTAATTGATTGCAAGCATTTTATTTTGACTTTTTCAACAATGTTTTCAATAGTCATCTGCTACAGATCGAGACATCAACAAATGTCGCTATATCATGAAGGGAATATGGAGTAATATGTTAAGATACATATATTAATATGAAAAAGGATAAAGTGTATAATTTAGTATTAATTTCTTCAAGATTTGTTTTGGAAAAATTGTGTGGTGTTTTACATTGCTTTCATCAATTTTCCAGTTATATCATGGCATTTAGTTTACCAGTACTGTTGATCCATTTATCCCTACACCAGGGAGTCAGATGTAATGATAAACTGACAATCATGAGCAACAAGAAGCGAAAGCCATTACTACCGTTATTAAATTAAGTCTTAGGTAAGACCTGGCCGGAGATCAAACCTCTGAACTCTTGCATCCAAGGTAGACGCTCTGCCACTACACCACTGAGGCGTAATTTCTTCCAACATATTAAAGAATATGTTACAGAAATAACAACTGCTGTAATGAAACATCTTTATGAGTTTCACAAATTTCCGAGAACTCATTAATTAACTCATCAAAGCTTCGTTAAAAATTGTTACTTTGTGAATGTCGTTTCCTGTTTATCCCTTGCGCACATACAACAATTCAGCTGCATGTGACTAAGAAAAATATCTATAAATGAAAGAATACTTATTGAATAAAGTTGAAAGCACCGTGACAAAAGGAGAAATTGCTCATCATACGCTATTTCTCATTTTGCCAGAATGTTTTTAAAAGACGCCAGCTACAGATGGGTCTACATAAATTATGCATCTGCATGTGGGAAAGGATTAACCCTTTCCCTCATAGCCTCTGCAGCAGACGGCTTTTTGAAAACATAATGACAAAAGAAGAAATTGCTCAAAACAAGCAATTTCTCCTTTTGCCACAATGTTTTCCACTTTTTTTGCCATAGGTTATCCATTCAATTATAGAGATTTTCTATTTTTTGACAAAATATGTTTAAAGTTGTCTGCTGCAGAATTGTCATATGAGGGAAAGGATTAAAGATACTCAAGATGACATGTTGATTAAGACATCCCATCAGAGACTTATCTTAATAGTCACACCCCCTACAGCATTGCTCGCATACATTTGCATAATAATTACATTTATATCAAAGAGATGAGGTGTTTTAAACCATTGAAGGTCAAAAATCTAAAACCAATCAACCCTTTCCCCAATACAGATCATATTTGATGCCTTTGCAGCACAAAGTTTTGAAATCATTGTGGGAACAGGGAAATTGTTAGAAATAATTACTTTCTCCTTTTCCCATCTAATCAGAAGATTGTGAATATATCGCTTAGTTACCCAGCAAATTCATAAATATGATCTTGACATAGCTGGGAACTTAGATCAAACTGAGGGCTGTGGTTGTTTATAGCAATTAATGCAAGAACCTGCCAGACCGTACATATTTGTGGGTGAAATATGAAAAATGTAATGGCAAAGAATTAAGGTTAGACCTATGTACAGTTAATATCAAAACTTAATCCTATCCCATATGCAGCAGACACACTTTGAAAACGTTTTGACTAAAGGAGCAATTGTTCTTAATTATGATAAATTTCTCCTTTTGTCATAATATTTTCAACTGTTTTCAATAATTCTAAATGTACTTTCATTTACAGAAGTTCCCTACTTTGGCAAAGACGTTTTTCAAAATCATCTGCTGAAAATTTGTTGCATATGGATAACGGTTAACCCCTTTCCCTCCTAAAGACGCTTTCTGACGCCTCTGCAGCAGACTGCTTTTTGTAAACATAGTGACAAAAGAAGAAATTGCTCAAAATGAGCAATATCTCCTTTTGCCACAATGTTTTCCACTTTTAGTCATAGTTTATCCATTCAATTATAGAGATTTTCTATTTTTTGACAAAATATGTTCAAAGTCGTCTGCTGCAGAATTGTCGTATGAGGGAAAGGGCTAAACATTTTGCTAATACAGGAACCAACTTCAGACTGATTCAGTTTTATAAGAAGCGCTCTGCAGAAGCAAAGACTGCAAGATGAAAGTGTTGAGTATGATGGGCTGACCGCTGCTTATAATGATCAAAATGAGAGGATACTTTCAATCTTCCTAATACAGCCATCATGGACTGCATACATGTGTATAGAACTGCATGATGACACAAACAACCAGTGTTTTGATCATTTATCACATTATTCCCCCTGCACACTGACCTCATTGCAATCTGATGGATAGGTCTGTGAACAGTATAGACATTTTCTATGTCAACTGACCATTTGTGTACTCAACATGCAGACAGTTGAATACGGAACGGATGTACATCATTTGGTTTTTTCCATCCCTTCTGTTTACTATCAGTCGCATCACACGAAAACCAACCTTTGGAGGTTAATAGATTAACGACATTTTGTTACAAGCAAATTGCATATTTGTATATGTAGACTGTTTTTTTGTCATAACCGCTTCCTCGATGCTTGTATGACTTGATGGCGAATATGCAAGACCCTTATCAGACTGCACATTAGAGCACAGGCTCATCTGTATCTTCCCTGGTCCCGGAGTGGCCAAAGTCAGTTTTTGTTTGATGTGATCCCTGCAATAATGACCTGTCAATCAAATATGTCATTCACATGAATTGTACTAATTACCTATACATGGGGCAATCATAGGTAAGGCAATTAGTTTGTCTTCCCTTACCAATTTACAGATTGGTTTATGTTTTAGTCACACCATAAAGAAATTTACCATTAGTTCAAATTAATCCCTTCCCAGATGCAGATGCCTTTTTGAAAAGATTGTGGCAAAAGGAGAAACGCTGCCACTACGTATGTTTTCAACTCTTTTGATTGATTGATTGATTGGGGTTTAATGCCGTTTTTAACAATTTCTCAGTTATATCACGGCGGCCAGTTCACCTACTCATGCATTTCCTGGTTTTCTCAGACCAGTACTCCACACAACAATCTTCCTAAGCAACTGGCTGCTTTTCCACATAGACTTAGCCCATTGGTGGAAGACGAATGACGCATGTCACATTGACATTTGTCAATCGTCGGAAAGAACAACTCTTTTGAATGATTATACTATTATGTATAGTGATTTTCCTCTTTTTTAGGCCTATAGATGTTTTCAAAGTTGTCTGCTTCAGATTTGCTGTATGTGGGAAAAGGTAAATTATTCTCAGGAAGATATGCTTTTTCTCACACTGTTACAAACTATTAACCTTGGTCAGGTATATCATCCATTAAATAGCATCCAACATTATGAAATATGATCTTTTAAGTTAAGAAATTAAATACATGGGAATAACTTATTGGTTTCATTAACCCTTTCCCTCATACGACAATTCTGCAGCAGACGACTTTGAACATGTTTTGCCAAAAAATAGAAAATCTTTATAATTGAATGGATAACCAGGCTACAACTCAAAGTGGAAAACATTGTGGCAAAAGGAGAAATTGCATGTTTTGTGCAATTTCTTCTTTTGTCACTATGTTTTCAAATAGCCTTCAGAGTGCTGCAGAGGCGTCAGAAAGCGTTTATATGTGGGAAAGGGTTAACAAGAGAATCAAATATCTAGGTGATATACATATACCTCTTGTCTGATTAAGATGACTTTAATCTGTTGCAAAAGAAGAATTGCACATAATTAGAAATTTCTCCTGTTGCCACAACTGATGTAATCAACTAGCTCTTTTTAATAATTACGCTTTCATTTAAAGATTTTCCTTATTGTTGCCTACTTGTTTCCAAATCATCTGCTTAACCCTTTCCCTAATATAGACACTTTCCGACACCTCTCTAGCAGACGGATTTTTGGAAACATATTGACAAAAGAAGAAATTGCTCAAAACAAGCAATTTCTCCATTTGCCACAATGTTTTCAACTTTTAGTCATAGGTTATCCATTCAATTTAATTTTTGACAAAATATGTTCAAAGTCGTCTGCTCCAGAATTGTCGTATGAGGGAAAGGGTTAAAGGATTCTTTAATCTGGTAAACAGCTGATGAAAACCAACCATCCAACATCTAAAAAAACCTAAAATTTACTGAATATCACAATTGTCTGATGATCATGCATCAACAATCCCAATCATTCATGATTTGCTATTTTAGTTTTCACAGACTGTCAATTTTATCTTGTAAGTAACAACTTAGCCATAATTAATACACCTGGAGGCAAAATTACTTTAACACTTTATTCTTTATAACGTAGACTGACCGAATTTAACCATTTCGATAAATGCAAACGCATTTTGACAAGATTTTCCTTCATTTGGCCTAGTGACCTATTTTCTTAACCTTATATGACCCATATTCAAACATGGACTAGATATCATCAAAACAAATTATCTGACAAAGTTTCAAACTGCTGAAAAAAAAAATGCATCCTCTAGAGTGTTGATGAGATTTTCCTTCAATTTGACCTAGTGACCTACTTTTTGACCCGACATAACCCATATTCAAACTTTACCTACATATCATCAAGACAAACATTCTGATAGTTTCAACATGCTCGAGTTAAAAATGCAGCCACCAGAGTGTTAACAAGATTTTCCTTCAATTTGACATAGTGACCTACCAGTAGTTTTTGACCTCATATTGCCCAGTTTCGAACTTGTCCAAGATTTGATGGAGATGAATGTTCTGATAACTTTTCATGAAGATAGGATGCAAAATGTAGCCTGTAGAGTGTTAACAAGGCAATTGTTGACGATGAACGCCGGACAAAATGTGATCACAATAGTTACATCTAAAATTATAGAAAGTACAATAATGATTTTTTATAATTGTTGAATAGTGTTGAAAATAATGAGGCAAACAGAGAGATTGCTCATTTAATTGTGAGCAATTACTCCTTATGCCACATTGTTTTCAAAAGTCAACTGCCGCTCAGATGCCTCAAATGTAAAACTTGATACAATTAAGGGTTGAAATGGATGGAAAAGGAGCAATTACCTTTGATCACCTTTGTAACAGTCTAATAAATTATTGTCATAACCAAATCATAATCTTTCGCATCAAACCTTGGGAGAACAAAGAGGAGGGAAGGGACAAGGTGACTACAGCCTATATTTGACAAGATCAGATTTTATGACATTTTTAATGTCTTCATTTGAAAACCTCCAAGGCATGTATGAATAAGTGTTAGTGTCTTCAAGTGTAAATGCAATGTTTAGAAAGTTAGTACATTATTTAAATTAATAACGTTTTCAATTAACTTTGACAACAGCTTCAATACTAAACTTTTAACCCTTACCCAATAATACATGACTTTAACCCTCCCTTTCCAACTTGTATGTAAAATCTCCATAAATTAAAGTATAATTATGGAATCGAGTTGAAAACATTGTGGCAAAAGGGGAAATTGCTCATCATGAGCAATTTCACATTTTGTCACAATATTTTCAAAAGCCATTAGTTGCAGAGGCCTCTGTATATGGGAAAGGGTTAACCAAGCTGATTACATCTCACAAACAAGATTGACTTTATCTAGGTGATTATATGCTATAAAACAACAACTGCACAGTCTGTGCAAAAAACAGATTTATTCTATCTGGAAAATTAAATCAATGTAAATTAATGACTTAAATTGACACAAAGGAACTGTAGCTACATCTTTTGTCTACACTCAGTTACAACGCCTTTGCACAGATTCCGGGCACATGTAGCTGATTAAATGCTTAGACCCTTGCCTGAAACTCTAATAAACAAGAGGCCCATGAGGGCCTATGCTCTAACTGGCATTGATCTGTCTTATTTCAAAAGGAACCAATATGTCATCAATATTCAAATACCATCTAAGTTTGGTGAAGATCAGATAGTAAATGGAAGCTCTATTGTGTTCACAAGCTGTATTATAGCCATTTTGACAATTTCAAGGGCCATAATCCAGCCATGCATGGGTAGATCTGGCCGTTTTTTAGAAATGAACCAAGCTCTCATGGATATCTAACTACTGTATAAATTTGATTGAGATACAATAAAAAATAAGGACTGTATCATGTTAACAAGCCCTATTATAGCAATTTTGACAATTTCAAGGGCCATAATTCAGTCATGCATGGGGCGGATCTGGCTTGTTTTCGAAAGGAATCAAGCTCTCATGGATATCTAACTACTGTATAAGTTTGGTTGAGATACAATAAAAAAAAAAGACTCGTGTTAACAAGCTCTATTATAGCAATTTTGACCATTTCAAGGGCCATAATCCAGTCATGCATGGGCAGATCTGGCTGGTTTTCGAAAGGAACCGAGCTCTCATGGATATCTAACTACTGTATAAGTTTGGTTGAGATACAATCAAAAGTAAAGACTGTATCGTGTTAACAAGCTCTTTTATAGCAATTTTGACCATTTCAAGGGCCATAATCTAGTCATGCATGGGCGTATCCGTGGCTGGTTTTCGAAAGGAACCGAGCTCTCATGGATATCTAACTACTGTATAAGTTTGGTTGAGATACAATCAAAAGTGAAGACTATCGTGTTAACAAGCTCTTTTATAGCAATTTTGACCATTTCAAGGGCCATAATCCAGTCATGCATGGGCGGATCTGGCTGGTTTTCGAAAGGAACCAAGCTCTCATGGATATCTAACTACTGTATAAGTTTCTGAAGACTGTATCGTGTTAACAAGAAATTGTTTACGGACGGACGCACGCTCGCACGGACGACGGACAAATCACCACGACATAAGCCCTTCTGGCCTTTGGCCAGTAGAGCTAAAAACTGAAAAATTGAATATTTTTTTTCTTTTAGTTTTATTCTAAATGCTGAACTGAAGGAAAATCTAGGCAAGTAGACGGACTCATTAAGGCCAGAGAAATTATATAGTTGATGGAAAAGGGGAATTTGTTCATATTTTAAAAAAAAAATTGTTGAATACTGGCATGACAAATCACCTTTATCCAATGAAGGGTTAATTCAAATGCATTAAACTGTTTCCTGGAATCATGTGCCAGAATAATTATAATTTTTTTCTATTGCATTAAATCCAGTTTAATTTGAGATGCAGATTGTTGCTTTATAAAATTGCTTTTATTATCATTTTTCCCGAATTCACACAATATTGTTAACCCTCAATCAAAATTATATTTTCAGTTGTGTCATAATTATTCTTACCCAGATTTATTTAAAAACAAAGACAGTTTTAGTAAATGAAATGCCTGCTTTATTTTAAAGGAGAAACTAGTATTTTGTGTGTTTCTTAACCCTTACCCTCATACAAAAAATCTGCAGCAGACGAATTAAATTGAACATATTTTGTCAAAAGATAGAAAATCTCTTTAATTGAATGGATAACCTATGACTAAAAGTGGAAAACATTACATGTTTTGTGCAATTTCTTCTTTTGTCACTATGTTTTCAATATAGCCTTCTGCTGCAGAGGCGTCAGAAAGCGTCTATATGAGGGAAAGGGTTAATGTGAATAAATCATCACCCATATCATAATTCATGATATATCAGATAATAATGCCTGGAATAAAGAATTATGCCCTGTTTGTCTAAAAATATACCCCATTTTTATATACCGGTTGCTGTTTCATAGTTCAACAATCTTGTTAGAGGAACAATTGTGTCAAATTATTATAAAATCAGGCCAATTGGTTTGGACAAGAAGATTTGTGAAGTTTTCACAAAATTTACATATAAAGAAAACAAGTCAACAATCTTGATAGAGGTTAACCCAAAGAACATTTTTTTTCAAATTATTTTCAAATCAGGCTTAATGTGCTTTTGTACAAGAAGATTTGTTTACATTTTTCATTATACATGTATATATATATAAACATATTTATAACGTAAACAATTAAGTTCTATCTTTTTATTTAGAGGTTTGGCATTTTCCCCTTTTTCTGATGCCGCAGCAACCAAAGTTCTGCATGGAATTATATCCTTTGAATACTTTTTGATGAGAGGGCTACCTAGAGAATATCCAGTGAAATTATTTTGAAATAATTCTAGTTGTTTCACAGAAAAAGATTTGACATTGGAAGAGTTCCGACAGACTGATGACAGACGGTGAGTGATCCCCGTATAGCTCTCCGTGAGCACTTTGTGTTCAGGAGAGCTAAAAATGAGGAAGAGATCAGCTGACTTACTCTCGGAAATTTTATCCTCCTTTATATAACAATCCACAGTCTTCAGGAAAAATCGAAATACAGGCTACTTTATGTAACTTCCTCCTCCCTGTATGGTTTCTTTCCTTAATTAGTGTGTACTTAAGATTACTTCAGTAATTTGATTATTTTTTGAAGCTGTATTCACTTCCGTTCACTAATGAAGAGATTTTATCACTGTTCAAATTTATATTTCCTCACAAATTGGCTGAAACATTATATAAAATAAAGACATTTTGGTATATGATGCATAGCTTAATTTGAGTAACATGTGATAAACCCTTTCCCAAATATAAACACATTTTGCTGCACAATGTTTCCAACTCTAATTTAAATCATTAACAGACATTTTTTATGTCACAATGTTGCCTAGATGTTTTCAAAACTTTCTGCAGCTTATTTATTGTATGTGGGAAAGGGCTAACTCAGATTTCACATTCCTAAATAAGACTACGTTCTCTTCATTGAAAATATCTACTTATTTGGATATATATATAGACTGATGAATTGTTTGGAGTTTTACGCTGCATACAACAAATTTTCAGTTATATCACGGCGTTTAATCCTGGGTAAGTGTCCAGTACTTCTGGTCCATTTATCCCGACACCAGCCAGTCAGTCATAATGCTTACTCCACAACCCTGATCACCCAGCATCGATGGTAGCCGTTACAATTTTTTTTAAACTTTTTGGTATGACCCACCCAGGTATTTTTTTTGGAAGATTAAAAAGTATCAAACTTTTAGCTCCAATTCTTCAAGTACAGGTATTACATTAATTTATTCAGACCATCTCCTGGCACTTACTGAAAACTTTAAATGTCAAATCAGGTAAATATTCAACCCTTTCCCTCATATAACAAATCTACAGCAGACAATTTTGAAAACATCTTGGCAAGAAATATGTATATAATCTCAATTAATGAAAGTGTTATTACAGTCAAAAACCTTACGGCTACAGGAGAAATGACTCATTATGAACAAGTTTTCCTTTTCAGGCAATGTTCTTATTTTGGTCCTTTACTGCAGATGAGTCTGTATGTTAGCAATGGCTAATATATCATTATTAGGTAAACATTAAAAATAGTACATGATGCTTTAAGTTAACAGGTAAAGAAAGATAACGATATTCTTTATCTATCATATTTTTATGTCTTATTATCTTTACCCATAATGATCTTTGTGATAATCTCTATATCTTTAACCCTTTTTTTCCCTGTCTGATCTTACTATAACTAACAATTTTAAGTTGTATCACAAAGATGATTAGATAAATCTATAAATGTATGACTTGCTTGGTCTTTCATAACATAAAACCCTTTCCCACATCCACCATATCTGCAGCAGACTATTTTGAAAACATATTCAGGCAAAAATGTGAAAAATCACCATAAAATGTTTAACTATATATGAAATAAAAATGAAAAAATTGTTCATTATGAGCAATTTTTCCTTTTGTCAAATTGTTTTCAAAAGTTGTCTGCTAACCAGATAGTGGGAAAGGGCTAAACTCCATATTACTCTAAAATTGTAATTACACACTTTAATCACATAATATGATTGTGTTCACATTATATCATCAGTAAATCAATGAAGCAACAAATCAATGATTAATTGAAATTGATCAGGCTGATTATCTGATCCACTATTTTTACAGTCATCAGCTTTTAAATGATCAGAAGAGATAACAGGTAAAGAACTGAAAATTTAAGTATAAGTTTTAAAAACATCGTGTGAAATTGTTCATTTAAAGAATTCCTCCTTTTCATATGATGATTTCAATGTGTGTGTTACATATTTAGTTATCTGTATCAAAGAAAGGCTTAACCATTTCCGACATACAGCAAACCTGTAGCAGGTGACTTTGAATATTTCTAGGCGAAAATATGGAAAATTATAATCTATACCTGCAGGTATATTTGCTGAATAAAATTAGAAAACATTGTGGAAAATGGAGAAATTGCTCATTCTGAGCAATTTCTTCTTTTGCCACAATGTTTACAATTAAAGTCGTCTGCTGCAGAGGTGTGAGAAAGCCGTTTAATGTGGGAAAGGGTTAAACAGATGAAGTTAAAACAGTTAAAGCATACCTCTGACACAAAGTGTTAAAATCCTTTAAAGTTTTTAAACCATTTAAATGAAAACCACAAATGCAGGCGTATAATACAACCTTGTACACTATTGACTAGTTTACAATAAATGAACACGCCAAAATATATGTTCATTCATACATACCAATACACTAATAACATGAGGTCATTCCATTAATTAGGTAAATAACCAATTAGTAAACAAGAGCATGTCATGTCACCCAATTACTTTATATTGGGGACTGAGTACAATAAAGGACTATGTTGTATGTTTTATTTATGTAGTTAAGACAGCTTTCACTTAATATGCTTTATTTTTAACATTCTTGCCTCACATTGACTGACACATGTTTATATACAAAATCTAAAACATTTGGATATTCAATTTTGAAAGGAGTAAAGGCACTCCATGGTGTGAAGCTATTGCTGATCATGAATGACAGCTTCTTTTTTTCACATTTATTATTAAATACTTGCAAGAAATAATAAAGAAAAGGAATCACTCAAAGTCTTTGGAAAGAAAAAGGATAGACATAATACTGTCAAATTGGTATGTCAGAAAGTGGGTGACATTTTTAAAACAGTTACAACTGGCCACTGTCAATCAAAGATGTCAATTACAATTTTGCTGTACAAAATGGACCCCTCTAACCTTCCATAACTATATTAGCAATCCTTTCCCTCATTGTCTACATTTTTTATAGCAATTATTCCTGAAAACATAATTTTGAGCAGTTTGCTTTATGCTAAATTCTCACATACAGAGGCTTTCTGATGCCACTGCAGCAGATGAGCATTTTCCTGTTTTGCCACAATTTGTTCAATTCTAACAATTATTTTCATTTATAGCGAAATTGTTTTTGCCTCCATGTTTACTGTAGATTTGTAGAATGTTGTAAAGGGTTAAAGAACATCTACCATACAGCATAGTTAGGTGAACTGTGTAGGTACGGATAATACGCAAGTATTATAAGTTATTGAAAAGAGTTGAAAACATTATGTCAAAAGGAGAAATTGCTCAGTATGAGCAATATCTCCTTTTGACACAAAGTTTTTAGTTGTCAGCTGCAATTTTTAGGCATCAGAATGTGGGAAAGGGTTAATACCTACGTAATAGGAATCTTCCAAATTCACAAAAAAAGTAAATAGGGGAACTTCTGAGAAATACTGAAAAGATTGCAAATAATTACATAATCTGAAGTGAGTACCGCCCAACAAGGCATATCTGACAGTTTTTGTTACATAAAAACAAAAGGCAGATTCTTTCAAATTGTCATATCATAACCCAGCCTAAGATTATACTACACCAAAAATAACCAACTATCAAAGTAGGCCAGCTTTCATAGCCACTGATGAATCAATTTTCTTCATTATTTTTTTGGCAAAACCCTTTACCATTATGCAGATAACAAAAGATAGCAGATGACATTTGAAATAAAGGAAGACAAGAGTATTAATTGCTAAAAATTAACAATTTCTCCTTAATCTATCAAATGTCCAACTTTTTATCAAAATAAACTATCCAAATGTTTAATTAGAAATCACAATTGTTTTCCTCTGATGTTTATAACCATTTTCTACAAACAACAAATCTGCAGCAGACAATTATACTTTGTAAACATATAGCTAAAGACATGGACAGTCTCTAAAAATGAAAGTATAATTATTCAATAATGTTGAAAACATTGTGGCAAAATACATCTGCAAGTGGGTTAAAAAAAGCAGATGACTCATAGCTAAGCAAAGAGTTTTCATGGTTTTATCAGTAACACCTAATGTATTATGTTAACAATGAAAAAGTGTGTTTAACCCATTATTTATTGTTTACGGTATTTACTCATTTTACACGTGCCCAACGTGCTTTGTTCTGCATCATTTATCATATCCATTTCCGACTGGTTCTCCCCATTTCTGACAAATATCAGTGCTGTACAGTCTCAAATCGTAAATCCAAGTTCTGTTATATTTAGAACTTACTGAACCCTTTTCCAACATGTAGATGCATTTTGACTTATCTGTAGCAAACAACTTTTGAAATTAAGCATTGTGGTAAAATGAGATGTATTTTCATATGATTCAGTAATGAAAATCTATTCATTTATAGAAATTGTCCATATCTAAGTTGTCTGCTGTAGATTTGTTGTATGTGAGAAGCCAATGGGTTTAATTAACCCTTCAGTCATACAGAAAACTGTAGATGCCTTGATCTGTAACTACAGATTAATTTTGATAAGAGGACCAAGATGGCCCTAAATCGATCACCCAAGTGATAATATAGTAGCAATTAAATCCTAAAGGTGAAAATTTGATCAAGCTTCATGAAACAGCTTATCAGTAAAGGACATTAAGTTTATAATAATGCATTAAATCTTTGAAATAATTGAAAAAGGACCACGTGACAGGAACATTCCTTTGAAGTTTGGTTGATATTGGTCCATTGGTTTAAATTAGGAGGAGATGTCGTTTGAATCTAAATGTTCATTTTACCCCTTTTCTGGTGCTGCCTGGGAGCTATCTTTTTCAACCAATCAAAATGGCTTGAAACAAATTATGTTCACACTTTTCTGTTAAACTATCTTGAAATCAGACGACGACTTGAATATGAATGGAATTTTAAAGTTTTGTAAATTTTCCCTTATTCTGATACTAGCTGAGCTGTCTGGAGCTACGTTATGGCTTGTACAATTTTGTAGAGGTTCACTCAAGACCATTTCTACCAAATTATCTTGGAATCAGACATTTAGCGGATTCAGAGAAAAAGAATATTAAAGTTAATTATGTAATTTTTCTTCTTTTCTGATGCCACAGCAACCGAAGTTCTGTTTACATTATTTATATCTCGGAACAATTATGAAAGAGGACACCTAAAGTAACATTCCTATTAATTTTGGCTGAAATTGCTCCAGTGGATAAGCTATATATAGGAGATGTCATTTGAAGATTAAAGATAACAGATGCCACCTGTATGCTATGTCTTTTAACCAAGAATTATTGATTGGAAAAAGTATGTAGGAGGTTACTGAAGGAACATTTCTACATATTTATCTTGAAATCAAACAAGTGACTTTCATAAGATTCGAATTTTAAACAAGAGGGCCAATATTGGCCCTGGAATCGATCACCTTAGTTAGGTACAAATAGTCAACTTGGTCTAGTTATCATCAAGACAATCACTCTGACAAAATTTCAACATGCTCAAGTTAAAAATTAACAGGTTTTCCTTCATTTTGGTCTTATGGCCTAGTTTTTTACCCAACATGGCCCGAATTCGAAATTGGCATAGACATCATCAAGATAAACGTTTTAATCAAGACAATTATTCTGACAAAGTTTCAACATGCTCAAGTTTAAATTTTTGGCTTTCAGAGTGTTAACATTATTCTCCTTCAATATGGCCGGGTGACCTAGTTTTTCTTTGGATATGACCCATATTCAAACTTGTCTTAGCTATTATCAAAACAAACATTCTGACAAAGTTTCAAGCTGCTGATGCAAACAAAGCGTCCCTAGAGATTGTTAACAAGATATTACTTACATTTGGCCTAGTGACATCAAGAACTTCATTTTGGCAAATTTACAAGCTGCTTCCAGAGGGTTAACAAGATTTCCCTTCAATGTTGCCTAGTGACCTTGTTCTAGATAACATCAAGACAAACATTCTGACAAAGTTTCAAGCTGCTGAAGCAAACAATGCCTTCCCTAGAGTGTTAACAATATTTCTAAAATATTGCCTATTTATTGACCTAGTTCTTGACCAGACAAGACATTTATTCGAACTTAGCCTTGATATTATTTTGACAAAGTTACAACCTGCTGTTAAAAATGCCGACTTCAGAGTGATAATAAGATTTTCCTTCAATTTGTCCTTGTGACCTAGTTTTTCATCCTTCATGACCAATATTCATACTTGACCTAGATATAATATATCGTCACGACAAGCATTCTGACTAAGTTTCAAGCTGCTTATATAAGCAAACAAGAGCACCGCGTACGGCACAGACGCTCGACTGATAGGGAGAAAACAGAAAAAAACAAGACATGGAAATTACATGAAACCAGGTTTTCTATAATGGAAGGTGTTTGATTAAGAATTAACAGATCTGTCAAATCTTTCTGTTAATCAAAGCTAGTAATTCAAGTAACAGGGAATATTTATATTGATGAATAATCATAATTACTTTGTCAATTAAATATATCACAAGTTTATCCAACAAATATCAGTTCAATACAGTCAATCGTGTGTTGATGGCCTCATTTATTAAGAACATATAATAGAAAATATCTCTATGGATGAAAAAGTTATTGTCCGGACAAGAAAAGTTCAACTGATGTCTATTTGTTGTCACTGTGACCTGACCTTGAAGCTACAGACAAAAGTTGTGGATGTGACACATCATATTGATATAGTTCTTATTTGTGCCAAGTTATTTGAAAATATCTCTATGCATGACACAGTTATGGTCCGGACAAGAAAAGTTCAATTAAAGTCTATTTCTTATCACTGTGACCTTGACCTTGAATGTACAGATTTCTTTTTGCATTTGGCACATCGTCTTGATATGGTGCATGTTTGTGCCAAGTTATTTGAAAATATCTCTATGCATGACAAAGTTATGGTCCGGACAAGAAAAGTTCAATTAAAGTCTATTTCTTATCACTGTGACCTTGACCTTGAATGTACAGATTTTTTTTTGCATTTGGCACATCGTCTTGATATGGTGCATGTTTGTGCCAAGTTATTTGAAAATATCTCTATGCATGGCAAAGTTATGGTCCGGACAAGGAAAGTTGACGCCCGCCCGCCTAATAACTAATTTGGAAAACCTGGTTAAAAAAATGAGCTAAACAAAAAACCTTAACCGGACGATCATGCCGCCGCCGCCACCGACGCCAGGGTCATGACAATAGCTCTGGGTTTTTTCAAAAGTCGAGCTAAAAATGCAGTCTTTGGAGTGTTAACAAGATATTTCTCAAAGTTTGCCTAGTGACCTAGTTTTTGACCGGATATGACCTATATTAAAACTTAGTCTAATATAGATTGTTAACCCTTTCCTTCATACAACAATTATGCAGCAGACGACTTTGAACATATTTTGTCAAAAAATAGAAAATCTCTATATTTGAATGGATAACCAATGACTTAAAGTGGAAAACATTGTGTCAAAAGGAGAAATTGCATGTTTTGTGCAATTTCTTCTTTTATCACTATGTTTTCAAATAGCCGTCTGCTGCAGAGGCGTCAGAAAGCGTCTATATGAGGGAAAGGGTTAACAAGCAAATTGTTGACGACGGACAGACGACGATTGACGGACAAAAGGCGATTACAAAAACAGACCATGAGCACTTTGTGCTCCAGTTGAGCTAAAAAATTGTAATTTTGCCTATTTTCTAATGCCGCCCGGCTGAAATGTTTTTCAACCAATAAATATGGCTTGAATAATTTTTGTAGATTGGTCTGTCCGATGCCACAGCAACCAAAGTTCTTCATAGAAATTAAATTTTTGAACAATTTTGAAAGAGGACCCGACCCCTAAAATTTATGATCATTTCAGTAAAGTAATCAAAGTACAGAAAGTACTGGTAACGAATTATTTTGAACATGTATTGTAAAATCTAATTTATGAATGCAATTGATCATGCTATTGCACAATTTAGTCTATTTTATTATTATTAACATTTTTGTCCAGAGATTTTGTTTATCAGTTGACAGTTTTAGTAAATGTAGCATTTCAACGGCGATGCGAGCGTTTAACATGCACACTAACTCTTTCACTGAGCTCTGCGTAAAGTCTGTCAAAACACCCATGGCATATTTGTGAGATTTACATTGTTAGTTCGATTTGTTTTCGTCACCAGGGGCGGATCCAGGATGTTTCATGTGAGTGAATTAATTATTATAAATCTATAATGTTTAACAAATCGCATAAAATAAGAATTAAAAAAAAAAAAAAAAAACAGTTCCTATTGGGACTCGAACTCGCGTCCATAAATAGTCCATGATTAGTAGTTCTACACGCTATCCATTACACCACGGTACTTTGATACAACGTAGGAGCGTTACTTTCGTATATATATTAAGCTAACTGAATGCGCGCGTATGTAAACCATGATCTATAATTAGAAAGCCCCTTTGATCATCGTTATCATGTTGGAAAAAGGAGAAACAACGGCGATGCGAGCGTTTAAAATGCACACTGACTATTTCACTGAGCTCTGCGTAGTGGCATATTTGTGAGATTAACATTGTTCTATACAGCGTGGGGTCGACTTCTAGTGAATGGGCATACGACTAAAATTCATACTCGTGCCTTATATGTACCTGCCGACAAATGAAATATATATGCGCGTACTGTTAATTTGATATTTTCTAGAAAATTGATTATCTATGATGATTTGATAGTATAATTATGACTTCACTGTATTGAAATAACACGTAGAAGTCATTTTAATATCGAAAAAATACTATTTAGGTGCAGCGAATGTGTATTCTAAGCGGAAGTGTAGTTTAACCGTGACTTCCGGAAACAAATACGATCGCGTTAACTGTATTATTTTTTGAGAAAAAATAATTCGTTAAAAATTGGTTGTAATTGGTCCAATGGTTAAGGAGGAAATGCTGTTTAAACCTAAAAGTTAAGGACGACAGACAGAGGGTGGTCAGAATAGATCACCTTTGAGCCTTAGACTCAGGTGATCTCAAAACATTGTAGGAAAAGGAGCAAATGTGTTTTTAATCATTTCTACTCTTACTAAAATGCTTTAAAGTTAATGTCATGTAAAAGTACTTACAGATTTTCCGTATTTTTGCCTAGCTGCTTTCAAAGTTGTCTGCTGCAGATGTGTTGTATGTGGGAAAGTGTTAACTTAAAATTTATATAATATATAGATGAATAACCAGAGCTCTAGATAAGGGGTAATTTTCATGTTCTTAAATCCTTATTTGACATTCAAACCCTATATGGTGGGTACTCAAAAGAATTGTCTGAGTGAGACAATTTTTTTGAGTACACACAACATAGGATTTTGTTGAGTTATAAGAGAAATATTACAATCAGGGTTTGTTTAGAAAAAGCTCAGGTAAGAAAGTGTGTCTGATGATGGATGGAAGATAATTTAGAAACAACATTGTGTTCCACCCATATTTCACGGCTTCATCAGATGTGCACTTAACATAATCACTCAAAATTACATTATCTGTAAAAAGAAATCTGGTAAACAGTTATTATGCAATGTAAAGAGCTACTTGTTTACCTTAATTGTTTACATGCTTTTATCAAGTCTAAAAAAAAAAAACATTTTTATTTATCATCTGCAGCAGATAACTTTCGAAAACATTGTGACAAAAGAATTTGTATGTGGGATAGGGTAAACTGAAGATTCATATAATGTTAAGAATTGAATTACAACCAGTGTATGCTTAGGTAAGAAATTGTATCAGATGCTCGGATGGGTCTAGAAACAACATGTCATCCACCCATATTTATAGTATAAAAACATATTAATGACTTCTGAATCAGGGACACTATATTACCATAGTGTCCCTGGGCAAATGGAGGCTAAAAACCTGTAACAAGTAATGTTTTCAAACTTGAATCAGAATCATTTTTCCAAATATTCAGATAATACTTTTTTCTCAGTTAATATCCAACCAGAGACTTAAATTAATATAACATAGTATTTATAAGAAAATTAACAGTTAACAATATGAAAAGGCAATATAAAAAGCTACTAACATTTCTTAAATCCAATTCCCAAATAAAACTTTTATTTAAAAGATAAGTATATGTTTCGAGACAATTTCAAACTTCACTGTTCATTTAAATCACTGGTCTCCCTCAATAATCCTGTACAATAATAACACCTTTAGGTTAAATATCCCTCCCACAACCCTTAACCCTTTCCCTCATATAGACGCTTTCTGACGCCTCTGCAGCAGACAGCTTTTTGAAAACATAGTGACAAAAGAAGAAATTGCACAAAACGTGCAATTTCTCCTTTTGCCACAATGTTTTCCACTTTTAGTCATAGGTTATATCCATTCAATTAAAAAGATTTTTTATCTTTTGGCAAAACTTGACTTTGTTCAAAGTCGTCTGCTGCAGAATTGTCGTATGAGGGAAAGGGTTAACTTATAGAGGTCACTTTTCTATATACTCAATCATAAACATATGTTATAGGGAAATATGTCCAACATATGCAGCAGATGACATTGAAATTATCTAGTCAAAAGCATGGAAAATCTTGATAGTTCATGAAAGAAAAATTATTTAATAGTTTAGTGGCAATATTATGATTAAAGGAGAAATTGCTTATCATGAGTAATTTCTCCTTTTGCCAAAATGTTTCAACAGTCGTCAGCTGCAGATTTCTTATATGAGGGAAAGGGGTGGTTAAGTTACCTTCAGTTAAACCTTTCCCACATACAACAGATCTGCAGCAGACAATTTCACCATTTGTCATAGTGATTTCAAAAGTCGTCTGCAAGGGTCTTTATGCGGGAAAGGGTTAAAGCACATTTTTAAAGTTCAATTTTTTATGAATAGATCAGAATATCTAATTTCTAAAATTTGCTTTGGTACTAATTAAGAAATCAGATATTTGTAAAATTGAAAAAGCATTAAGATTATGAAGCAAATGTGAAAATTAACGGAAAATACATCTAATAGAATTTAAGTATTTCCCCAGTTTTATACAAAATATTTCATCCGAAGGTAAGCAAAACTTTTGAAAAATATGCAACAAATACCTTTAACGCTTACCAACATGCCGTTGCAAGAATCATTCAACTCTATTAACAAATAACACTTTTCAAAAAGAGAGACACTTTTGCCTTGATGGTTATGAAAGTTTTTGCTGCAGATTTGTTATAAAAGGTTAATTACTAAGCAATTTTGGTTTCAGAAGGAATTAAAATGAAACTTAAATTATCAATTATATATTATTATTTTACTTGTATCTGTTAATATACCCTGTCCATCAAAATATATCTGTTATAAAACATCCTCATGTCTAACACGTATGCTTATACAAATGATATTTGACCCCTCTCACAGCAAAAGCCTTTTAAAAACAAATTGTTAGAAAAGTAGAAGTTGCCTCAATTGTGTCAAGAATTTCTGTTCTTTTAGCTCATTGAATGGATATCACAGATCTTTGAAACCTCTAGCAAATATGTGACAAAGCACAGACTCGCACAAGCGATGCTTTGTTTGAATGGTGTTTTATGCAGCTTAATTTCTCCAGTTTTTCAGTAATTTAGTAATATGTTTTCTGGGTAAATTACCAGTCCTACTAGTACTATTTATCCTGACACCAATGCATCAGTTATAATGCTAACCCTGCAACCTTGAGCACCACGGAGGGAAGCCACAATACTACCAAGTCTTTGGTATGACACGACCAGGGATCAAACCTTGATCTTCTGCTCCAAAAACAGACGCTATGATCCTCACAAGCAAAGCAATTGATTGATTGATTGATGGTGATTAATGCAGCTTTCAACAAATTTTCAGTTATATCACAGCATTTCCTGGGTAAGTTACCAGTACTACTGGTCCATTTATCCTGACACCAGCCAGCCAGTTGTAATGCTAAACCCGCATCCCTGAGCGCCAAGGAGGGATATTAAGACATTATACTACCAAGTTGTTGCTATGACCTGACCAGGGATCAAACCTTAACCTTCTGCTCCAGAAAGAGATGCTCAGTCTCACAAGCAAAGCAACCACTTAGGATTAAGTAAATGAATACCCGACATACATCATACCTTTAGTGAGTTAATCATAAAATCTCCAATAAGATTAGAACAAAATTCGGTCACTTCAATTTTTTTCGCAATATTAAGAATGGAATAATACAAAATAAAGAGATCATATCCAGTAGACTGAATATCTTATGTCATTACTATATATATATACTGAGTTTGTACCTTTAGGGTATTTAACACTTTACCCACATGTAGACGCATTTTGACACTTCTGCAGCAAGTAAAATTGGGGGAAATATGGCAAAAGGAGATAAGCAATTTCTCCACATGCTACAATATTTCAACTCTCATCTATAATTATGATTTAATTCATAGATATTTAACCATGATTTTGCTTGTTTTCAAAGTTGGTGGTTGCAGATTTATTTTATGTAGAAAAGGGCATTTAACCCCTTTACCAAAAGTATTATGATCATAATATATCTATAAAACTTGATTCTCTCCTTTAGATTCAGACCATATTTAAGTATGTTTCCTAATTGAAGTTTTCAATCAAAACATTTTCAATTGTGTAGCCTCCTATTTCATTCAGTGAATAGCATGGTAAATTCACCTTTCATTCTTCTATATAATTGGAAGAAAATACAGTTGCTGATTTTTTCGTTTTTACAGAAAGATATACCTAATTAAGGTATCTAAACCATCCATTCCAACTGTTATGTCTTGAACTTTTGACCCTTCAGTGGACATAATAACCAGTGTAGATGCTGACCAGATAATATTTACAATTTCATTTATAAAACTTGGCCATATGTCATTGTAAGAAAAACGGAAATGACGAACAGGGATGGACTAAAATAGCAACCAGAAGAGGGGTTTATCAGCCTGCACTGCCATGCTCTCTGATCATGATCTTCCCTGTTCACCATTCAGTCATAAAAACATCCTAACATCTAAGGACCATTTGCCCTTTCCCACTTACCATAAATCTGCGACAGACAACTTCGAAAATATGTCTCCAAAAGAAAGGAAAATCTCTATAAATGAAATTTTATTGATTAAGGTTGAAATTATTGTGGAAAAGGGAGACATTTATTATTATGAGTAATTTCTCCTTTTGCCATAATGTTTTATATTTTACTGCTGTGAATGTATCAGCAATTGGAAAACAGTTAATTTCATAAGAATATTTTACAATAAGTACATAATATCAGATTGTAATATAGTCAGTCTATTCCAAAACATCTTGACTGTATATTTTTGTGTGGCACAATAACTGTGTGATAATTACAATGTGAATGTTATCTGTTGTAGTGCATAAAAAGTCATCCATTGTAGGTGCATAAAAAGTTAGTTGCTGTAAGGGCATAAAAGGTAATCTGTTGTAGGGGGCATTCAAAGTCATTTATTGTAGGGGCATAAAAAGTCATTTGTTGTTGGGGCATAACAAGCCATAATGTGTAGGGCATAAACAGTCATCGGTTGTAGGGGCATAACAATTTGTCTGGTGTTTTGGCATAACAAGTTGTCTGTTGAAGGGACATAACAAGTTATCTGTTGTAGGGGCATAACAAGTTGTCTGTTGTAGGGACATAAAAAGTCATCTCTTGTAGGGGCATAACAAGTTGTCTGTTGTAGGGGCATAAAAAGTCATTTGTTGTTGGGTCATAAAAAGTTGTTTGTTGTAGGGGCATACAAATGTCATTTGTTGTAGGGGCATAAAAAGTCATCTGGTGTAGGGGCATAAAAAGTCATTTGTTGTTGGGGCATACAAAGTTGTCTGTTGTAGGGGCATAACAATCTGTCATTTGTAGGGCATAAACAGTCATATGTTGTAGGGGCATAACAAGTTGTCTGTTGTAGGGGTCATAAAAAGTTATCTGTTGTAGGGGCATAACAAGTTGTCTGTTGTAGGGGCATAACAATTAATTTGTTGTAGGGTCATACACAGTGGTTTGTTGTAGGGGCATAAAAGGTCATCTGTTGTAGGGGCTTAAAAAGTTGTCTGTTGTAGGGGCATAACAATTAATTTGTTGTAGGGTCATACACAGTGGTTTGTTGTAGAGGCATAAAAAGTTGTCTGTTGTAGGGGCATAAAATGTCATCTGTTGTAGGTGCATTAAAAGTTGTTTGTTGTAGGGTCATACAAAGTTGTTTGTTGAAGGGGCATACAAAGTGGTTTGTTGTAGGGGCATAACAAAATGGTCTGTTGAAGAGGCATAACAAATTGTCTGTTGTAGGGGCATAAACAGCCGTCTGTTGTAGGGGCATAAAAAGTCATCTGTTGTTGGGGCATAACAAGTTGTTTGTTTCAGGGGCATAAACAGTCATCTGTTGTGGGGGCATAACAATTTGTCTGGTGTTTTGGCATAACCAGTTGTCTATTGTAGGCACATAAAAAGTCATCTGTTGTAGGGGCATAACAAGTTGTCTGTTGTAGGGGCAATCAAAAGTCATCTGTTGTAGGGGCATAACAATTAATTTGGTGTAGGGTCATACAAAGTGGTTTGTTGTAGGGGCATAAAAAGTCATCTGTTGTAGGGGCTTAAAAAGTTGTCTGTTGTAGGGGCATAAAAAGTCACCTGTTGTAAGGGCATTAAAAGTTGTTTGTTGTAGGGTCATAAAAAGTGGTTTGTTGTAGGGGCATAAAAAGTTGTTTGTTGTAGGGGCATAACAGAGGCATAAAAAATTGTCTGTGGTAGTGGCATAAAAAGTCGTCTGTTGTAGGGGTATAAAAAGTCATCTGTTGTAGGGGCATAAAATGATGTCTGATTTAGGGGCATAACAAGTTGTCTGTTGTATGGGGCATAAAAGTTGTTTGTTGTATGGGGCATAAAAAGTTGTTTGTTGTATGGGGCATAAAAAGTTGTTTGTTGTATGGGGCATAAAAAGTTGTCTGTTGTACAGCATAAAAAAAAAAAAAAGGTAGTTTTTTGTAGGGGGCATAACAAGTCATCCGTGGTAGGGGCATACAAAGTTGTCTTTTTTATGGGGTTTAACAAGTCCGTTTCCCACGGTAGACAACATCAAAATCATGAAAATATAGAAAACCTCTATAAATAAAAGTTTGATTTGACAAGAGAAAGAGCTCACTATTTGCAATTTCTCCTTTTAATGCTTTCAAAAGTCATCTGGTACATATGTGTCAATTGCATAGGTTTCTGGTAAAAATATCAAAATAGCTCTGAGAAAAAGGAATCTTAAAATTGCCTCTTGCAATGAATTATATGTTAATCCTTGGATTATCATTCAGCTGTTCCACTGGCTAGGCTTGGCTTATGATGCAACTAGCTAACTCATAACAAGAGTTTCACTGAAATGAAGTATTTAGTATAGTCTTCATTGCAAACATCTGATCCTGTTTGATTTTATTTAACCGTGTTTTATGTTATTTTCAACAGTATATTAAGCATGGTGACAGCACATTTATCTGTGATTCCTTGGTGACTATGACCAGTGCATGGGCACTGTCAAAGGACACTCCACTAGCCGGATCAAACACTTAATTCCCTAGTTATAACCATTCATGGCAGATTTCTATCATCTTGTAGAAAATACACAGGCTTATCTAGCTAACAGCAAATCCAAATGCTGATTAATATTACAGCCATGCATGATAAGAAAAAATTTCATTGATTATTTTAAACCAAACAGGTGGACAAGTGCTTTTTTTATTGAAGCATTTATTGCAGACATAACTCTTTAACCCTTTCCTATCTTAGTACAACAATTCTGCTGAAAATCAACAGAACAAAGTATGGAACATATCACTTTAACCCTACGCTTTCTGACGCCTCTGCAGCAGACAATTTTTTGAAAACATGGTGACAAAATAAGTAATTGCTCTATTGGTACTGTATTTAGATGTATACATCAATCTCCTTTATAACCAGTTTACTGTCATTCACTTTTTAACCCTTTTCAAAATACAAACAAATCTATGAATGAAAGCATTTTTATTGAGTCATATCCCGGCGGCCAGTTCACCTACCCATGTGTTTCATGGCTTTCTCAGACCAGTACTGCACACAACATTTTTTCCAAGCAGCTGGCTGCTTTTCCACATAGACTGTTAGCCCATTGGTGGAAGAAGACGAATGACGCTGGTCCGAAATAAGTTTGGCCAAGCTGGGATTCGAACCCCTAAGCCCTTGATTGACGGCTCACATTGCTACTGGTGCTGGGCCCATTCCTAGTTGTTTAACCCTTTCCCTCTTATAGACGCTTTCTGACGCCTTTGCAGCAGACAGCTTTTTGAAAACATAGTGACAAAAGAAGAAATTACTCAAAATGAGCAATTTCTCCTTTTGCTACAATGTTTTTCACTTTTAGTCATAGGTTATCCATTCAATTAAAGAAATTTTCTCTTTTTTGACAAAATATGTTCCAAGTCGTCTGCTGCAGAATTGTCGTATGAGGGAAAGGGTTAAACAATCTAAAGGAATACCAATAACATTGGTACTACTAAATTCATAAGATGGCATTTATGGTACGATATTGTGCCCATTTCCCAATATATATATTGTTCCCAGCGTTTAAGTCTCAAATACCCCTAGTAAACAAGACATTTACTAAGTTCTCCTTTTTCAACAATGTTAGGTCATCTCCTAGAAAAGCAGGAACAAGTCCCCATTTTCGGGCTACGCACGGGACACAACAGGCTTTATTAACCCTTTCCCTCATATAGACGCTTTCTGATGCCTCTGCAGCAGACAGCTTTTTGAAAACATAGTAACAAAAGAAGAAATTGCACAAAACGTGCAATTTCTCCTTTTGTCACAATGTTTTCCACTTTTTGTCATAGGTTATCGATTCACTTATGGAGATTTTCTATGTTTTGACAAAATACATCCAAAGTCGTCTGCTGCAGAATTGTTGTTTAAGGGAAAGGATTAAGAAACACAAAAAATACAGCATTCAAAGTTCAAGCAGTCCCCTCAAAGCTCATGTGGCAATTGGAACAACAAACTGCAGAGCATATTCTACAAGGATGCCCCCTACTAGAGCACCAATGGAAAGGTGTGTTGTCAGTAAACACAAGTAAGCAGAGAAATCTGTATGGAAAGATGGAGGAACTGAAGAATTCATTGATGTGGACGGGGTGACAGTGTAGAGCTGCGTGAACACAAACAAGAAGACATTTACAAGTTTGCCAATCTATTACTAATTAAACCTGTCAGCAATTAACATTGATTAAAGAATTATATAACTTAATAAACTTACTGTAGTATGTCCATAATTATTGTGAATGTGAAACTGAACTTGAACATGTTTGCTGTAGATTGGATAAGGGGCTGCTCAAGATGAGTGGACAAATTGTATCTACCTTTCTGATACTGTTGCCATAACATATCCCATTTTAAGATGGCTACATAAAAACTGGAATACAGAAGTTAAAAAGGATTCATTGGGCATAATTCTAACTTCTTTGATTATCCACAGTCACATAGAAATTTGAAAAACTATTCATTTTTTTGAAAAGTTTACAAAATGACAATCAACCACATCCACATCCACAAGAAATAACCATTTAAACATGTCCTTATTAAATTTGTTCAATCATGCATATAAACGATATATAATTAAATTCTTGACCAGTTAAAAAGCTTTTAGTTTGTTAAAACGACCAGATTTTTAAAGTGACTCATACGTACACATACTTTCTTAACCCTTTAATTTACTTGAATTCCATTGTAGATCTTCGAGTTATTAAGATGGAATATAGCTGGAATGGTTTTTATTGCATTTCAGATATATCATGAAGTATCCGTCACGTAAGAATACCTAGCACTATCAATATCTTAACCCTTTCCCACATACAGACGTATTATGAAGCTTTGCAAATATTGTAGCTAATTTATGAGAAGTAAGTCTTGCATGCTATACTGACGCCTCTGTAGCAGACGGCTATTTGAAAACATAGTGACAAAAGAAGAAATTGCACAAAATGTGCAATTTCTCCTTTTGCCACAATGTTTTCCTCTTTTAGTCATTATAAGGTTATCCATTCAATTATAGAGATTTTCTATTTTTTGGCAAAACATGAATTGTCGTATTAGGGAAAGGGTTATAAACAAACTCCATGGACCTGACCATGTTGTCTTTAGATTTGTCTGCTTTGTAAATTCTGAACCTAATACCCCTATCTCACCATCGCAGGATCGCTCGCGGAGACTCGCGGTATGAGCAGACGCGGTGCACCGCCAGTTTTGTTGACATTGCATGACGTAACAAATTTTTGCACGGTGTCTACACGGTGTGTGTACGGAGTCACTACGGTGCGTGGCGGTGTGACTACGGAGTGTGGCGGATCGCTGCGGTTTGATGCGGACTGACTGGAATTTCCTCAATAGCTGCGCATAGCCACGGTGTCACTGCGGAAGGGGCGGTGTGACTACGGAAAGCGGCGGTGTGACTACGGAATGTCGCGGTGGAAGTACGGATTGGGGCGGTGGCAGTACGGCTACTGCGGAACGCTGCGGTGCAACCACGGCAAGAGTACGGTGCGTACGGCAAGAATACGGTGCGTACGAGAAGCGCGTTGTCGATACGGTTGGAGCGGCGGGTTGGGGCGGATTCGGCACCGCAGACTCCGCAGGAGAACTCAGAGGAGGTAGGACTGGCTGGTGCTTCTTCATGTTCATCAGATGTAGGAGGAGAAGGCTTCCTCTTGTTGGACTTTCCTCTCGCTCCTCCTCTCCCTTTTCCTTTTGGCATCTTGCACTGTAAAAGTTCCAAGGCAAGTTAAAGTTCATATGAGGTGAAGTTGTGATGATGTGATATTATGAAATGAGATGCGATGAGATGCTGCAAGGAGGTGTTGTTCTGCCAATGGTCTGATGTGAAATGATGCGACAAACAAGGCGGCCGCCTTTTATATTCCGCCAGGCAACGAACACTCCGTACTGACACCGTGCGGACACCGTGTTGGCACCGAAGACTCCGTCCTGGCACCGTATACTCCGTGGTGGCTCCGCTGGCACCGTCGACTCCGTAGTGGCACCGTACACACACCGCCAGTAGCTCCGTACTCAACGTACTGCAACCGTGTAGACACCGTAGTGGTACCGTGTATCCAACGCCAGCAACGCAGGAGCAAATGAGTACGGATCGCTGCGGAGTCAGTACGGAGCGTACGGTGCCACTACGGAGCGTACGGTGCCTACACGGTGTTCACGGTGTCTGTACGGTTCAAAGCGCTCCGCAGAAAACCTGCGAAAAAATTGAACATGTTTGCTAATTTCGCAGCTTCTCGCGGTGCCTCGCGGTGCGTACGGTTTGTGGCGGAAGGTGGCGGAGCGTCGGCGGTGTCTACACGGTCCCCAGCGGTTCTCACACCGCGAGTCTCCGCGAGCGATCCTGCGATGGTGAGATAGGGGTATTAGCCCCTCAGATGACTTTGGAAAATATTGTGGCATAAATTGTTGTACTTTTACCATAATGTTCTAAACTGTAGTGACAAAGTTAACGTTTATTTTTAGAGATTTTTAGAGATTTCTGCCTACATGTTTCCCAAGTCTGTTGTATGTGGAAAAACAAGTAAAAACATTTAATCAAGCTGTTTATTGTATTTATATAAGTCCCCATTGATTAGGATGATAAACAGCGTGATTTATGTTTATAACCCTTTCCCACAAATCTGCAGCAGATGAATTTGAAAGCATGTAGACAATTATTTTAACTCTCTCTAACTGAAAGTATAATTATTGAATAGAGATGAAAACTGTGGCAAAAGCAGATATTGATCATTATGCACAATTTCTAATTTTGTAATAATCTCTTCAAAAGTATTTTTGCTCCAGATCCATCAAGAATGCAACTGCAAGTGAGAAAGGTTAAACATTTACCTTTACTATAGTAACAAAAATATGAAGAATCTAAATTTACAGGCAAATAAATTAAAATTGCTTTAACTGCTGTATCTCAAACTTGTATCAGTTGATTTGACATTTTGGACATCCTGAATGAAATAAACAAGTTGATAAACTAATGGTTTTATCTGACCTAACACCATCCGAAACTCATATGTTATATTGGACTGTCGGCTTGAGACAGAATAGTAAATATTTATGTACATATAATCCCTGAAATATCTTGTTCGATCCCAACAGAATTGAAGTTTGTTTATTTTGTTTTATCAGTGTTTTACACTGCTTTCTATATAAGTCAGTTTTAATATGTATGTTTATCATTTCATATTGGAATGTAGAGCCTACAATGAATTAAGGTTAATCTATATAATCAACATGTTAATCTGTACTAATCCAACTACTGCAAAATTCAACTATTTAATGAGACAAACGAATAAAAACTCAGGCATGACATTGTGTATATTTTACTCACTAGAAAAAAGAAAGTCTCTTTTATATTGTATTACATATGTATGTCACTTACCTATTTGTTTATTATATTTATGATGTGTATTGTGTTTGGGCCTTTGGCCATATCACAAATAAAGATGTTTGAATATAAAAAAACTCAAAAACTTATAAAACTTACAAAACTATTACCTTTTTTATAAAGCACCAGGCAGGCATGTGTTATCATTTAATAAATTAATTATACCTCCCTCCATTTAAAGAGATGTTCTACATGTTTGCCCAGGTATTTTCAAAGTTGTGTGCTGCATAATTTTAATATGTGAGAAAAGGTTAACTGACTAAGTGAAGGTTCACTAACTGGCCATGTGAATGGACCCCCAAGTTGCCACCGGGATTCAAACTTTCACTCTCCCACTTCCAAAGATGATGCCATTACAACTAGGATATCAAAACTGGTTTACTTGGTGACCTTAAGATTGGGATCTTTGATTTACAGGTAATTTATCAAATGTCATCAGTATCAAGTTAAGCATTTACCTAGAAATATAATCATTTACCTTTTTAACCTTTACCCGACTCGTAATTGTTAGCATTGTGTGACTTAAAGAAACATTCGAGGCAAATAATGTTGTCTATTGAAAATCAGAAATAAAATTTGGATGCAGATTTAACCCTTTCCCACATACAACAAATATAAAGCAGACGTCTTTGAAAAGGTCTACACCAAAATATGGAAAGAAATCTATAAATGAATATGTACTATCAATGCATATGGTCGGAAACATTGTGAAACAAGAGCTGTTGGAGGACAGCGCGCGCGCGCGCGACTATTTCGTGCTTGCCAATAAAACAAAACTTTTTTGGGTGTTGGGTGATAGAGAAAGCATATCATATTACTTATAAGCAAAGTACTTTATAAGTCGAAAAAGAGTAATAATTCTTACAAATATCCTTACTGAATTATGCACTATTGGCTATTAGTGGAGGTAATGATGTTAAAAAGATTTTTGTAAGTGTTCAAGCTATACATGTATCTCTAATTGTTTTGAAATGTTTTGATTTGGTATGAATAACCAAAATTATAAATAAAAAAAGGGCCATAATTCTTCAACAAAACTTAATTGAGTTATGTACCCTTGTCGGTTGATGGAGGTAATGATCATAAATAAGTATTGTAAGTGTATAAGCTAAATCACTAATGGTTTTGAAAAAAAGTGGGGTCGTACGAAAACTTAACCAAAATTCTAAGGTGAAAAATGGCCAGAATTCTTACAAAAACCTTGACAGAGTTTTGTACTCTTGTCTGTTGATGGAGTTGATGATGGTGAATAAGTATTGTAAGTTTCGAAGCCATATCTGTAACGGTTTTGAAAAAAAGTAAATTGGTACAAACAAATTAACCAAAATTTTAAGTAAAAAAAGGGCAATAATTCATACAAAACCTTGACAGATTTATGCACTCTTGTCTGTTGATGGAGTTAATGATGGTAAATAAGTGTTGTAAGTTTCGAAGCCATTTCTGTAATGGTTTTGAAAAAAAAGGAATTGGTACAAAAAACTTAACCAAGGATTGACACCAACAACGATGCCAAGGCCGACCCAGACGGTGAGGCTAGTATTGCTAGCCTTTTCTTCAAAAAGTCGAGCTAAAAAGGATAAATTGATCGAAATGAACATTTTCTCCTTCTCTGTGTTTTCAATAGTCGTTTGATGTAAGTGCATCGCAATGTGTCTAAAACTGGGAAAGGGTTAAAACTATATATTATATGAAATTTCGAGCAATTTGTCTGTTTTCCCTCTATGCTTCAAAAGTTGTCTTCTGAATAGATGTCAAAACTTGCCTTCTGCATAGATGTCAAAAGTCACATAGATCTTTATCAGAGAAAAGATTAACCATGTCATTTGTATTGAAATATATGAATATATAAATTAACCCTTTTCCGCATACAGCATATCTGTAGCAGACAATTTTGAACAGTGTAAATCTTGATCAGACTGTGCAGATATCTAGACAATGTACATGTATAATTATTGAAAAGTGTTGTAAACATTGTGGCAAAAGGGAAATTGCACATTATGAACAATTTACGCCTTCTGTTTTTCATAATTCTTATACTGCAAATGTGTCAATTGCATCTATATGAGGTTCACGACTAATTAGACCAGACCTGATGATGTACTGGATAATAATCTTCAGACAACATTATCTCCTTTGATTAAGAGACAAGAGTTAATGCCCTCTAGCAGTATATAATAGGAGTGATAATCACCTATATAATTATAATTTTATTAATTAGTCGCCGGGCAGAAGCCCGCGACTTCTATTTTTAACAGGTTTTAGGAAATCACATGGGAGGAGGAGTTATTATTAGAAAAAAACAAATTTAAATGTCTTGAACATATTACTATTGCGTTTGTTTAAAAACACTAAGTTATGACACATCTAAAATGAAATAAATATTCCGATGTTTTAAATATTTGCAGTTTCTTTTTTTTGACTCACATTTATGTTTTTTTGTTTTATTTACGAAGACAAAACAGTCCCTATTAGCTAGACTGAAAAACTTTATTTTACACTATATACTACATGTAATCAAAAGGCGATAACTACAAACCTTTACGTCGCACAGTCTAATTTGTTTACATACGCGCACCTGCTTGCAGCAGACTGTTTATGTGTAAATATCGAGATGAAAATGACGTCGAATATTCTCCTTTTAATGGCAATTTTAACTTACTGAATGTTATTTTCATGTTCAAAGAGATGAGATTGTCTTGATTTGTGAAGAAGGCATTTTATAATGTTTATCCATGTATATCTAAAATATGAACTGTTTCTAAGCTAAAACTGTTGATCGCGTGACTTGCGAATACCAACTGCGTAGATCAATCTCCTTTGTAGAGAGCTGCTCTTTACACTCACTTACAAATAGTAAATCATAGGTGATTTAAAATGTTTATTTGGTTCGAAACAAAATTAATGAAAGAAAGAACAAACCGAGATAAAACTGGTTTTAAAAGAAAAATTACTTTGAATGAACACTCTCTGCCTATAAAGAGAGTTTCAAGAACGACACCTCTGCGAATAAAAAAGAATAGGGTCTTTCGTACAAAAGTATTTCGTCCTTGACAATTTTAAATGTGTCATTTAATTCCCTAAAGGCATATTGCTTCCGATCTGCATATTGTTATGCATCATTGACACAATTAAGGGCGCTCATCATAATATAATTTTAAAACATGAGTAGTTTGTTATTTTCATTATAAAAAAGGAAGAAAAGAATATTACAATAAATTAACATGTTGTAGGGCTCAGTTTATGTTTGAAATTAAGTTTAAATTATACAACAATTTCAATGAGATTTAACTGTTATATTTCGAAGGTGGTCTAATTTATAAATATTGAACTACATTTCAACATTTGTTAAAGTATGATATAATTAGGATGCCAAGCTAATATCATTTTGAGAAAAAGAGAAAACTCATGTCTTCAGCGATTTAACCATTATCTCATTGTTTTAAAAGTAGATTGCTGCAAAGGTGTCCACTGTTGACTTTAACCCTTTCCCTCATACAACAATTCTAAAGCAGACGACTTTGAACGTATTTTGTCAAAACATAGAAAATCTCCATAATTGAATGGATAACCTATGACAAAAAGGGGAAAACATTGTGGCAAAAGGAGAAATTGCACGTTCTGTGCAATTTCTTCTTTTGTCACTATGTTTTCAAAAAGCTGTCTGCTGCAGAGGCGTCAGAAAGCGTCTATATAATGAGGGAAAGGGTTAATAGGGGAAAGGTAAATTGACGTGCTATTGCATGCAAATCCTAAATTGTCTGTTTTGTGGTTTTATTGAAAAATAATAAAATTCAAATATTCTGACAAACATCTTGAAAAGTGTATGTGGAATTCACAAATCTTATAAGTATTCCTTAATGAAAGCACTGTATATATACTAAAACTAATGATTGGCAAGATTACTCATTTCCATTACTGTTTATGATCAATAATTAGTTGGTTGTGTGGATGGTCAACCTACTTTGGAATGGAGATTGATCATAAACAATGAAAGGCTTCAATTATCATTCACTTCGTTGACAAAACAATGCAAGTTATGATACATTTTCACTTGACCCCACCCCTGATGTTCCAATATGCCCCTCAGTTGATAACTGTTTATTCAACTACTATAATGTTAGTGTTATGCATAACTGCAGTATGGATTTCCGGCGACATTGATGCGTTGCATCAACTTTCTCTTGTAGATTATTGTATAAATGTTTTGAGTTTTGTACCAAATGTATACTTTCAATGTTTCTGACATTAAATTTTTACTCAGATGTTTTCTTAAGTGCCATTCTCACTGTCACGTTGTTGCAATCATGCAAACCAGGATGACAACCGCGGCGGCACAGTGGAAGTTTGGGATGATCCTGTAGACTGTCCTGGATGTTTTAATACTCAGAAATATCCAGAACCAGCGTGATCAAGGCATGTTTGGCACAATGCCGGTGCAGGGCTGGGTTCTTTACCGTGACAGTCTGTGATAATCTGGGGGTGGTCAGGAGTACTCCACGCACGATAGACCAATTGAGACCACCCGGATGACACTAAATCTTCATAGGCGCGTGACAGGGGCAATATCCGGTCGGACCGGTGGTCACCAGTATCAAACAGGGACATCTGGCTTCTTTACGACAGGGGGGGTTGGGGCACTCCAAGACAACGATGGGAATGTGAGAATGATGCAACTGATTTTTCAACAAAACTATCCTGGATCATCCCAGTATACTGGCTTACATAATTTTTCACTGGGAGATGCCTGGACCAGAACCTGGACTGTGAGAAAGAAGCTTTATATAGCAGGCCACTTTGTTTATGACAAAATATATCAGGTTTACACAGAGCTTAAGATAAAAAGGTGTATTACATAATCAGAAAACATTACTTGAACTTTCAATACTAAGCCTCATAGAAACAATTCTTTTACAATCTTTAATATTGAGTTTTAATCCTTTTGCCTCATCTGCTGCAAACAACAATTGAAAACAATTGAGCCGTAACATTTTAACTATGCATTCTGTATTATATCCCAGACATAACAAAGTTTCCCTCAAAGTTTTTCAAAGCAGCTGACTCTTAAAATGGACGATTCAGTAAACAGTTGACTCTTTCCCAAAAATAGACACTTTTAGATGCACTGTGGCAAAAGGAGAACCTCCCCAATGTTTTCAACTTAATTCAATGATCATACTTTCACTTACAGAGATTTGCCATATTGTTACCTACATGACTTGTGATCAAAGTCTGCTGCAGATTTGTTGTATGTGGGACAGGGTAAATATACTAGATGATAGATGATTTATAAGAGGATCAAGGTTGTTCTTCTTGTTTATCCCTTACCCACCTGTAGACGCATTTTGAAGCATCTGCAGCAGACGACTTTTGAAAACATTGTGACAAAAAGAGAAATTGCTCAAAACAAGCAATTTCTCCTTTAGCCACAATGTTTTCAACTTTTTTCAGTTAATATACTAACAATTATAGAGTTTTTTCATATTTTTTTAGTAGACATTTTCAAAGTCGTCTGCTGCTGATTTGTTATAAGTGGGAAAGGGTTAACACAAGTGGCCAGATGTGGAGGTAACAACTTACATTTGTAAATAAATTGATTGATTAAGGTCCCTGTATAAATAAACTGGCACAGGCTGTCTATAATTTAATGTTTCTCTTGACCCCAAAATTATGGTTCTATAATCATTTTGATATGACCAGTGTAAATCTTTTTCCTTGTACAGACATAATTTGACGCATCTGCAGCAAACAACTATTTAAAGCATTTTGACAAATGGTGCAATTTCTCAAATTGCCACAATGTTTTTAAATTTAGCATTTTCAATAATTAATAATTTAATTTGTTTTAAAACAGTGGAATTCATGCAACTGATAATAATAATAATTGTTTGTTATGATTTCTAAATTGATATTTTTAAAAAAAAAATCATTTCATGTCATTTTCTATATTTTAGGGTGGATGTTCTCAAATGTGTCTGCTGCAGATTTGTTGTATGTGGAAGAGTGAAACTTATTTATTCTCCTTTTCAGCAATGTTTTCAAAATTCATCTGCTGCAGGAGCATGAAGAGTTGTCTGTATCAGGGAAATGGTAAACAATATTTTCATGACAATTTAAATTTAAATGGTTAAATCAGTTAAGTACATGTATCATAAAGAACGGTGTTAAACTAATAAACATAAATGTAATAAAAACTGTATTTTTTGTGAGGTCAAACGGTCATATTTCATACTTTATTTATTTTCATGAATACAGACTCAAATTGAAATACCACTATCCTAGTTTTAATAACCCAGGAATTTCATGCTTTCTTCACATATTTTTAACCCTTCAGTTATTTTAAACCTACACAATGTATTGTTTTCAAAACTTAAAAGTTCATATTACACTTTCCCACATACAGCAAATCTGCAATAGTCGACATTGAAAACATCTTGGCAAAATTATGGAAACTCAATATAAATAAAAGTCTTATTCTAATTCTGGAATAAAGTTGAGAAACAAGAGGCTCAAGAGGGCCAGTATCGCTCCACTCCCCCCTGGTGGCCATGACTTTCGACCAATCAACATGATAATGGCTTGAAGGAATCTGATAGAGGGTCATCCAATGAACATTTCTAAAAAAAAATAAAGTTTTTTCTTTCGATTGCTATGGAAACTAAAAGTATTCATGGATTCAAAACAATTGTGAGGAATGTAGTCGAGGACATTGAGAGGATGCTTCCTATGGAGTTTCATCCCAATTGGCCAAGTAGTTAGGAGAAGTCGTTTGAAGCAAAAAGTTGACGCACGCAAAACGGACAATTCGCGATGACATAAGCTCGACGCCAGTGGAGCTAATAATTGTAAAAGAACGCTTGTTGGACCAACTTGTTAACCAGTTTTCACAAGGTTTTCTAAAATTTGACCTCGGACTTAGTTTCTGGCCCCACATGACCCAGTTTCAAACGTATACTAGACTCGATGAAAATTTATGTCCTGATGAACTTAATATTTGAAGAAGAACGTGGCCTCTAGTGTTTTCTATAGGTTTTCTAATGATCCAGTTTAGACCTTTACCAAGATTTGATAAAGATGAAAGTTCTGATGTGTTTTCATAAAGATTGCATAAAATATTGATATAAATGTGTGTCTTCTAGATTGTTCATAAGGTAGTTGATATATACTATTGATTTAAGGGAGATAACTGGTTAGAAGCTAAATTAAATGATAAACGGGGGTTATCTCATTTTCCATGTAATTTTAATGATATACAATATAACATCATGGGGAGGTAACACAGGTGTTTTTTAGGCAATCTTTTGAAATTTGCCTTCTGACATTTTAATATAGATTTAATCAAATCCATTCCTACCATTTTTAAAGTCTTTGGTATGACCCGGCACGGGATCGAAGCCGCAACCTCCTGCACGCCACGGTCCATGCCCTAGATATGGCTTCGTATGGACAGTTGGATTGAGGGACGGACAATGCCAAACCAATATCCCACCGTTGGTGGGGGATAAAAAGTCTGGGATGGAAATAAATGCTAGGTACATGTACAGTCACATAACTAGTAACTGATATGTCATGGTACATGTGAATAATCAGCGTGTGAAATCTTTAATTGACAAAAATAACCATGACTATAAAAATTAATTTGCTTTATTCAAACATGAGAATATCTTAAACGAAATGAAGCCTTTAATTTGTAGCAATTGAATGATTATGTGATATGATATTACCATATCCATCATGACTGGTTTTTTTTTTAAACTCATCTAATTTGAAAAAAAATACACATAAAAATGTCACATTTAAAAATTGGAAGTAGAACTTGGATGCAGGGTTGAACTTTTAAAAAGTAGTGTGAAAAGGAGAAATTGCTCTCCTTTTTTCACAATGATTTCCAAAGTCAACATTAATGTGTAAAAGACTTATTCATGTCAAATATGTTTTTCAACAAGAGGGCCATCATGGCAGCCCCCTGGATCGCTCACCTGAAATATATATACTTTTCATTTCGTTAGAGAATGAATGAGTTGGGTTAAACAGCACTGCAACAGGTGAGCTAAAAAGTCCTCTACTTCAGAGGGGTCATGGTTATTCTTCCTAGAGACTTTAGTAGTCATCTGAAACATTGGGGTTTTAGGGTTATTTTTTTTTTCTCCATCAAACAAGAAAATATGCATAGAAAGCCTTGATTATTACATGATTATATACTATCCATCCATATTTTTGCCTAGATTTTCAAAGTTGTCTGATGTGATTTGTTGTATGCGAGAAATGGTAAAATGAAGTAATATCAGGTATTTTCTCTTCATTGCATTAATTGTGTATTGAACAAAAAAGAATATTGATTCCCCTATTCCAGAAAGAACCCTCTGTTTCATACTTTGATAACTAGATCCTTACTAGATAAAACTCAAGTAATGAGGGGCTAAAGGTCAATGCCTTGCCAAAGAAAACCAATTACTCAGAATACATCCATCCACCCAATAAAATCATCTTATTTACCCTTTCCAAACTGCAGACATATTTTAATGTATCTGCAGCAGACAACTTTTGTAAACATTGCTCAGCTTTATTTAATATGCACCCTTTCCTTATATAGTGAGTTCCCATATTTTCAAAGTCATCTGCTGCAGATTTGTTGCATGTTCCTTTCCCTCATACGACAATTCTGCAGCAGACAACTTTGAAAATATTTTGTTTTGTCAAAAAATAGAAAATCTCTATAATTGAATGGATAACCTATGACTAAAAGTGGAAAACATTGTGTCAAAAGGAGAAATTGCACGTTTTGTGCAATTTCTTCTTTTGTCACTATGTTTTCAAAAATCCGTCTGCTGCAGAGGCGTCTGAAAGCGTCTATATGAGGGAAAGGGTTAAATGAGGAAATACTCATTAAATAGAGTTGACAACATTGTGGCAAATGGAGAAATTGTTCATCATCAGCAATTTCCCTTTTCGCCTCATGTTTTCAAAGATTGACTGCTTCTGTGAGTTTCGTCAGAATGTGTCAGAAACTGTGAGATACCTTTGAATGATGCCTAAACAGAGATGCAATAACCTCACTTTTGGCATGGCGTCGCTGTGAACCATATTCCATAATATTGTAAACAGGAAGTTAATAAAGATATACATACTGACATGATAACATCTCAAGCTTCAAAGGTATCCAACATATATTTGTACAAAATTTACCTTTCTAACCCTTTCCCTCATAAGGCAATTCTGCAGCAGACAACTTAAAACATATTTTGTCAAAAAATAGAAAATATATATAATTGAATGGATAACCTATGACTTAAAGAGGAAAACATTGTGACAAAAGGAGAAATTGCACATTTTGTGCAATTTCTTCTTTTGTCACTATGTTTACAAAAAGCTGTCTGCTGCAGAGGTATCAGAAAGCGTCTATATGAGGGAAAGGGTTAATCCTTCCCTTTCCAACATACAGATGCTTTCTGATGCCTCTGCAGCAGATAACTTTTGAACATATTGTGGGAAAAGGAGAAATTCAGAGATGACACTTAATGCATGTGAAGCAGATGACTTTTGGAAATATTATGCCAATATTTCATGAAATGAATGCATAAATTTACAAATTTATAATTATGTTTCAACTATTAACTGATTTATTTTGGATCGCTCACCTGATTTTTTTTTTCCACTTTAGCTATATAAGCCCCGGCCCCCGGCGGCCATAGTTTCCGACTTATCAACTTGGCTTGAAGGAATCTGATAGAGATTCACCCTAGGAACATTTCTACAAAATTATTTGAAAATCGGCTTGACACTTTCGGAGAAGAAGATTTTTTAAGTTTTCACTATAGCCATATAAGGCGAAATAATTTTGATTTGGATAAGAACAAGAGCTGTCGGAGGACAGCGCGCTCGACTATTCCACCGCTTATTTAAGTTACCGAGATAATGGACTCTAATGTAGTTGCATGCAAAACATTAACCACAATTTCTTAGTGGGTGATAATTTGCATTATATGCAGGATAGTGTTATTTAACATGATTATTTTCATAGGTTTGATGGTTAGATAGGGTTGTATAACCTTTCAATGGAATGCATCAAGTAGTTACTAAGATATGGACTCTTAATGTAGTTGCACGCAAACCTTTAACCATAATTTCTAAGTAAAAAAAGGGCAACAATTTGCACCATATACAGGATAGAGTTATCTTAATTGGTTGTGTTTATAGTTGTACAATTGGGAAAGGTTGTATAAAGTTTCAATACAATTGTTCAAGTTGTTACTGAGATTACACTCTAAATGTAGTTGCAAAACTTTAACCAGAATTTCTAAGTCCAAAAAGGTCCATAACTTGCATAAAATGCTGGTTGGTAAGGGCTGTATAACGTTTCAATGCAATGCATCAAGTAGTTACTAAGAGATGGTCTCTTTATGTAGTTGCATGCAAAACTTTAACCAGAATTTATAAGTCCAAAAAGGCCATAACTTGCATAAAATGCAGGATAGAGTTATCATACTTGATAATCTACATAGGTGTGATAGTTGGGTAGGGTTGTATAAAGGTTCAATGCAATGCATCAAGTATATACTGAGACGTGGACTCTTAATTTAGTTGCACGCAAAACTTTAACCAGTATTTCTAAGTAAAAAAAGGGCCATAACTTGCATAAAATGCAGAATAGAGCTATCATACTTGATAATCTACACAGGTGTAATAGTTGGGTAGGGTTGTAGAAAGTTTCAATGCAATGCAGCAAGTAAATACTGAGATATGGACTCTTAATTTAGTAGCACGCAAAACTTTAACCAGAATTTCTAAGTAAAAAAAAGTGCCATAACTTGCCTAAAATGCAGGATAGAGTTATCTAACTTGTTAATCTACATAGGTGTAATAGTTGGGTAGGGTTGTATAAAGGTTCAATGCAATGCATCAAGTATATACTGAGATATGGACTCTTAATTTAGTTGCATGCAAAACTTTAACCAGAATTTCTAAGTAAAAAAAGGGCCATAACTTGCATAAAATGCAGGATAGAGTTATCTTAGATAATAATCTACACAGGTGTGATAGTTGGGTAGGGTTGTAGAAAGTTTCAATGCAATGCATCAAGTAAATACTGAGATATGGACTCTTAATTTAGTTGCACGCAAAACTTTAACCAGAATTTCTAAGTAAAAAAAGGGCCATAACTTGCATAAAATGCAGGATAGAGTTATCTAACTTGATAATCTACATAGGTGTGATAGTTGGGTAGTGCTGTATAAAGTTTCAATGCAATGCATCAATTAAATACTGAGATATGGACTCTTACTTTAGTTGCACGCAAAACTTTAACCAGAATTTCTAAGTAAAAAAGGGCCATAACTTGCATAAAATGCAGGATAGAGTTATCTAACTTGATAATCTACATTGGTGTGATAGTTTGGTAGGGTTGTAGAAAGTTTCAATGCAATACATGTAGTATTTAAGAACTTGCATGCAAAACCTTAACCAAAGTGTGACGTGGACGCCGACGCCGACGCCGACGGCGACGCCGACGCCGACGCCAGGGTGAGTAGTATAGCTCTCATATTCTTCGAATAGTCGAGCTAAAAAGGGTCAGTTAACGAGAATGCAATGTCAACCATTGCCACAATGTTTCATAGAAGCTTTTGTAAATCCAAGATATTTAAAAAAAATCTCTGAAACTGCAATTATTCTTACTTTGTCTAATATAATATATCTAGAAATTCTGAAAACAAAGTAATATAAGAAACAGTGTGGAAAAGACATGTTTTTATTATTTTTTTCTCAAATGTTATCTTATCATAACATCCGACCATTGATAACATCGTAAGAAAAGGAGAAATAACATTGAGCACATTATTTTTTATCTCTATATGGAAATTATGCCTGCAATTGTCCAGATTTTTTAACAAGAGAGCCATTGTGGCCCTGTAACGCTCATCTGCGTTTGTCGCAAATGGGCTTATTATCAGACCTACATTCAAATTTGCTTTAGTCTTAGATATCATCAACACTATATTAATTTATGTTATCAACTTTCAACAAGAGGGCCATCATGAGCCTGGATCGCTCCCCTGAGTTATGCCATCTACATCTATAGTCTATAGTCTATAGTCTATAGTATAACAATAACTAGTTTTGCATTCAGGTAAGCCTATGCTAAGAGTGTTAACAAGATATCCGTTCAATTTGGCTTTCTGACCTTATTTTTGACCCAACATGACCCATATTCAACCTTGGCCTAGATATAATCAAGACGAAGTTTCAACATACTCAAGTTTAAAATGTAGCTTCCAGAGTGTTAACAGGATTTTCCTTCAATTTAGTCTAGTGTCCTAGTTTTTGACCCATATTCAAATTTGGCCTAGATATCACCAAAACAAACTTAATGTCAAAGTATCAAGCTGCTTAATTAAAAAAATGAGGTCTCTAAAAGTTATATATTTTAACAAGATTTTCTTCAATTTGGCTTAGTGACCTAGTTTTTGACCGGACATGACCTATATTCAAACTTGGTCTATATATCATCAAGATAATTTTTCTGACAAAGTTTCAACATGGTCAAGTTAAAAATGCAGCCTCCAGAGTGTTAATAAGGTTTTCCTTTAATTTAACTTTGTGACCTTAAATGACCCCGTTTCAAAATAGTCCAATATTTGATGGAGATGTATGTTCTGTTAAGCTTTCATGAAGATTGGATGCAAAATGTTGCCTGTAGAATGTTCACAAGGCAATTATTGACGACCAACAACAACTCATCTTGAGCACTTCATGCACAGGCAGGGGCGTAGCTTGGCAATAATCAATGTGTAGGCCCCGCCCCGTTGATGTAGGGGGTTGTCCGGGGGGGGCCCTTATTTTTTTTTGAAATCCTATAAACGCAGCTGCGTTTTGAGAAAAATATGTAGGCAGGTGCCTACAGTGCCTAAAGGAAGCTATGCCCCTGACAGGTAAGCTTAAATACCTGTTTGATGTGTTGGATAGAACATGGCTCTAAAAAGTCTTATAAGCAAACCTGTTTACTCTTTGACACATGACATAAAACTAATTAGCAGCAGACAACTTGAACAAATTGTGGTAAAAATAAGGAAAATATGTCTGAATGAAAGAATAGTTATTGAATAGTTGCAAATTATATTAAACATTGTGACAAACGGAGAAATTGCGTTTAAAAAAAATGTTTTCAAAATTCGCCTGACAGAAACGTATCTGCAAAGGTTAAGACACTCTAGGAAATAGATGTTGCATCTGGTAAAATTGGAATGCATAGTTGGGGGTGGTACAGACTTTAAAACATTGTGGAAAAATTGGGAAGTTTCTTGCAACAACGAATTTCTGCTACCTGCATATAATTGTGGAACTTGTTATCAGTACATACCAGTTTTAGCATAGTAACAGCTTTCGGTGCTTATAGAAGATTCTAATTGTTTAAACGGAAAATTTATTGCAAGATTCATCCCATATATAGTGCAGTAATGGTTTTCATTGACAGTTCTTCGCGCCAAATGTCAACCACATGTTAAATTTATCTAACCAATCAAATATACACCTCCGTAATTTGTTAACCAATGAAAAGGACCGTTTTATTCCGACCAAGACTGTAGATAGTTGCCGTCATGGCGGCCAAATAGCGTCAACAACTCATGAATAATGTGTCAAAAAGAATTATTGAAGTATTTAGAATAAAACAAGACTCTGCATAGAGTTGAATGTTCCCAGATCTAAAATGGTTAAACATACAATACAGATTTTCGCGAGAGTAAAACCAACCAAGTCCAAAAAAGGGGTAAGAATGGGTTTCCCAGCATGACGATATCGGTTTTCGCGTGTTCTGTTTCTCCGATTTACACTGTGTTTACATGTCTTGAAGAATGAAGATGCAGGATTGATTACTCAATCTTACTGGTATCGAAACATGACAGCATTCATTCACAACTTCCGTCATCTGTTGAATTATAAAATTTGTAAAAATAAAACTTCTTTAGTTCTAGTTACATATTTTGAAGGCATTCGACATTAAATGATTTCATCCTCCAGTATTTGACAAGCTTGGGGGTTGTGGATCGTAGCGGCTCTTTGGGCGGATATTTATCACCTCTTGTCTTAGTTGAATTAATGGTGTCAGAAGAAAAATTGAAAGTCGTTGAGGAGGTTGATGTCTTTCTCCCAAAGTTTAACCCTTTCCCTCATATGACAAATCTGCAGCAGACGACTTTGAACATATTTTGTCAAAAAATAGAAAATCTCTATAATTAAATGGATGACTTAGGACTAAAAGTGGAAAACATTGTGTCAAAAGAAGAAATTGCTCATTCTGAGCAATTTCTTCCTTTGTCACTATGTTTTCAAAAAGCCATAGATCTGCAGCAGAGGCGTCAGAAAGCGTCTATATGAAGGAAAGGGTTAAGAGGGGTTAGAGTGTAGTGTCTAGATGTGGTTGCAAGACATGACCACCCCGTAAGCTCAGTTGGCTAGAGCGCCAAGCTTGTATCATGAGGTTTGTGGAATCAAGCGAACACTTCTACCCTCTGGTGCTACTTTATTCCAGTGAAGTAACTTTAGAAGAGAAAAAGGTTCAGCTGATCCAGGGTTGGAACCCACAGCCTAGTTTTTTTGGCACGACATGTAGACACTTAATAAGTGCTCTGAATTTTATTCATTCTCATCTGTCGTTCTGTTGAGTCATTCATTGATGAATATCAATAGACAGGGCTCAGCTGTAGCCTCAAATTGATCATGTCCGAGTTTTGAACAGTTCTGATTTTCCCAAAAAGCTACCGATCGCAAATATTGATTTAATGATTAATACAATTTTTTCATGATTGACCATCATTGTCACATTTATATACACTGACAATCCTCTATAACACTGTACTTGGGAGCCGTGGTCTTGCACAGCGCTATTAGCGCCTGCGGGGTTAAATTGATAACGCTGTTCCAAAAATCATTACCACACCCACCCACCTATAATGCAAAGAGAAAGTGTTTTGGCTAAAACAAGCTTGCAAGATATATTTACCTGTTTCTGTGACATTTGATAGATGTACCAGGGCTCGAATTTAAGCTCGCATACTCAGGAATTGCAAGTGCAAATTTGAATTTGCATGGTGATATTTCAGGCACCAGCAGATTATTGGGAGTGAAATTTTTGGACCGAAAAAAGCGCATTTCTAATCGTCGATTTTTTACAGGGTCATTTCTTTGACAATTCGCGGTAATTGCAGTGAACTTTCGAGATTTACCGAGTGGCTGGGAGTATACTTTCAGTTTTGCAATATTTGCGGAAATTTACGATCAATACATGTCTTGTGCGCATGCCTATTCAACGGCCCCAATATTGATGACGTTTACTGCATACATTTGAGCTAAATAGTTTTAATTTACATATCGCAAAAAAGATTGGCTGGAATAGTCACGTTTATATTTTGGGTTCACTACGGAGATCGAAGAAATGGATGACATCCAGATAAAATATCGCAAATACGATTGGCTGGAATAGTCACGTGTATATTTTGGGGTTTCCCAAGTTGTATTCACTACGGAGATCGAAGAAATGGGAAAGAAATGAATGACATCCAGACATGTTTGTTACATTATGAAGTTTGAAATTGAGCTTGTTAGTTTGTCACACCATGACAGCCGCTGATGTTTAAAGTTGTATCAGTTTGCAATGTGACTGAACACAATAAGCGTAATGCACAAACAATAATTACACCCGATATCAATTTTTTTATCTGTCTATTGTTTTAATATTGGAAAGGTTATGCAAACAGCCGCTCGATAACGATGTTGATTTTTTACCTGTCTATTGTTGAACAAAGCATTATGCAAACATGTGGATTAACGTGATAGTCAAGTGGAGATCTTATACTCAGATCGTATTTGGTGTTTCAAATGTTAGGTTTTTGAAAATTTAAAATTCTATTCGCACATATTTCATGCAATAAAATTCGGGAGCCAAGCAAGAGCAGTGTTATACTGAGAACAGCTTTAAAACGGAGAGCTTTATAGAGGAGTGCCATTGTAATTAGTTTGCTTTACATAATACCATATATGCTGACCTGTAAATATCAGTTGGTCACTTTTAAGAGTTTGACAGCAGGTGACTTATATGTCATTTATTTCATTGAATGGGAATTTCAGCAAAGCACACCATTATTGGCATACATTGCTATAATAAAGGCAGCAGGAAATGTGTTGGTGAATACATTTCCCAAGACGACTTTTAAAAGCATTATGGGAAAAGGAAACATTGCTGAAATGCGTAAATCAGGCTTAACATATTCACATTCTAATATTTAATCATAAACATTCTCTACTGGTTCTCATGAATAGTATACATGATTCTGCATAAAGTATTGATCCGGATCAGCCTAAGCATACCACGCAGGCTAATCCGGGCAGACACTTTTTGGACTCCTGTGGATTTTCTGTTTCAGGAATCATTACTGAAACTCTATACCTCTATCCTCCTGAGATGAAATGTGTCGGCCCAGGTTAGCCTGTGCAGGCTGATCTGGGTCGATACATTACGCAGAGTCCATAATGTTGGTTTTCTTGTGGAACGGCTGACATATGCAAATTCCAATTTAAGGTGTATGAAGTTGATGAAGATGACAAAGGTTGTCCTAGATTGCAGTTCATCATCCCCAGAGAATCGAGTGATGGTTATGTAAACAATAAAAGGGAAGCATATAAGTTCAGGTACGACTAAGAGTATTTTATGGACATTATAATCGGTATACTGTTTAGATCATAAGCTGTATAATTTTAGTTTAACTATTTTATACTTAATACTTTTGTCCACTATGAAAGGTATATAAAAAAGGCAGTATGTTTTTTATACGCCAAACGGATCGTATTATAGTTTTACCTGGGGCGGGCGGCGTCCAGTATGTTGTCAGCTCAATAACTTAAGAAGCCTTTGTCCAATCATCACCAAATTTAGTCAGAATGTGTATTGGGATAAAATCTCGGACAAGTTTGATAACTAGCTATATCGCTTTAGTCAATCAAGAGTTATCGCCCTTTAATTATAGAAATTACCCAAAATTGGTCTTGTCAGCTCAATAACTTTAGAAGCCTATGTCCAATCATCACCACATTTAGTCAGAATGTGTATTGGCATAATATCTTGGACAAGTTCGATAACTAGCCATATCGCTTTAGTCAATCAAGAGTTATTGCCCTTTAATTATAGAAATTACCTAAAATTAGTCTTGTCAGCTCAATAACTTTAGAAGCCTTTGTCCAATCATCACCAAATTTGGTCAGAATGTGTATTGGCATAATATCTCGGACAGGTTTGATAACTAGCCATATCGCTTTAGTCAATTGAGAGTTATTGATCTTTAATTATAGAAATTACCTAAAATTGGTCTTGTCAGCTCAATAACTTTAGAAGCCTTTGTCCAATCATCACCAAATTTGGTCAGATTGTGTATTGGCATAATATCTTGGACAAGTTCAATAACTTACCACGTTATCTTGGTCACTACACACTTATGTCCCTTGAAATGGCCAAAACTGTACTAACAGTGTCTGCTCTCTAAATTTTCCTGAACAGGACGGGCGTATTTTGTGACATTTGGCGCTCTTGTTTAAAAATGGAACAATAATTTAAGTTTAATTTCAAACCTATGGCCATGATGTTTGGAATGCACAAACATACCTGACTTTCAATAATTTATTACTGAACTGCTGAAAGACATTACATTTTCTTATAATTTCTGAAACTTTAGTTGTGGCTAGCCATGGGCTACTTTGGATTTCTTAGAGTTCTGAAAGCATTGGGATGAAATTGTTTTATAAAGCTGTTTGCTTCAAAGATGGAAAAAGTCATATGTAACTGGGTAAAGATTAACCATTTCCCTAATTAATACATATTTCTTCTGATGCCTCCTCACACAGCACATAACTTTTGCAAATTGCTAGAAAAATAAAGTATGCTAAATATTATGTATTAGTATTACTACAGGGTTACAATAGCCTTAGATGTAAAAAATTATAGATACAATTTTGGTAAAATTTTACTGCTTAATGTTTTACTATAGAAGAATTGTTTCACTGTTTTAACTGTATTATCTGTTATACCCCCAGTATATGGGGGCTATATAGGACTCACGCTTGTCGGTTGGTCGGTTTGTCGGTCCGTTGGTCTGTGGACATTTCTTGTGAACACTATTTCTCAGCAACCCTTGGTCAGAATTTAATATAACTTCACAAGAATGATTGATACCAAGCCTAGTTGTGCATATTGTCGGCGTGTTGCACTGACATTATTTTTAAATGAGTTATGGCCCTTTGAATTTCTCATACATATGTATATTGTCAGGCACCAGCTTGGGGTATTCATCACCTTCAGTGATATTTCTAGTTTTGATGTTCATTGTTGAGGGCCACAGGGAAGATTAGTATTACTAACTATACTAAACTATAACTATATATTATTATTATTATTATTATTATTAATACTTTACCTTCATGCTTACTCAGGGATTGTTTTGTTCCAATGTACCACATATTTACTATTTTGTAGGTTTGAGAAAGTATTCGATCAGAGTGCACAGCAAGATGAGATATTTGATAATGTTGCAAGGCCAGTTATGGACAAGTAAGTTTTACAAATACAATCACAAGTTACCCTGCTTAATTAATTTGATAAACTTTACCATCTGGGATTTTTGACAAGTTCTGGCATATTTATTGAGTAGTTTTGCTATGAAATGATAAATACAACGCAAAATGTGGCATAGTCATATATATACAGTTTTGTCTTGATCTGCTTAGTTCACAATATATAACTGGATACTGGTAAATGTTTGTACGCTAATTTGTACACGAGATAATCTTTCAGATGATATAATTTACTTTCCCAGTCAAAACATTTTTCATAAATTAACCTGATAAAAGAGGCAGATTATTATTCCCCTATCGTTCGAAGACCGGTTTGGGGACCATAGGTTTGGTCGAATCCGTCTGTCTGTCAGTCACACCTAACCTTGTCCGGCCCGCATCTCAACGACTAAGAGGTCAAAGGTCAAAATGAATACTGTTTGATAGGACTGTACCTTGTCTGGCTCACATCTCAACCATGCATCATGGGATTCCCAAGTTGCAACGTAAACATGTTCACCATGATTAGGTGGCGTGTCGTGCACAAGACCCAGGCCTTTACCTCAAAGGTAAAGGTCACACTTAGAGGTCAAATGAGTACTGTTTTATAGGACTGTACTGGGCACACATGTTCACCATGATGAGGTGATATGTGGCACAGAAGACCCAGGCCTGTACCTCAAAGGTCAAGGTCTCACTTAGAGGTCAAATGTCAAAATTTGATTGGACTGTACCTTGTCCAGCTCATATCTTAACCCTGCATCATAGGATTCCCAAGTTACTGGGAACACATGTTCACCATGATGAGGTGACATGTGGCACACAAGACACAGGCTTGTGCCTCAAAGGTCAAGGTCACACTTAGAGGTCAATGATCTTGTAGGGGACTCTTGTATTGCTTGCAATACGACATTAACCCTTTCCCATATACGACAATTCTGCAGCAGACGACTTTGAACATATTTTGTCAAAAAATAGAAAATCTCTTTAATTGAATGGATAACCTATGCCTAAAAGTGGAAAACATTGTGGCAAATGGAGAAATTGCTCGTTTTGAGCAATTTCTTCTTTTGTCACTATGTTTTCCAAAATCTATATGCTGCAGAGGCACCAGAAAGCATCTATATGAGGGAAAGGATTAACTTGTTTATTATTAAACCTTTCCTTCACTAAGCAAATCAACAGCATTAACTTTTAGAAACATATTCTTAAAAGTGTGGAAAATCTCGATGTGATCATTGAATAGTTGAAGACATTGTGCTAATCATGAACATTTTGTCCTTTTGGTACATTGTTTTCAAAAGACATCTGCTTGTTGTAAATGGATAAAAGGTTATCATTTAATGTCTAAGTTTTTGTTGTTCTTTATTCCAGTGTCATACAAGGATACAATGGTACAATATTTGCCTATGGACAGGTATGATGTGTTCATTTTGTTATTATAATTTCAAAACACTTTTTTTTCTATCTCTGAAATTGTTACATAATCATGATAATGATACATACTATGTACAATGATACTGTATGCATGTAATATGCTGGTTAATAAACAGTCAATGTATACAGTTAGAGTATCCTCCCTTATTTAGTCGGTGTTAATTGAACTGTCACATGATGAATATTTAACAAGGCTAGTCAATGACTGCAACAGTTATATTAACACTGAAAATACCTGAGACAAAAGAAGAAATTTCTCAAAACAAGCAATTTCACCTTTTGTCACAATGTTTTCAACTTTTTACCGTAATTATACCTTCATTTAAAGAGATTTTCTGAATTTTTGTCTAGATGTTTCTAAAGTCGTCCGCTGCAGATATGCTCTATGTGAGAAAGGGTTAAAACGCCTCAAGTATTTAAAAAACAAATTAATTTCATAATTTTCGTGGACAATTTCAGACGGGAAGTGGTAAAACTTTCACTATCACTGGTGGTGCAGAGAGATACGTAGACCGGGGAATTATACCAAGAATATTGTCATATGTGTTTGATAAAGTGGATAAGGTAAGACAGTTGTTTGTGGTCAGTCTTCAGTTATTTAACTCTTTCCCTCTTACACATGCATCTTTAGAAGATGACATTATGGCAAAAGGAGCAGTTGCTCATCATGAGCTAATTTACTTTTGACCACAATGTTTTCAACTCTAGTCAATAATTATACTTTCATTTATAGAGATTTTCCATATTTTTGCTGAGATGGTTTCAAAGTTGTCTGTTGACAATTTGTTGTATGTAGGAAAGGGTAATTGTAGATTCTAAACTTTCCCTGAGTAAGGTGATTATGCTTTTTAGCTCGACTATTTGAAGAATATGAGAGCTATACTACTCACCCTGGCGTCAGCGTCCACGTCACACTTTGGTTACGGTTTTGCATGCAAGTTCTTAAATACTACATGTATTGCATTGAAACTTTCTACAACCCTACCAAACTATCATTTTAGATAACTCTATCCTGCATTTTATGCAAGTTATGGCCCTTTTTATGCCCCCGAAATCTCCGATTCGGTGGGCATCTAGTTTTTGGCCTGTCTGCACGAAAAAAACTTTAACCTTGACCACTACTTTTGCACCATAACAGGTAAATAAACAACTAAATTAAGAGGCCATATCTCAGTATTTACTTGATGCATTGCATTGAAACTTTCTACAACCCTACCCAACTATCACACCTGTGTAGATTATCAAGTAAGATAACTCTATATCCTGCATTTTATGCAAGTTATGGCCCTTTTTATGCCGCCGTAATCACCGACCCGGAATCAACGATTCGGTGGGCATCAAGTTTTTTCAAGTCGTGTCCCATAAGAAATTAATGGCGAAAAATATAAAATCTTACGTATTCCATTACCAGAAGTATCAATAGACTGGTTCACGGATGTAGACGATATCGTGCATCACTATTGCGTAAAATATCGGGTAAAATAATTTAAACCAGTCAGCGTGTGTATACAGTGTTTGTGTACAATGGCAAACTGTTGACATACACGCTCTTATGGAGAGTGGATATTTTACACAAACTGCTTTAATTTGTTTACAATTAAAGACTGACCATTTACTTATGAAAACTTAAAACAAGTCACTATAATTGACCGTGACCTAATGCGTAAATCGGTTAAATGAGCAGCAATTAAAGGCCGGTGGATTTCGATGTTGTCGGCGATCAATTTAAAACATCAAACAAAATAATTACAAATCGAAATCACTATATAGATTTACCAAATCTGTATCGTTAACTCTTTTCGATACTTTTTTCTTCATGCACGTATAAGTTAACATGTAGTTCAATGACGTCACAGTTTGTTTACAATCTACTTCATCCAGTGTTATATTCGATTCGCTCGGGGAAAAAAAAATCTACGCAAACGGGTCCGATTTCATTATTTTACAACATTATCACAAAAACAGTGTTTTTTACGATTACTTTTTACCAGTTCCGTAGAAAATGCAATTAATTAAACTTCCTAAATGGAAAAATTAAAAAAATAACATTTACCGTAAAGATTATTTTCTCTGTAGTACTAGTACTACTGCTGCAGAAGGAAATCAGTGTCACACGGTACTATGCAAACAAAATGTACAGGGTGTGCCAAAAGATCGTACCCCTTATATTTTTTTACTTTTTTTTATGATTTCAATAATCATTAAGCAATCATGTGACAAATAAAGTAACGAAAGCATATATTAATTTAGTTCCCTTTTTAGCTCACCTAAGCACGAAGTGCAAGGTGAGCTTTTGTGATCACTCACCGTCCGTTGTCGTCGTCGTCGTCAGCGTCTGTTAACAATTTCCTACAAATGACTTCTCCTACTAAACCAATGGACAGATTTCAAAATAACTTCACAGGAATGGTCCTTAGGTAGTCCTCTTTCAAAGTTGTTCAAAGAAATTAATTCCAAGTAGAACTTTGGTTGCTGCGGCATCAGAAAAGGGGAAAATTGCCAAATCTTAAAAAATCTTCTTGTCCAAAAGTACTGGCCCGATTTGAAAATTATTTTGCACAAATGTTCCTTGGGGTACCCTCTACCAAGATTGTTCAAATATTTCCGATCCGTTAAAAAACATGGCCGCCAGGGGGCGGAGCTTATTTTCCTTATATGTGCATTGTAAAAAGTTTAAAAATCTTCTTGTCCAAAAGTATTGGCCCGATTTGAAAATAATTTTGCACAAATGTTCCTTGGGACACTCTTTACCAAGATTGTTCAAATATTTCCAATCCGTTGAAAAACATGGCCGCCAGGGGGCGGAGCCTGTTTTCCTTACATGTGCATTGTTTAAACTTTGAAAAATCTTCTTGTCCAAAAGTACTGGGCCGATTTGAAAATAATTTTGCACAAATGTTCCTTGGTGCACCCTTTACCAAGATTGTTCAAATATTTTTGATCCGTTGAAAAACATGGCCGCCAGGAGGCGGAGCTTGTTTTCCTTATATGTGCATTGTTAAAACTTTAAAAATCTTCTTGTCCAAAAGTACTGGCCCAATTTGAAAATTATTTTGCACAAATGTTCCTTAGGGCACCCTTTACCAAGATTGTTCAAATATTTCCGATCCGTTGAAAAGCATGGCCGCCAGGGGGCGGAGCTAGTTTTCCTTATATGTGCATTGTTAAAACTTTAAAAATCTTCTTGTCCAAAAGAACTGGCCTGATTTAAAAATTATTTTGCACAAATGTTCCTTGGGGCACCCTTTACCAAGATTGTACAAATATTTCCAATCCGTTTAAAAACATGGCGGCCAGGGGGCGGAGCTTGTTTTCCTTATATGTGCATTGTTAAAACTTTAAAAATCTTCTTGTCCAAAAGTACTGGCCTGATTTAAAAATTATTTTGCACAAATGTTCCTTTGGGCACCCTTTACGAAGATTGTTCAAATATTTTTGATCCGTTGAAAAACATGGCCGCCAGGGGGCGGAGCTTGTTTTCCTTATATGTGCATTGTTAAAACTTTAAAAATCTTCTTGTCCAAAAGTATTGGCCTAAAAAGAGTAAAAACTTTGAAAACTATTGAAGTTCTATTAAATCAGGTGAGCGATATAGGGCCATCATGGCCCTCTTGTTTTATAAAGTTTTTATTATGAATAACATTATGTTTGCAGTAAAATCCTCATCTAAATGAACATTTAGATAAATGTGAACTATAATAAGGTATTTGTCTCTCTATCAACTTGCAAAGAAATATTTTTTATGGCTCAGCCTCAGATGTCTCATGATTTTGGCTCAGATGTCTCAAATTGCTCAAGCATTGGCTCAAACTTTTTTTGAGCCAGGGCCGGCCCTCATAAAGAGACCATCTCTTAGTAACTACTTGATGCATTGCATTGAAAATTAATACAGCCCTTACCAACCATCACACCTATGTAAACAATCAAGAACGATTACTCTATCCAGCATTTTATGCAAGTTATGGACCTTTTTGGACTTAGAAATTCTGGTTAAAGTTTTGCAACTACATTTAGAGCGTAATCTCAGTAACAACTTGAAAAATTGTATTGAAACTTTATACAACCTTTCCCAATTTCACAACTATAAACACAACCAATTAAGATAACTCTATCCTGCATATGGTGCAAATTGTTGCCCTTTTTTAGATGACCTTGAGCTAGAGCCAAAGGCTCAAGGTGAGCTTTTCTGATCACTTTTTGTCCGTCGTCTGTCCGTCGTTGTTAACTTTTAGCTTTAAACATCATCTCCTCCTGAACCACAGAACCAATTGCATCCAAACTTCACAGGAATGTTCCTTTGGTGGCCCTCTTTCAAAATTGTTCAAAGATTTAAATTCCATTGAGAACTTTGGTTGCTTCGGCATCAGAAAGGGGGCAAAATGTCCGAACTTTCAAATCTTCTCCTCTGAATCTGCATGTCAGATTCCAATATAGTTTAGTAGAAATGTTCCTTGGTTGACCCTCTACAAAGATTGTTCAAGGCATACTGTTTGGTTGAAAAACATGGCAGTCAGGAAGCATCAGAAAAGGGGCAAAATCATCTAGTTAACTTTTAGCTTTAAACATCATCTCCTCCTAAACCACAGGACCAATTTCATCCAAACTTCACAGGAATGTTCCTTTGGTGGCCCTCGTTCAAAATTGTTGTAAGATTTAAATTCCATTGAGAACTTTGGTTGCTGCGGCATCAGAAAGGGATCAAAATGTCCAAACTTTAAAAATCTTCTCCTCTGAATCTGCATGTCAGATTCCAATATAGTTTAGTAGAAATGTTCCTTGGGTCACCCTCTACAAAGATTGTTCAAGGAAAAACATGGCAGTCAGGAGGCATCAGAAAAGGGACAAAATGACAAAATTTGGAAATTCCATTTTTTTAGCTCTACTGGCCAAAGGCCAGAAGGGCTTATGTCGTGGCGATGTGTCCGTCGTCCGTGCGTGCGTGCGTGCGTCCGTGCGTCCGTGCGTCCGTAAACAATTTCTTGTTAACACGATACAGTCTTCACTATTGATTGTATCTCAACCAAACTTATACAGTAGTTAGATATCCATGAGAGCTCGGTTCCTTTCGAAAACCAGCCAGATCCGCCCATGCATGACTGGATTATGGCCCTTGAAATGGTCAAAATTGCTATAAAAGAGCTTGTTAACACGATACAGTCTTCACGTTTGATTGTATCTCAACCAAACTTATACAGTAGTTAGATATCCATGAGAGCTCGGTCCCTTTCGAAAACCAGCCAGATCCGCCCATGCATGACTGGATTATGGCCCTTGAAATGGTCAAAATTGCTATAAAAGAGCTTGTTAACACGATACAGTCTTCACTTTTAATTGTATCTCAACCAAACTTATACAGTAGTTAGATATTCATGAGAGCTCGGTTCCTTTCGAAAACCAGCCAGATCCGCCCATGCAAGACTGGATTATGGCCCTTGAAATGGTCAAAATTGCTATAAAAGAGCTTATTAACATGATACAGTCTTCACGTTTGATTGTATCTCAACCAAACTTATACAGTAGTTAGATATCCATGAGAGCTCGGTTCCTTTCGAAAACCAGCCAGATCCGCCCATGCAAGACTGGATTATGGCCCTTGAAATTGTCCAAATTGCTATAATTGAGCATGTGAACACAATAGAGGCTCCATTTACTATCTGATCTTCACCAAACTTAGATAGTAGTTAAATATTGATGAGAGCTTGGTTCCTTTTGAAAACCAGCTAGATCCGCCCATGCAAGACTGGATTATGGCCCATGAAATTGTAAAAATTGCTATAATACAGCTTGTGAACACAAAAGAGCCTCCATTTACTATATGATCTTCACCATACATACATGCTCTGGATTGAAAATGACCAAAGAACCATACCAGTAGAGCATAGGCCCTCATGGGCCTCTTGTTTTAAGTCCTTGTCTGATATTAAGAAAATTGAATCGGAATCTTACTTCAGTGATCCTCAACTTGATTTTTACCAGCCGTATTGATTGATTACAAAATCATAGCAACCTCGCGTCATCACAAAAGAGGTAAATTGAACTTTTAGCTACAAATGACAACTCCTACCATTCCACTCGACCAATTTCAACGTTACTTCACAGGAATGTTCCTTTGATGGTCCTCAATCAAAATTGTTCAAAGACTTACATTCTATGTAGAACATTTGTTGCTGCGGCATCAGAAATTGAGAAAAATACCCAAACTTTAAAAACCTCCATCTCCATAATCCATTTGTCAGATTCCAAGATAATTTGGCAGAAATGTTCTTTGAGTGACTCTCTACAAAAACTGTTCAAGCCATATTGATTTCGTTGACAAACAGGGCAGCAAAGCCGCATCAGGAAAGATGCAAATGACAAAAATTTATATTTCCATTCTTATTAAAGTTCTTGTTAGAATTCAAGATACAAATGGCTTTTACTGAGTGTCCACTCCTTGCAGTTTTATTTGAACTCCTGATTAAATTTTCACAGATATTTGCAGTTAAATATTTGCTTCTAATTTACTATCATTCAGGTGATCGATTTAGGGCCATGTTGGCCCTCTTGTTTACTTAGAAATTATGGTTAAAGGTTTGCTTGCAACTACATTAAGAGTCCATATCTTAGTAACTACTTGATGCATTCCATTGAAACGTTATACAACCCTTTCTAACCATCACACCTATGAAAATAATCATGTTAAATAACACTATCCTGCATATAATGCAAATTATCACCCACTAAGAAATTGTGGTTAATGTTTTGCATGCAACTACATTAGAGTCCATTATCTCAGTAACTTAAATAAGCGGTGAATAGTCGAGCGCGCTGTCCTCTGACAGCTCTTGTTTATTAAGTATTTAGATTCCTCTATCACTCTGCAATCAATTTTATCTTAAATCTATGCATTCATATTTCTAACAACCTAGATTTTTTGTTTGAAAAAACACTTGTAACATGCTTGTGTGATGTAAAAGATCAGATTAAGCATTAATGAAACAAAACATATGCTGTTAACTATATTTCAAACTAAAGGAACATGAGGTAATTCATAAGGGCTGGCAGAAATGTCTATCCGGTATTAATTTAATGCAAAATGTGATGTGTTTTGTTGGATATTATTAGAATCAAATTGAAATTCAAGTTTGACAACTCTGTATACTAAACCATTTCTTACATTATGCATCTGTCAAATCTGCAGCAGACAACTTTGAAATTATCAAAACAAAATGTGAAAGAATCGCTTTATAAATATATCTATGTCTGCTGCATAGGCCTCAGATTGTCTGTATACAAGTAGGAATGGTTTTATGATACATGTATGTAGGAATATGTTTATGATACATATAATATAAACACATGATGCAGCATTATGCCATATCATATCTAGAGATTAAACAATAGAACCAATATTCAGGTTTGACAACTGTATATTTTTCAGGATGTAGATAACACATACAATGTACACATATCGTATCTAGAGATCTACAATGACAGTGGGTATGATTTACTGGATCCAAAACATGAGGCTGCGAAACTCGAGGATCTCCCGTAAGTTAACATCTTTTATCCAGCAGAGCTTAAACCCTTTCCCACATGCAACAAATCTGCAGCAGAGGTTTTTGTGTCACCTGCGTCTGTCTGTCTGTCTGTCTGTCGTCACACTTTTTCGTCACGTTTTCAAATAACTTTTTTTCTACTCAAAGGATTACATTGAAACTACTGACAAATGTTCATATCAATGTGTGTGATTGGTTCACATATCAGAGTTATTGCCCCTTTTCTGTCAAAAATTTAAATTTTCAAATTACTTTTTCAAATTTCTTTTTTTCTACTCAAAGGATTGGATTGAAACTTCTGACAAATGTTTATATCAATCTTTGTGATGGGTTCACAAAAGGGGGATAATCCAAATATTTTTTATATCAGAGTTATAGCCCCTTTTCTGTCAAAAATTGGAGCACTCCATTCTAGTTGTAAACATCTAGGCAAAGATATAGAATATGTGTATGGTTGAATGTGTTGTTATTGAATAATGTTGAAAACATGGCAAGATGAGAAATTGCTTTTTTTGAGGGATTTTTTCTTGTGTCACAATGTTCTCAAAATGTGTCTGTTGCAAATGGGTTTATAGGCATCTGCAAATGAGAAAGGCTTAAAGAGTTACATGAGGAGTAAAATACTACACTTATGCTGTGAAAGTGAAATTGGCATTAGGCCCATATTTTAACATATTTCGCGCTGATGTTTTTGAAAGAGACAACTATAAAGTCTTATCAGAAAAAATGTAAAGTTACGCCTTTTCCCACATAAAACAAATCTGAAGACTAAATCTGGTAAATAATAATGAAAATCTAAATTAAAGTTTGAATTGAAAAATATTGACTTAAAGACCATTTATTTACTATGCATTTCATTAACATACAACTAATAATGAAGATATTACTATTAAAGATGACTATTTGTGCTGATCGGTGCGCAGCATGGGCGTGGCCATTGTTTACATATCGCAATGTCTTGATACATTCTGAAAAGATTTGTGACGTCATTTACCCTCTATGTCCCAAACATTAACAATACATACAAGTAGAGTTAGCTAATGAACGACTGCGGTACTAAAAGGGAATACAAAATATACTTTTTCGTAAGAAAATTAACCCCGGAAGTTTACAAACCTAAACTTCAATTATTCAAAATGAAATTCAAAGCATTACATCATATTATTACTAGATCTATATAAAGTTTTATAGTAAATAGTATCCTACCATAGTAGGTGAATAGAAAACTCGAAATTGACTCGTGTAATATATATCAGCCAATTAAATATATGTGTGTTAACATTTACAGTCAAACCTGTCTTAAGCAGCCAGTCAAGGGAAAGTGCCAAATTGGCTGCTTAAGACAGGTGGCTGCCTACTACAGGGTCATCAATTTTCACCGAGATTTTGGCACATATTCTTTTTTCATGTATACATACACTTATATTTCGAGGGATTTAATAACCATTTTTTAATAGAAAATGAACAAAAAACAGCTGAAATTGAAAATTGTTTTATTTAACTTGCATTGATCATGAAATACATGTATACCATAATAAACATTTTGAATCTTATTCTTTATTTAATTCATTTGTCTGTTTATGTACCACTCATTGTCTTAACCACAGTAACAGTTGATGGGTAAATTTATAAATAAAAATCAGTGATTTTCTTCTGCTTGGACTGGGATTCCAGTCTCAAGTTTAACGTTAACCTTTCGCGAAGTAGCATCACAAAACCACTTGTAACACAGTTTATTGATCTCATCATTGGCAGTCACTCGACGAACACGTTTACTCTCCGGTTTGAGTTTGAATCGTACTCCTCCATAACTTCACGTTTCCGTTTACACACATTTTGAATTTGGGTCCTCCCAATACCTAATTTATCCGCGATAAATCTATTGCTTTTTCCGGACTCTCACAGTTTCACAACCTCAACACGTTCATCCAAAGTCAAACACTTCCGTTTTGGTGGCATTGTTAACACGCTGACAATCAAAACATTTATGATTTAAATCACAATAAATCATTTCCAAAGTTTATATTTTTCAACAATTAGCGCTGTTTACAAGTGTGAACTTAATGAGTTACTGTAATTCCTTATCGTTCGTTAAAAACACGAACAAACTGCCATTCTAATTATCGTCTCAAAAACGTTAGCTTTTTTAATCTTTTATATGCCGACTTTTTCACAGTTAACGTGTTTACACAAAACACTTTGATCTGTCTATTTTACCAATTACGCGAGCTAAAAATAGAGATGTGAAAACTATCACGCATTACACGGTCCGAAAAATTGCGATTATGTAGACCACAATAACAGCTTTGGTTTGAGTCGGAAAAATGGCGATTATGTAGAACACACTAACAGCTTTGTTTGGTTTGTTTACGGCCAATTAAGAAAGTTTCAACTAAAAGCAACTTATTTTAAATTGACCAAATATGTTGGCCGCTTGCCGCGTTGACCAGGTGACCGCCTATTGCAGTTAAGTTATATAGTAAATTTCGAGGGTCTGAAACTGGCCACTTAAGGCAGGTGGCTGCTTATAACAGGTGACCGTTAGCACAGGTTTGACTGTATTTATACAATAATTTCATTCGTTTATATATTTGACAGTTGTTTGTTATGATTTCACAGCTCGTTAGACATAATGAACCGTCGTTTTTGTAGAACAATCAAAGGTCATAGAAACAATCAAATTTCCGGTAGTGGTCGGACGCTACTGTAATAGGATCTGTCGGCGAGTCTTTTGAGCAGGCATAATTCGACCCATTCCCTACATACTCTGGAGTTGGCGGTAAAGAGATTTTCCATATAAGTCATCTGCTGCAGATTTGGTTATGTTGAAAAGGTAGAATTGAAATGGTTAATTTTGACAACATTTCCAAAAGGATTTATGTTGTAAGACTTTTATATTATATATTGAAGAAAAATTCTCAAACCTGTATAAATATCCCTTTTAATTCCAAATGAAATCGTCCAATTTTTAAAATCGTTACTTGTTTTTAGTTGAATGTATTTTACCACAATTCATTACCTCCAAATACAAGGCACGGGAAAGTTTATGAAGAATGAGCATAGCATAGCTTCGGATGTTTTTACACAAATGAGCCACGTCACACACAAATTGCAATTCGGAGGTCATATTGTGAATTGCAAATAAGATCAAATTGCATATTTGTATGGGCGGTTTTTCGTCAGGATGCGTCTGCAGAGGCTTACTGTACCGCTCAAAAGCAAAAACAATTTTCGGCCATGCCTATAAAGGTTTTCTTACACCGGCACTCCACACAACACTACAATCTCTATGACAGCAAATACATGTATAAATAAAGTTGTAAACATTGTGACAAAAGGCGTAATTCACAGATTAATCGAAAATTAAAAACATTGTACCGTTCTTTATTGAAAACCAATTAAAGGTCATAAAACCCAATCATATTTCCGGTAGCAATCAGACACTACTTATGATCTACCAACAAAGCACCGCCGAGGCTTTGATGCGCTGATCAGGAGCAGCAGCCGACTAGGGGTAATAAACAGCAAGTCAACTAATTAGGGGTAATAAAATAATTAATTGACCATCATGCAAGGCGTGTAAAATGTTACAGCAGTCAAAAGACGTCGGTTCGTTTAAAAACATTCGATTTAGCTTTTCCTATATAATTGATAACTGCAATACTATTACGTCTTTCACAGCCTTATGTTGAAGTACTGCCCAAAACGTCAGGAATTTGATGATGATCAAATGCAAACAAGGACAGCACTGGCTGTAATCGACCATGTTCAAACCCTTGGTCGACAACAGCGAAAATATTTATGTGGTGAAAAGATCTATAGGCAGGCATTTTCAAAACTTACTGGATAGTGGACATGATATCAATTAATCAGAAAAGAGAAGAGGTAAAATCTTGTGAGGCAGAGATCAGACTGATCATGAATTGTTGTGTTTGCTTTTTAGTTTTTAATCACACTGTTTGTTTCTTAGGAAGATTCATGACCAAAAAAATACCACACAAGTATGCAATTTGATCTTATTATGAAATTAACACTGAAACTATCCAAATGCGGAATTTGTGCTGACGCGGTTCATTTGAGTAACATCCACACGCGCTATGACGTAAGCATTTCCCATAGGCTCTCACAAAATTCGGTGTTAAAATCTTTGACCTTTTGTGTTTGTGAAATTGGACGATTTCATTTGGATTATAAGGGATTTTTATGCAGGTTTGTGAGAAATTATTCATTTATTGAACACGTCGACCATTTTCTTGTTGAAGACGCGTTTGTAGCAGACGACTTTTGAAAAACATCGTGAATAAAGGGGACATTGCTCAAAATTAGCAGTTTCTCTTTTACCCTAATGTTTTCAACATTACCATTATGTTTTCAACATTACCATTATGTTTTCAAATGTTTGCAATGATTGAACTTTATAGAATTTCGTAATTTCTTATGTTTTTTACACATGCCAAGGTCGTGTTTTTGTTTACCTTCCATCGCCTTTTGTGTTACTGATATATTAAATTAACGGCAATTACGTTCTCAAACTTCTCTATTATCGAATTCAATAAATTAACGGCAATTACGTTCTCAAATTATTTAATTAAGGAAGTTTAAATAAACATTCAAAGCAAACTGTAATCAATTATAACACGGATCAATTTACCGCCCGCCCCACTATGATGAATTAATAATCTAAAACAAACATACATGTATACAATATTTACACCATTAAACTTCAAAAAGTGGTCCTTCCTCATAATCGGCCTTTTTGTACCCGACATTTTGAGAAATTGGCCTTTCTTTCTGGACCTATAATCGGCCTTTTTGGACTGGCCTGTTATGCATTCGGCCAATTTTGACCTATACCTAAGATAAGATAGCGATCTGAAAATTTAGTAATCCATACGGTGTTAATCGGAAGTGGGTAACTGACGTCACAGGAAGTTGATTATAAGCAAAGATGGCGGCGCCCATAGGCGATCGATACGGACGTGAAAACACAAACTTTAAAAGCATATATCTTGGTAGTGCAAGCATGTAAAAAAAAAAGGTAATTACATCAAAATGATACATTACTGTAGTGCTATTTAGTCATATAGTTTAAATTTCAGCCGAGCGTATTCCTTTAAATAGAGTTAAAAACATTGTGGCAAAAATATTTTTCTTTCTATGTGTCTGTATGTTTAAAAGGCTTGATTTAAATTTTCCCTTCCAGTAAGGTAGTCATGATGGAAGATGGGGATCAGAATATACATTTAAAGAATCTCTCTGTTCACCAAGCAGCCAATGAAGAGGAAGCATTGAACTTACTATTTCTTGGCGATACCAACAGAATGATAGCTGAGGTAAATATGCATTTTGTTCTGTAAACAATATTAGAATGGTTAGTCCATCGCTCGCGGTGAGCTCGATATACCTGTCACAATGGCGGTTAGGTGTATGTACGTGCGCCCATGCGACCGTCTGTCCGTACCTTGTCCTGCCTGCATCTTAACCATCCTCATAGGAATTCCAAGAAACTTGGCACAAACTTTCACCATGATGCGGCATGTCGCACACAAGACCCAGGCCTGTACCTCAAATGTCAAGGTCACATTAATGAGTACTGTTTGGTAGGACCGTACCTTGTCCCGCCCACATCTCAACCATGTATCCCAAGTTACTTAGCACACATGTTCACCATGATGAGTTGGAGTGTCACCCACAGGACCCAGGCATGTACCTCAAAGGTAAAAGTCACACTTAGAGGTCAAAGGTCAAAATGAAAAACCATGCATCATAGGATTCCCAAGTTACTGGGCACACAAGTTCAATTTGATGAGGTGACATGTGGCGAACAAGAATTAGGCCTCTACCGCAAAGGTCATGGTCACACATACAGGTGGAAACGAGAAATGTTTGATAGGACTACCTTGTTCTGCCCTCATCTCAACCATGCATCATAGGATTAAGGAGCTGTGCACACATGTACACCATGATAATATAGCATGTCAAATGAAGACTCAGGTCTGTACATTCAATGTCAAGGTCACAAATATTAAAGATGAACATTTTGACAATTGATTGTTTGACTTCGAGAAAACAAAGAAATATGTCATTTTCATTTAAATTTATTGTTTGACAAATTTATGGAAATACAAACATTTGGGTGTTTGATCTGTCAAAAATTTTAAATTGAAGGTTAGGAATTGAATAATTGTATTTGCGACCGATATAACATTTTCAATGCATGTTTCGGTGTTTAAAATTATTCCTATGTTAAATATGCCTATACCTTTCTTACACAAAACATACTAAAAATTATGTATTTTAAACTTCAAAATAATATAGTATCTCAAAAATAAAAATGTTGGGTTGTTGTACTTTTGACAAAATGATGTCCATCATGTACTAAAAATTATTGACATCTTGCACTACATTGAACTATTGAGGAACTTGATTGACATGTTTTTTTGTTGTTGGCAGACTCCAATGAACCAAGCTTCAACGAGATCCCACTGTATCTTCACCGTCCATCTGACATCCCGGGCTGAAGGGTCTGCAACCATACGAAGGTCTAAACTACATCTTGTCGATCTGGCAGGGTAAGTGTACTTCTTATAGTATTTCACCGATGGACATGACTTAAGAAAGCATTGTGAGAAAAAGAGAGATACCTTAGATCTTAACCCTTTCCCACATTAAGACACTTTCTGACACCTCTGGAGCAGATAACTCTTGTTAGTGAGCCATTTCTCTTTTTGCCTCAATGTTTTTTAACTCTTTTCAATAATAATGCTTTCACTTCTAAAGAGTCTGAATGTTTTTGCTTAGATGTTTTCAATGTCGTCTGCTACAGATTTGCTTTATGTGTGAAAGGGTTAAGGGTCTGCATACATATGAAAGTTCAAATTACAATTTTTTTTATCTTGCAGAATGAGTACTTCTTTAACCCCTTATCTGAAGTAGACAACTGATATTATCAAGTCCAAAATATAGAAAATCTCTATAAATTATAGTATGCTTTTTGAATAGAGTTATAATCAGTGTGGCAAATGGAATAATTGCTCATTATAAGCCATTTCTCCATTTGTCACAATTTTCTCAAAAGTCGTGTGCTGCAAAGGTGTCTGAGAGCTTCTGAATGAGGTAAAGTGTTAAACATTTTGTTTGATTCAGACGTCCTTTGGATTTCATAAAATCAGAAGATTTAAGAAAAATTGGAAGAAAAGAAGAAAATCCTCAAATGAGGCAATTTATCCTTTTCTCAAACTTTTTATATTCTGGTTCAGGTTATTTTTTTAAAACCATATCATGTTAATATATACAATTAATCTAAGGATACATTCTGAAAATGAGAAGTTAAACTCTATGCTCAATTCTATAAAGACCTCTACTTGAGTCAAATACTTTTCTGAGTAAGGAGTTTTAGATATTGTGTCGACATTTGACGGTTACATTTTAGAAATAGTTGTAGTCTTGTCTCTTTGCCAACCGTGTTTCTAAAAGTCAGTGCTACAGAGGCATCAAAAGTCATTGGTATAAGGGAAGTGGATAATACTCATCAGCATTGACATTTGGTTTAATCCCTGCTCACAAATACCATGGTGAAGTTCCATAGCAACGACACAATTCCTAGCAGAGTACTGGCTACCACACAGCTATCTGTGCTAACATGGATAGTTGTATTGTTTCTGTTATTTGATTGAAGCAGTACTGTGAATGGCAGAAAACAAGAAAGAATGTCATAAATATTCTAAATTCTTAACCTTTTCCCACCTTCTCCCTTTTGTTACAATGTTTTCAATTTTATTCATAAAATAAACTTACATTTATAGATGTTAAACTTACATTTATAGATGTTTTCTGTCTTTCTTCTCTAAAGTGTTCGAAGTTGTCTTCTGTTGCAGATTTGTTGTATGTTGCCAGGGGTTAAACCAGGTTTTTTTAGCAATGTTTGTCTTATTTATAGATCAGAAAGAGTGTCAAAGTCCGGCGTCAGTGGAGTGCTACTTAAAGAGGCTCAATATATCAACCTGTCACTACACTGTTTGGAACAGGTTAAACCTTTCTCTTACACATACAACTTTTAACCACCCTGCAGCTAACCTCTTCAAAAAAAAAATGTAGGAAAAGGAATAATTGCTAAATATAATTGAAATTAAAAGTCAAAATCCTTATTTGAATTCTGTTATATCCTTCCTCGATATTTCTGCATGGTACAGTCAGTATTGTACTGCTGCGTACAATTTCTGTAATAATTAACAATACTGTTACATATCTATTTGCAATTAATGCTTGGGAAATACCAGGAAATACCTTTTGAGATTTCAAAATTTCTGGAGCCCTGACTGATGGGATATTGGTTTGCTTATGTCCCTTTATCTGGAGCCATATCTAAGGCATGGTTTGATGGATTTGATTACAAGTAAATGAAAATGTTAACTACTATGGGGAAATTTCAGACAGCAAGTTTCACTAAGATTACCTCAAAAATACCGAGGGTTATGTTCTGTTGAACTTATATTGTATATGTACTGTATATCATGGTTTATATCGCAATTACCGTACAAACACTCTACAGGCCAAACTGAACATCCAAGTCTATGAAAGTTTATCAGATATTTCATCTCCATCAAATCTTTGCCTAGCTATAAACTTGAAAAAGCTCATGAACACTGTAGAAGCCTCATTTTTAATCAAATCATCATAAGGATTCATCAGAAGATTCATCTCCATCAAATGATGGTCAGGGTCAAAACTAGGTCATTAGGAAAACAAATTTTAGAAAAAAATACTTATAAATAATATTCATGAAAAATCATCATATCATTCATCTCCATCCGATCCAAGTCAGGTTCGAAAACAAAGGTCCCTAGGCCAAATTTTAGAAGAACTTTTGAATACATCAGAGGCCACATTTTTCATCCAATTATCATGAAAAATCACAAGAACATTCATCTCCATCAAATCCCAGACAGGTTAGAAACTTATATATATGGTCATTAGGTCAAAAAAAAAAAGTTCATCTTATTTCAACAATTTTTTTTTCTGAGTGACTTTCAAGTTAAGTTTTTCTTATCAATATGAAATTTTATAATCTGCGTATTTTCAGTCATGCTTTGAGCTCATGTATATGCTAGTATTAACTTTTTCAGTAATGATATCAGATGGAAAGATTTATGATGACCTCAGTGCTACAACACATTCCTTTCACAATATTTCATGGTCAACTTTAAACTTTTCCTACATACAGATACTTTCTCACGCCTCTGCAGCAGAGGACATTTGAAAACATTGTGGCAAAGGTTGAACTTGCTTATGGTGATCAATTTCTCCTTTTACCATATTATTTTCAACTCATTTCAATAATTTACCTTTCCCTGAAAGAAATATCTTTTTGGCCCTGATGAGTTCAAAGTTGTCTGCTGCTGATGTGTTATATGTGAGAAACGTTTAAAAGCATATTTGTTGTTCTCTGACATGCCAGGTCCAGTTATTTACCACTAGATACATTTACTGTGATTATATTTTAATGTAGGTTATAATAGCATTATCAGAGAAAGGCAGACAACACATTCCCTACAGAAATTCTATGATGACCTCCGTGCTGCGAGACAGTCTTGGGGGTAACTGTATGACGACAATGATAGCCACATGTGCCATAGATAAAAAGAACATTGATGTAAGTAAATAATATGGTTCATAGTGAATAGCCACTTTTTGGACTGTTCTCCAGGGTCTCTAGGATGTTCGGAAGATTTAGTGGGAAACAGGAAAGAACCAATCAAACTATATGGAGAGGCAAATTTGCATTTTCTTGTGACATGGAATACTCCATTTTCAACATTATTGCTTAATTATAGAAAACACTAAAAAAATGAACCAAATGCCATAAAAATCAAAGCGATTTAGTAAGCCGCCTTTTCTCTATTTCAGGAATCTATATCAACCTGTAGATTTGCCCAAAGAGTGGCGATGATCAAAAACGAAGCCATCATGAATGAGGAGTTAGATCCAAAATTGATGATACAAAAATTAAAGCGAGAGATTCAACAACTGAAGGAGGAACTCTCTCTTGCGACTGGAGAACAGAGGACAGATGAACTGACTCAGGAAGAATTGGATAGGTAGAAAATCCAACTTATCAACAATATCCATGCTTGATAACCACATAAACTTTAACCCTTTCGTTCATGCAGATGCATTTCACGCCACTGTAGCGGACAACTTGACAACATTGTGGTAAAAAGAGCAATTTCTGCTTTTCCCACAATGTTTTCTTTTCAATAGGTATATTTGAGTTCGAGAGATTTTCCAAATTTCTTTGCCTAGTTCTGCTTCACTTTTGTTGTATGTGGGAAAGGGTGAAGTTAGATCTAGTAACGTCTGAAAGGCTCACCTGACTCAGTGGTGTTGGGGTTAGAAGGCCTTGATGGGAGATTCAGGTTCTATACCACCAACGGGTCATTCAAAGGACTTTTCCTCCTGTGCTTAGAACTGTTGGGATATATAAACATAACGACAGCTGCACCGTTGTCTGAATAAACAAACCTACCAGTAGTATTATCCTAGGAAATGTCATAAAACACAATTCAGGTGTCATTTAGTGTGAGGCTTTGCCATAAAAACAATGTGTATAAAGATTTTGAAGCAAACTACCTCTAAAGAAATATTGATAGACATTGGGGAGTTCTTTTTGGAATAAATCCTTTGCCACAAACAGACACTTTCTGAATCCTCAACAGCAGATGACTTTTGAAAACATTGTGACAAAAGAAGAAATTGTAATTTCTCCTTTGTCACAATGTTTTCAACTTTATTCATTATTTGTACATTCATTTATAGAGAGTTTCCATATTTTCGCCTAAAGGCTTTCAAAGTCAGCTGCTGCAGTTTTATTGTAAGTGTGAAAGGGTTAAACACCTTTATGAAAGGAAGACACGAACAAAGTGTTTATTTTATTTACTTACAGATGTCAAGAAGCAGTGAGAGTTTACATTGCAGACCCAGATCCTGATGTTTTGATTGAGGTCGGGGCAGACATGCGGAAAATCCACACTTGTTTTAAAATTATGAAGGTAACATTTAGTCACCCCTAGTTGCTCTAATTTTACCTTATGTGATATTTCCTGAAATGTCTGCTTTCCAGTTCAAATTTTAGTCTTGATATATAGTTTCATAGACTTGATAAAAAGTAATTGATTTATAAAAAGTTTATGTAATTTTATGTAATTTTATTCTATAAATGACAGGGTAAATGACTAGACCACATTTAAATGAAATTACATGGACACATATGGCAATAAAATTACTTAAGTGGATTCTAAGACATATTTTCATTGAAGGTGGGATACAAAAATTCATTCATGCACTCTTTATTTCTTGTCTTCAATGTAATTTTATTCTATAAATGACAGGGTTAATGACTAGACCACATTTAATGAAATTACATGTACACAAATGGCAATAAAATTACTTAAGTGGATTCTAAGACATATTTTCATTGAAGGTTGGATACAAAAATTCATACTCATACCTCTACCAGTCAAGGTGATAAGACGTGTTTACATTGCTCTCTCTGTGCTTATTATATATATATATATTAAATAGCTAACTAAACAGGATTAACTAATTACCTTGTTTAAATATATTACTTACACGACTGTATAAGAGGATTAAAATTAAAATTCAGATTCAGAAAAAGGAGTAATTTAATGTAAAAAACTGGATTTAGTGTATATTTCCTTTAGACCACATACTGGGTCATATACATAAACAAGGATTACTCATGTGATACGGATTACCTGTGCACAAAATAGAAAGCACTTTCTTTCTTTTCATCATATATACCTATAACATTTGTGTTTAAAACATTTAAATCCTACATTTTTTTATTTTTTTTTGCTTCACAAAATGGAGAATAGAATTAATGATCCAGCTCCAGTCAGAAATACTGGAACTATTCAAACACAGACGGATAAAATACAAGCCAATGATCCCTATGAAGGTATATTCTACAATATACAGCAAAATGACGCAAAAACAAATATTACTTTCAACTCAGCAGTTTTGTGCAACATAATTAAGACCAATATTACGGCAGATTTTAACCAACCCAATGAAGTAACTTTGAACAATATATCTACAAGAGTACAAAATGTGAAATGTCTCTTGTCGCTTGATCTAGAATCACAAGAGCTAGAAATCTCAGGAATGGGCCATAAAATGTGGACAGAATCAAAGTTTAAAAATAAAATGCCAGCATTTTTGAATAAATTAGTGAATGTAACAAATACAAATGTGGAACTTCTAAAAACAAGCCCTCCTATATGTGAACAACTTTCTCACGTAACCATGGAAACTACCCCGTATGGATCAAATTCGCAAGAAAATGCACACTCAAGCTATTCTGTCAGTGAGAAATTAATCGACACCATGTGTGAGGAAATCTGCAAACTAAAAGACGAAACAAATACGCTACGGCAGGACCTTACTGATATGCAACATCAAAGACCAACATACGCCGCTGTTCTCAACAGGGAGTCATCCTCTACAAACAAGGCACCTGGAAATGCCTCGCCTGAAATAATGATGGGTAGTAGAATGAGTGAAAATGGAAACATAGGTACCCCAGTAACTGCAGGGGAAACCTTATCTGAGCAGCCGATCAAGGTAGTAATTAGTGACAGACGAACATCAAATGATGCAACTACCTTATTTTGTGTTGATGATATATCTCCACAGACACCACCACAGAGACCCCCGACAGCGCGTACAGAAATGACTGATAAATCACACTCAGGGAAAAAGGTGTTAATGATGGGAGATTCTATACTGCATGGAGTAAATGTTAAGGGTCTTAAAAACAACTTACACAAACATTCCGTGTCAGGTGCAACAATACACACGCTAATTAGAGACATTGAGATGTATGATCTGAATCAATTCCACACAGTCATCATATATATAGGCGGGAATGACCTGTCCAGGACTACAGACTTTGAGTTGATAGAAGAAAAGTATGACCAGCTAATTGCGCTAATAAAAGCCGGAAATGAAGAGTGCAAACTTATTTTAAGTAAAATTGCCCCAAGAGGAGATGTGGATGTCAATCCAATTAACAAGATCATAGAGCGACTTTCTATTTATCATAAAACTGAAATTGTAGACTGTTACAGAGCATTCCATGATCAAAACGGTAAATTGTTGATGCGCTATCTAAATGAACATGACACTATTCACCTATCTCGGCCAGGCACTAAGCGCTTACTTTCGACATTTCACACGTCTACACCGATCGTTGAAGATTACACCAAATGTGTGTTCCCAGACAAACAAAACTTTTTTGGGCACCAATCTAATCGGCAATATAGACGACACCCATTCAGGGGACAGCGTCACCAAAATAGATGCATGAATTGCGACGAATCTAGCCATGCGACAGAGGACTGTCGGCACAGGGCTCCTGTCAAGTGTTGGGGGTGCGGGCTCGTGGGACATAAACAGGATCGATGTTGGAACTAGGATGATGGCAATGAAGCCGAACATTATATTCCAAATGTATTTGTTCATGAAAATAGTTATGATGTTTTAAATCATATATGCACACTTTGCCAAGAAATTGAGTGTAATTGTGACAATTTTCCAAATGCTTATGAAAACTCTAACGCTACTATCTTAAATATTTCGGAACACATAAATTTAACTAATTTAGGATTAAATAATAAAAAAGGTTTAACCATCGGTCATTTAAACGTAGCTGGACTGTCTTCTAAATTTGATGAATTACAATTAATGCTAACATCTAAGAAAAACAAAATAGACATAATGGGTATAAGTGAAACGAAATTCAATGAAAACCATAAAACTGAAACATTTCATATAGATGGATATCAAGTACCTTTTCGTCGCGACCGTTTATTCAATGGCGGTGGAGGTTTGGCAGTATATGTAAAACAAAACGTAAATTGCATACGACGATTAGATTTAGAAGGAGATGATATAGAAATAATTTGGTTAGAAATTATGCCAACTAAATGTAAATCTTTTTTAATTGGTTCACTTTACAGGCATCCAGAATCTAAAGTTGCATGGAAAGAAATATTTGACACTCAATTAGAAAAGGTTCAACTTGAAGAAAAAGAAATATTAATTTTAGGCGATATAAATCGAGATTTATTAAATTCCAAAATAAATGATGAATGGTCTAGCTATATTTTATCACTAGGATTAAAACAGTTAATTAAACAGCCGACGCGTGAATGTTCAACTTCAAAAACTTTAATAGACCACATTTATACTAATTGTGATCAAAATATATGTAATGTAAGCGTGCCCAAAATAGGAATTAGCGATCATTATCCGATCCTATGTACAAGAAAGTTAAATTATAAAGAAAAAATCAATTCACATAATTTTATAAAATACAGATCATTTAGGTCATTTTCGGAGGAGTCATTTTTATCAGATCTTATCAGCATCCCCTGGGGTAATCTAAACAACACTGATACTAATGAAGTACTTCACACTTGGGTGTCTAATTTTTCAAGTGTTGTAGATAATCACGTCCCAATTAGAATTCACAGAGTTAAACACTTAAAACAACCAGATTGGTTTACACCTGATATTTTAGATGAAATTAAAGAACGTGATAAATTTAAGGCTAAAAATGATATGGATAACTACAGAGCTTCAAGAAATAAAGTTTGTACATTGATAGATAATTCTAAAAAAGAATCTTATGAAAGAAAAATTGAGGAAGGAAAATCAGACCCTAAAACAGTTTGGAAAATATTTAAAGAACATGGTGCGTCTACAAAAAAGACATACAACTGTAATTTAATAAAAAGCATTCATAAAGATGGAATAGATATTACTGATAACCAAGATATTGCAAATACTTTTAATAACTTTTTTGTAAACGTAGCCGCTAACTTAAAAGAACCTATTCCAACTTCAAATTTTGATAAAGTAAATGATTTTGTAAAAACAAAAGTTCCTGATCATATGTATTTTCACATTCCTCTGATTACGGAATCCCAAACACGTAAAATGTTAAATAATTTAGATGTATCCAAAGCTACAGGACTTGACCAAATAGGGCCAAAACTTTTAAAATTATCAGCCGATGTTATATCAAATAGTCTTACGTATGTTATAAATTGTAGTATAAAACAAGGTGTTTTCCCAGATGAATGGAAATGCGCAAAAGTTAATCCTTTATTTAAAAAAGGTTCATCAAATGATGTAAATAACTATAGGCCAATATCAATTTTACCTACTCTTTCAAAATTGATTGAAAAACATGTGCATGATTCATTTGTTAATTACCTTAATCATTATAAATTATTATGTAAATCCCAAAGTGGGTTTAGAAAAAAACATAGCTGCGAAACAGCATTAGTATGTATGATAGATAAATGGTTAACAGCTTTAAATGATGGAGAATTTGTAGGCGTTGTTATGTTAGATTTTTCTAAAGCATTCGATTTATGTTCCCACGAAATACTATTAAAAAAATTACAAATTTACAAATGTGGAGACAATACTATTAAATGGTTCAACTCTTATCTTACAAATAGAACTCAAGCGGTGAACTTAAACGGTGTTCTCTCTGATAAGCAAATTACGACATGCGGGGTCCCGCAAGGGTCTATTCTAGGGCCTCTTTTATTTATTTTATTCATAAATGACTTGCCTATGTATGTACAGGATAATGTTTCAAACGTTGATATGTATGCAGATGATACTACAATATATGACATAAATAAATCTAAATTAGAAGTTGAAATGAATTTACAAGCTGCTTTGAATAACGTCAGTACATGGTGTCTAAACAATGGTATGGTATTAAATGCTTCAAAAACAAAAGTAATATTGATAACGACACCCCAGAAACGGACAAGATTAGTTAATCAACCTCTAAATTTGAAATATAAAGACTTAAATCTGGAAATCACAACAGGTGATAAAATTCTTGGCATATATATAAATGAAAACCTTAAATGGGATACGCATATAAAATTTCTTAGGAAGAAAATATCTAGTAATTTGTGGCTATTATCAAGAATTAAAGTATTTATTCCTGTTAATTATAGAATAATGTTTTACAAAGCCTATGTCCAACCACATCTTGACTATTGTAGTATCATTTGGGGTAGTACAAAACAATCAAATATCCAGGTTTTAGTGCGATTACAACGAAGAGCATGTCGTATCATTCTAGGTGAACAATATACCACTTTAAGCGAGGCTTTAAATATAATTAATTCTCTTAATATTGAACAGAGGGTTTCACTTAATAAAGCCAAATTTATGTACAGGGTATCGCAAAATGCAGTCCCGTCATATATTCAAAATATGTTCAATTACAATGTCAGGCGTCCAAATCTTTTACGTTCTTCAAATAAATCGGATTTTTTAATACCCAAACCAAATATAGAACTTTTTAAAGGGAGTATGTCTTACTCTGGGGTAAAAGTATGGAATAACATTCCAAATGAAATAAGACAGAGCGAAAGTATTAAAAGTTTCACAGTAAATTATACTAAGTGGATAAATTCCAATCAACAGTCATGAAGCTAAAATTGTAAATATGGCCATATGTAAGTCTGTAAGTTAAACCTCTGCCGCCATATGTATGTATTATGTTGTTGTGTAACATTGTTATCATGTTGATCATGTTTATGAATAATGCTAACTTTGAATTTGTTATGCTGATTGTTATATTGCTATATAATTATGTATTTGTATGTATGTAAATATTGCTTTAGAGGGCCCCAAGGAAGATTAGTTTATACTAATTGGGTTACCCTCTGTAAATAAAGACTTTCATTCATTCATTCATGCACTCTTTATTTTCTTGTCTTCATGCAATTTTTTTAATTAAACAAGCAAAACAATAATGATCATTTACAAATAACAAAGCACATGTATGATTTGGTGTTTTCTCTGTATTTCAGAAACAAATATTAGAGAAGCCCTCTGCACCAGCAAGGCCTGTGACCCCAGCAAAGTCAGCTCCGCCCACAGTACAAAATTTTCCACCCCCAGATACTGGCCCCTATAGTGAAACAGAAAATGATAAATTAAAACAACTTGTTGTACAGAGAGATAATGAAATTAGTATCTTTTGAACATTAGAGTCTAGCTCAGGAAAAACATCAGTTTGTTTATTTGTTACAGGTGCTGATATATATTTGCCTGTAAAGTAATGCTATATGAGCCTGTACATGGGAAAGATGGAAGCTTTTGTTAATAGTGTAAATCCAGATGAGCCAGTACATCTGCATAGCCTGATCAAGATATACACTATCCACATATTATTTACACAACCTTGTTAGTTAGAATCTGCTGTAGGTTGACTTTGCAAATCTGATGAGAACTATTTACATGATATCCTATTTGAGTGTCTCCTGCTTTCAAGCCTTTCCCAGATACAGCAAATCCACAGCAGATGACTTTAAGGAAATCTAGGCAAAGATATTGAAAACCTTTATAATATGAAAATACAATTTTAAACTATTTCTTATTTGGCCCCAATGTCTAAAGTCATTGCTGCAGATGTATCAGGTTAAAAAGTGTTAAAACATCTGAAGAAAAAAATAAAACATCTGGCAAACTGAAATATAATTATCACTAGAATTGGAACCAATGTGGAATTAGAAGAAATTGCTGAAACTGAGAAATTTCTTCCATTTCCTGAAATGTTTTTAAAAATTGTCTTATAAGTTGATTAGTTCTGACCCGTATCTGGGTAAGATAAACCAACGATGAATGAATGGTGTCCACTGGTTGTTTGTTTGGCTTTCAGATGAAGCTGCTTTATTACTGGAATATTGTTCTAAATGATTTCTTAACCCAACATAGATATCCTTGTAAATATGTTAAAAAAGGAGAAGAAGAAAGTAAAAGATGCATCATCACAATTAACAAGACTTGGCCATAGGCCTCCATCCAGTGCTAGAGGAGAGGGATTCAGTGAAGGGTAAGTTTCATGCTTCATAGATAATATTGTTAATAGTTTGATCACATTACATCAGCTATCTTTCTTGTTTTCCCCTGCCTAAAGCGGATGGGATATTAGTTTGGCATTGTCTGTCTGTCCATCCGTCTTTCTGAAGCCATATCTAAGGGGTGGTTGGAATGAATTTGATTAAAACTACATAAAAATATTATTAACCATCATATGGAAATGTCAAACGGTAAGTTTCACTAAAACTGCATAATTTTATCTCAAATGCAATTATATGGAAAGAGAAATAACCTTTGTTCACAATTGAATTAAATTCAAAACCAGTAAGACCCTTATATCATGGGTTTATCTCATTTGGCAAATGAAAACTCTTAACCCTTGCCCTCATACGACAATTCTGCAGCAGATGACTTTGAATGAACATATTTTGTCAAAAAATAGAAAATCTCTATAATTGAATGGATAACCTATGACTAAAAGTGGAAAACATTGTGGCAAAAGGAAAAATTGCTTGTTTTGAGCAATTTCTTCTTTTGTCGACATGTTTTCAAAAAGCCTTCTGCTTCATTTTTCTTAAAATCTTCATGAAAGTTCTTGAGAACATTCATTTCCATCAAGTCTTGGTCATGTTTGAAATTTGGTCAAGTTGGGTCTAAAACTATGTCACTTGTCAAATTGAACACTGTAGAGTTTTGAAATATTTGTTTGCATTAACTGATATACCAAGGTGGTCCAAGCATTATTTTCCCTTTTTTTTTTGGCGGGGGCTCATTTCAACCAATTTACTTGTAAACTTATGGAAGTGTAAAAACATTTTTATTTCATGCTGTTTGGTGTGTAGTCGTAAAATACCAGTGTATATAGTGGATATTTGTTTGTTTTGAGTGGATATGGAATACATCTCATCGAGAAGTGATACAATTGAATATTTTCACTTCGAGTTGAAATATATTCCATATCCACTCAAAACAAACAAATTTTCTTTTTATTTTATGATAATTGATGATGACATAATGGAACTATTTGGTGTCTTCGTACCTGTTCACACGTGGAACTATCTTTGTGAATGTATTTGTTTACTACACATTGTCAGACAATGACAATAAGTCCGGTTTGTTAAATTTACACGGAATCCGCTGTGGTCGAGTGGTTAGCGTCGGGGTTTTCGAAATCGGGTGTCCTGGGTTCGATCCCCAGTCGCGGCACTACGGTCATGGTGGAGTGCCCTTGGGCAAGGCACATTTTCTAGCCTATTACTGGTTTGTTTACCCAGATCATGAATAATTAAATTTAATTGCGCGCTAAATGACCTTAGCTGTCGATGCGCCATAAAACAATATACATTCATTCATTGTTAAATTTACGGAATACGGAATTATACATGGGTATAGATAAGATAAGGTTTTTATCACATGACAATGCTTGTGTCTGATCTAATAGTATACCCATTACGTATTTCTTTATATATATAACGTGTGTAGTATAACATGACCGGAAACTAGGAAAATTACGTCATACCTATATCACTCACAGTGTGGGTGATATTGGTTATATCTCGCTTGTATCTCATCGTTTTACATTAAATAATATATATTATTATATAGACGATGACAAATTAAAAATATGTATTTTTCATGCTTTTCATGAGATTATTTGTCATTTTGGTCTACTTAAAACAAAATAATACCCAGCGACCCACCCCAATATTTAATCGGTGTGTGGAACCACATATTTTCTTCATGAATACAACCATTTAAGTTCTTCTCAGAGTTAACCCTTTTCATCATACAGATGCTTTCTGATGCCTCCGCAGCAGACAACTTATTGCAAAAGGTGAAAATACTCATAATAAGAAAAATCTCCTTTTGCTGCAATGTTTTCATCTTGTTGTGAATACCCAATAGTATTGTTATACCAAACACTTCAGCCCTTGCCCACATACAACAAATTTCAGCAGACGACCATGAACACATCTATGCGAAAATATGGAAAATATCAAGATATTAAGTAGGAATAATGAAAAGGATAAAAAAAAATTGTGAAAAAAGGATGAATTGCTTGTTTTCAAAAGTTGTCTGTTGCAGAGGCATCAGAAAGAGTCTGCAAGTAGGAAAGGGTTAAAATGATATGGCTTTCTCCAATTTGCACACAGGGTTGTGGGGTTAACATTATGATTTGCTGGTATTGGCATTAATTGACCAGTAGAACTTGTAATTTATTTGGGAAACGCCATGATAACTGAAAAAATGTTGAAACACCATGTACATGTATTGATTGGTCTATATTTTAGATTCACAGATAAAACTCCAGACAGAGTCAATGGTCACGGCACAGCAGGGTCTTCCAGAATGAACACAGGGAACTCTGAAGATTTTAGAAATGTTCCCTCGGGTATCGGAATTAGTCAACATAAACAGAAACAAAGGAAAGAAAATGATGCCAAAGTCAAAAAGAAAATATGTAAGAACCTGAATGTGATATATCAAATGCTTTTATTGTTTTGCTTGCTTATTGGATATTATGACACCTAGTCAGTAGTGATTACTTTTTATACGTCCATAGGGATGTATTATGGGAACACATGTGGCAGGCTGTCGTCGACATCCAAACATTGTCTGCTCTCTGAGTCAGAGTTTTTATCCGATCTTCAGGAAACTTGTTGAACATGTGTTTGGGCATAATATCTTTGCCAAGTTCGATAACCAGTCAAATCATGCAAGGCACTTTTGAATTATCAAAAAAAATTGAAATTAGGCTTGTCCACTCTCTAAATCATAGTTTTCATCTGATCTTCATGAAACTTTTTCAACATTTCTTTCGGCATAATGGCACAGCCAAGTTTGATAACCAGCCAAATTGTGCAAGGCACTTTTGGATTATGGCCCTTAAATTATCCAAAGTTGCCAAAACTAGGCTTGTCAGCTCTCTAAGGCAAACAGTTTTCAATGCAATCTTCACAAAACGTGTTGAAAATGTGTGTGGGCATAATGTCTCGGCTAAATTTGATAACCAGCTAAATAGGGTTATGGCCCTTGAATCATCCAAAATTGCTTCTTCTCTTTCAGTCAAAGAGTTGTTGAAAATTTGTGTGGGCATATGTCTTTGCCAAGTTTGATAACCAGCCAAATTGTGCAAAGCACTTTTGGTTTATGGTACTTGAATTATCCAAAATTTCCGAAATAACTTGTCCGCCCCCTCAGTTGAACAGTTTTCATCTGATCTTCACGAAACATGTTCAACATTTGTGTGGGCATAATGTTACGGCCAAGTTTGCTATCCAGCCAAATTGTGCAGGGCACTTTTGGTTTATAGCCTTTGAATTTTCCAAAATTGCCAAATTTAATCATGTCCCCTCACTAGGTTGAACAGAATCATCTGATCTTCACAACACTTGTTGAACATGTGTGATGGCATAATGTCTCGGCCAATTTCGATAATCCGTCAAATCAAACCGAAATTAGACTTGTCCACTCTCTAAGTTGAACAGTTTTCATCCAATCTTCACGAAACATGTTTGTGGGCACTTAAGGATTTAGGATTTTGAATTATCCAAAACTTCCGAAATTTGCCTTGTCTGCTCTCTAAGTCAAATAAATCATTTATTGGTGGGAATCACTTTAGTAGTTCCTGAGATATGCCTCCCTGACAGGGGTATTTTGTGACAGTTTTGTAATCTTGTATAATATTAAAACTACCTTAAGGCCTTTGCACATGCAACAAATCTGAAGCAGATGACTTCGAAAACATTTAGTGTAAAATATCACAAATATCTATAAATGAAAGAATAAGTATTGCATAAAGTTGAAAGCATTATGGCAAAGGGAGAAATTGCTCATTATGATCAGTTTCTTCTTTATCCACAATTTCGTTTCAAAAGTCATCTGCTGCAAAGGTATCGGAAGGCATATGTTTGAGGGAAAGGGTTAAGGTGACTCCGTAGCCCTTCTTACATTTGTACACTAGATATATAACATGGTAGTTATATTTTAAGAACAAACTTCACTATAGCAAAATATATTCAACCCTTTCCCACTTCCAGACTCAGCTGTAGCAGGTGGCTTTGGAAAACATTGATGCAAAAGGAAAAATTGTTCATGACTATTTGGGTCTTGTAATCCTTTTTCTTATAAGGTGTTTCAAGAATGACATTGTCAAAATGTGTTAAACCTTGTAGCAGGTAAATGATCAGTACATAATTAAGTGACAAAATGGTTTTTCCAACCACTGCTTCCTTATTGATTAACAAATTACGAAATGGGATGTCTTGGTCTGAACATTTCTATTTTACAATTTCGTTTCATATCAAATCCAGGTACCAGTCAATACTTTTTAATTGTCATACAGGTTTTAGACAGTTGTTTGTGTATTTCACACTCTTCTCAGCCCTTTCATGCATAAAACAAGTCTGCAACAGACGTCTTTGAAAATATCTTTGCAGAAATATAAAAATCTTTTTATCTTTTTATCTGAATAGAGTTGAAAATGTCGTAGCGAAAGGAGAAATTGCTCATCATGAGCAATTTCTCCTTTTGTCACAATGTTTTCAAAATTTGTTAACTGCAGGGGGGTTGGAAAGGGTTAATATCAATGTCTGTTTGGTGAATTGAATCAAAAATGATGAAATGGCCTTAAATTCTGATAAAAAAAAATATACCAAATGTTCTTGAAGAACCTTCCATTTTCTTTTACAAAATATCAAATAGAATTATTTACATATATAGTTTAATTAGATCTCAAATAACTTGTGAACTATTATTGATTTAATTGACATGTATCCTTTTTCTTGAACAAATTACCTGATCACAACCCTTTACCTGATAGAGATAACTAAAGATTCCTCTGAAGCAGACAACTTTGAACATGATGTGGAGAAACTTAAAATTGCTAAAAAATTAGCTCATTTTCCTTTTTCCCATAATGTTTTCAATTATTTTCTAAATAAATGTAATTGATAACATATGTTTCAAAGTATACAACTGTAAAATATACCTTGCAAGCTAGTAGTCAGTTACGGGTTTGTTGTTCACGGTTAACCCTTTCCTAAATGTATACAACAGATCTGCATCAGAATACTTTGAAAACATCTAGGCAAAAACCTTGGACAATCTCTATAAATGAAGGAATAAAGTTGAATACATTGCAGCAAAAGGAGTAATTGCTCATTTTGAAAAAAAAAAGTTGTCTGCTGCAGGGGCCTCAGAAATTTGCTTTATGGGGGAAAGGGTTATGACTGACAAATTGTTTAGAAGTGTTATGACAGTTTTGTGTAGTGAAAATATTTCTTCACAGTATGTAACCTGATTTGGGTTTATAGAGACATCTAATGATACCTTGAAACATCTGAGAAGAAAATATGAAATATCTTGAAAGTAATAAGTTTGATTGTCATACATAGTTGGAAACGGCTTGGGAAAAGAGTTTTCCTGAACATTTTCAAGTCATCTACTGCATATGGCATCAGAAGGTGTCTGGATCTGGGAAATTAAGATATATACTTTACAGCAATCAGGATAGTGTTGTTGTTGTTGTGTGGATGGATTTGAAAATTGCACAAAAATATTTAAAATGTTTTTGATAAGATTAGAACCCTTGTTTTCAGGTATATATAATTATTTTTTCATTGTTATTTTGTATTTGTTCATCTATCACCCCATTTCTGTTATATCCAATTTTTCCAAATGATAAAGTCTTAACATTTCTTCGCTTGTAGACACATTTTGATGCATCTGTATCTTTTAAACACATTGTGGCAAAAGAAGAAATTGCTCATATATGCAATTTCTTTATTAGCCACAATGATTTGAACTCTATATTCAATAATAATAACAGTTACTGTACTTTCATTTATAGAGAATTGTCATGCATACACTTTTCTCTAGATTTTTTCGATGTTATCTAATGTAGATTTATTGTTACTCAGAAAGGGTTAAAATGTTCTTGCAAACTCTTAAGATTAGGATCAGTTTGCATAATTTCTTGTGTTGTGGCATTTGTCTTGTCAGGTAGACATATAGGGATCACTCTCATCTGTCTGTCCTTCATGTTTTCAATTACTGACATGACATTACATGGTACATGTGTTCCTTCAAATACTCTTGCCACTGATACATTTTTTACTACCACAAACAGATTATTTTTTGAAAACATTGTTGGGAAAGGAGTAATTATTCTGAAAGGAAATTCTTTCCTGTTCCAAAAATGTTTTCATTCGCATCAAAAGCTGTTTTAAAATTACACATTATTACATTTTTCTCGTTGGATATTTGCAAAGCAGTCAACTCTGAAGCTATGATAATAATGATCAGTTAATGTTGGTTTTTCAATACTTATTCAGCATTGTATGTTTTAATTATGAATCACACTTTATCTTTTATCAGTGGGTGATATGTCTGTAGGAAGACAAGAAGCTTTCGAGGGTTTCCGCCGGGACTATGAACATAACGGGGCTATAGAAGAAAATAAACACTCATTAAAAGAAAGATACGCTGAGGCCAAAACACTAGGAGAAACTGTCAACATATCTAGACAAAGTATAAGTAAGTAATCATGAACTCTAATGAAGCTATGTTTGTCTTTACAGTCTGTTTAACTCTTTTCCACATACCACAACGCTGCAGCAGACAACTCGAAAAATATTTGGAAAGTCTCTATAAATGGAAATATAATTATTGAACACACTGTGGCAGATACAGATGTCATTAGTTGCCTTAGCAGCAGAAAATCTTTGAAAACTTTGTGGGGAAAAAATATTTCAAAATAAGCTATTTTTTCCATTTCCTAACCTTATTTTTTCTCCGAGATTTAAGATAGAACACAAATCTCCTTGTGTGTTTTCAAACCAGACAGCTCTGAAAATATTATATGGTGTAAATGGTTAAAGAAAATATTCAAATTATGAAAATATTACTGTTACAGTGTACTCCTTGACCACTTACAACAAATCTGCCTCAGATGACTTTGAAAACATCTTGGCAAAAATGTGAAAAAATTCTAAAGTTGAGAGTTATATTATTAAATTGTGCTGAAAACGTAGTGGCAAAAGGAGAAATTGTATATGATGAGCATGTTCTCCTTTCGTCATCATGTTTTAAAAATGTGCCTGCTGCAGATATATTAAAATAGGTTTGCATGTGGGAAAGGGTAAACAACTAAGCACTTGATCTCATTTATTGATGAATATGTTTTGTTTGCCATTTTTACATGTAGTTTATTAATCATCATAAATGTAAGATATTTTAATAGTAAATTGTATATTTCAGATCATATAAAAGGCCAGATAGAACACCATAGAATGTCCATGGCAATGCAAGGTACAAACTGTTTTATAGGTCATATTAGAGGGCATGTCCTGGGACATAAAAAAACTTTAAGATTTAGAGAAATTAAAAAAACCTGAACAACTTCATATCAATAGGACTTTGAATCTTGTTTAGTTTTTATGAAATTTTATGTTATTGTTTGTTTATTTGTTCTTTAAAATTTATCAGGGAATAAAGCGAAGCCCTGGTAGCACAGTGGGTAGCGATGCCGCCTGTCAATCCAGGGGTCTTGAGTTCGAACCCGGCTTGGCCAACTTTCTTTCCGACGTTTGACAAAAGTCAATGTGACATGCGTCATTCGTCTACCAATGGGCTTAAGTCTATGTGGAAAAGTAGCCAATCGCTTCGGAAGATTGTTGTGTGGAGTACGGGTGTGAGAAAACCAGGAAACATATGAGTAGGTGAACTGGCAGCTGTGATATTACGTGATATGAAAATGGCGTTAAACCCCGATCAATCAATCAATTCTTTTTAAAAAATTCAACAATGTAAAATATATGATAAAAGGAAGATACATGTACATGTAATTACTTTTTTAGACTCATTTACTTTTATTTGAACATACAGTATATGATGAAACAATGCTATATTCGAGAATCTTTTCTTTTACAGAAATTGAGGAATTTGAGGAATTTCTATTAATACCATAATGTCTCTTCATCATGTCAGAAAAATAGAAATAATAATTTCCTTCAGAATGGTACAGAAGCCATTGTCTGTTGAGATATTGAATAACATTTTCATGAAAGAATAGATTTAACCCTTCACCACATACAAACAAATTGCAGCAGACAACTTCGAAAGCACATAGCCAAAATTTGGAAAATATCTATGAATAAAAAGTCATTGAACAGAGTTGAAAACAGTGTGACCAAAGAAGAAATTGCTCATTATGGTAAATTTTTCCTTTTGCCACACTGTTTTCAAATGTTTGCTGCATTTGTTTCAAGATGTGACTGATTGTTTGAAAGGATTTACAATATTTGAGTCAAAACACAGGAAACCTGACCTTCAGAGACAATGAAAAAAGTAACAATTACAATGCATTTTTGAATCGTTAATTTAGGTAATTTCTCAGAAGACTTATAGGCTGCTTGTATGACTAGATAGTGAACCGGGAAGGCCCTGATATAACTTCATTTGGGATAAAGGTTTATCTTGATTCTTCTTGGTCACAAAGTCGCACAGGTTGATTTTCATGTGACATGATTCTATTGTTGTATTTAGGTTTGACAGATCCGAACAATCCAGAGCCGGATGAACAAGAAATGCAGATGAGGAATGAAATGGAAACTCAAAAATCTAGGTAAAAATTTAGCTTTCTCTCTTTTTTGATGCCTTTGCAGCAGATGACTTAAGAAACATTTTATCAAAAGGAGAAATTGCTCATCATGGGAATTTTTTCCTTTTGCCACAATGTTTTAAAACTGTTTACAATTTTTTGACTTTCATTTATAGAGATTGCTATCGTCTGCTGCAGATTTGTTGTATGAGGGAAAGCATTTAAAGTGCCATTTAGCTGATATGATTTTTCTAATAAAATTGTCCACATTAATCCTTTCCCTCATACAACAAGTCTGCAGCAGATGACAGCAATGTCTGCAGACGACTTTGAACACGTCAAGTCAAAAGCACAGAAAATCCCTTTAAATGAAAGAACAATAATTGGAAAGAGTGGAAAACATGGTGACAAAAGGAGAAATTGCTAGTTTTGAGCAATTTCTTCTTTTTAGCTCCACTGGCTGAAAGCCAGTCGAGCTTATGTCATAACGAATTGTCCGTCGTGCGTGCGTGCGTGCGTGCGTGCATGCTTGCGTTAACTTTTTCCTTTAAACGACTTCTTCTCCCTAACCACTTGGCCAATTTGGTTGAAACTTCATGGGAAGCATCCTCTCAATGTCCTCTACTAAATTCCTTCAATTTTTTTTGATCCATTCAAAATTCTGGTTTCCATGGCAACCGAAAGAAAAAAATAGTGAGAACTTAAAAAATCTTCTTCTCCGAAAGTGTCAGGCCGATTTTCAAATAATTTTGTAGAAATGTTCCTTGGGTGACCCTTTATTAGATTCCTTCAAGAAATTTTGATTGGGCGAAAAACATGGCCGCCAGGGGGCGGGGCTTTTTTGCCTTATATAGCTATAGTGAAAACTTAAATAATCTTCTTCTCAAAAAGTGTTCAGCAGATTTTCAAATAATTATGTAGAAATGTTCCGTGGGTGACCCTCTATCAGATTCCTTCAAGCCATGTTGATTGGTAAAAAAACATGGCCGTCACAGGGCGGGGCTATTTTGCCTATATGGCTAAAGAGCAAACTTAAAAAATCTTCTCCTCCAAAAGTGTCAGGCTGATTTTCAAATAATTTTGTAGAAATGTTCCTTGTGTGAACCTTAATTAGATTCCTTCAAGAAATGTTGATTGGGCGAAAAACATGGCCGCCAGGGAGCGGGGCTTTTTTGCGTTATATAGCTATAGTGAAAACTTAAAACATCTTCTTCTCCGAAAGTGTTTAGCCGATTTTCAAATAATTTTGTAGAAATGTTCATTGGGTGACCCTCTATCAGATTCCTTCAAGCCATGTTGATTGGTCGAAAAACATGGCCGCCAGAGGGCGGGGCTATTTTGACTTATATGACCATAGTGAAAACTTAAAAAATCTTCTCCTCCGAAAGTGTCAGGCATATTTTCAAATAATTTTGCAGAAACATTCCTTTGGTGACACTCTACAAGATTCCTTTAAGCCATGGTGGTTGGTAAAAAAAATAGCCACCACGGGGCAGGGCTGTTTGGAGGTTTTATTTTTGCCTTATGGCCGTGGAGCGATACTGGCCCTCTTGGGCCTCTTGTTTCTCCATGTTTTCAAAAAGCTGTCTGCTGCAGTGGCGTCAGAAAGCGTCTATATGTGGGAAAGGGTAAAAACCATTCCCCCCATACAACAAATCTGCAGCAGAGGACTTTGAAAACATCTAGGTAGACATAATTATTGATACATGTAATTAGTACAAATGAAAGTCATTGTTGAAATCATTCTAGCATAAGGAGAAATTGCCCATTAGGAGCAAATTCTCATAATGTCACAATGTTTTAAAAATATGTCTGCTGATGTCATGTCAAAATGACTCTACAAGTTGGAAAGGGTTAAAAAGTCATAGGAGGAAAATATGATATAATTGTAAAATAGGAAACATCGTATTGATACAAACTAGACTGCTTGAAAATGTACATTGATAGATAAATAAAAAGTGAGCATAATTTGTTGAATTGTTCACCAAATTTATTATGATATGCTTTTTTAGAAGGAATCAAATTTAATTTATCTATCTAGGACAAAGGATCGTTTTTGAAGTTGCAATTTTAGGAACAAGTAAAAATCAATTTGTCAACATAAATAAATTCTTATTTTCATTTTTTGAGCTACCGGTATGTCACTTTTCCAAAATATCTACTTTAACCCTTTCCCACATACAACAAATATGCAGCAGACGACTTTGAAAACATAGTGACAAAAACCTGAAAAATCTTCATAAAAGAATTGTTAAATAGAGTTGAAAACATTTTGGCAGGAGAAATTGATCATCATGAGCAATTTCACCTTTGTCCGCAATGTTTTCAAAAGTTGTCTGCTGCTATTGCGTCTAAATGTGTCTGCAGATGGGAAAGGGTTAAACAACAATATTTAGATGAAGAGATGTCAGGTGTATGTGACAATCCATGAATAATTCCAGGTACAAGGATGCCTTTACAAGGTTACGAGGCCTGAAAACTGAGATAGAACATTTACAACATTTATTAGAGAAGTCTAAGGTTAAGTTGATGAAAGATTTTGAGTTGTGGTGGGCGGATCAAGTCTCAATTGCACAGGTATGGGTTTTAAATAATGAAGTTTTGAACCTGCAACCTTTTCTTTCCGAGACACCTGAATTCTAGCATATGGCAATTATACAAAAGATTGTATAAAGACTTATAATGTTTACCTTATTTAAATGAGGAGAATTTGCATGATTATTACATTTCTCAATGTGGTTTTGAATGTTGTCTGCTGTTGAGGCATCAAAAGTCGTATGCTTTAAGGAAAATGTTAAAATTCATCACAAACAGACATTTGTATAAGTCTAGTTGCTTTTTAGCTCACCTGAGCTTTGCTCAAGGTGAGTTATTGTGATCGCCTTTTATCCGGCGTGCGTCGTGCATCAACTTCTTCTCCTCAGTAACCAGTGGGTCAATTTAGATGAAACTTCACAGAAAGCATCCTCTCAATGACCTTACCAAATTTCCTTCAAATTTTTGGGATACATGCAGAATTCTGGTTTCCATGGCAACGAAGTGAAAAAAACTTCAAAATTCTTCTTCTCCAAAACTGGTTGGCAGATTTTCAAATAATCGGATTCCTTCAAGCCATGTTGATTGGTCCAAAAACATGGGCCGCCAGGGGGGCGGGGCTATAGTGAAAACTTAAAAAATCTTCTCCTCCGAAAGTGTCCGACTGATTTTCAAATAATGTTGTAGAAATGTTCCTTAAGTGACCCACTATCAGATTCCTTCAAGCCATGTTGATTAGTCGAAAAACATGGCCGCCAGGGGGGCGGGTCTATTTTGCCTTATATGGCTATAGTGAAAACTTAAAAAATCTTCTCCTTCGAAAGTGTCAGGCCGATTTTCAAATAACTTTGTGGAAATATTCCTTGGATGACCCTCTATCAGATTCCTTGAACCTGGCCGCCAGGGGGGCGGGGCGGGGCTATTTTGCCTTATATGGCTATAGTGAAAACTTAAAAAATCTTCTTCTCCAAAAGTGTCAGGCCGATTTTCAAATAACTTTGTAGAAATATTCCTTGAATGACCCTCTATCAGAAAAACATGGCTGCCAGGGGGGCGGGGCTATTTTGCCTTATATGGCTATAGTGAAAACTTAAAAAATCTTTTTCTCCAAAAGTGTCAGGCCGATTTTCAAATAATTTTGTAGAAATGTTCCTTAAGTGACCCACTTTCAGATTCCTTCAAGCCATGTTGATTGGTCGAAAAACATGGCCGCCATTGGGCAGGGCTATTTTGCATTATATGGCTATAGTGAAAACTTAAAACTTAAAAAATCTTCTCCTCCAAAAGTGCCAGGCTGATTTTCAAATAATTTTGTAGAAATGTTCCTAGGTTGACCCTCTATCAGATTCCTTCAAGCCAATTTGAATGGTCGGAAATTACGGCCGCCAGGGGGCGGGGCTTATATAGCTAAAGTGAAAAAAAAATAAAAATCAGGTGAGCGATCATGGCCCTCTTGTTTTATTATTGTTATACATGAAAGAATTCTTCCTTACTACATTAACCCTGTCCCACATATGACACTTCTGCAGCAGACGACTTTGAACATATTTTGTCAAAAAATAGAAAATATCTAAAATTGAATGGATAACCTATGACTCAAAGTGGAAAACATTGTGGCAGAAGGAGAAATTGCTTGTTTTGAGCAATTTTTTCTTTTGTCACTATGTTTTCAAAAAGTTGTCTGCTGCAGAGGCGTCAGAAAGCGTCTATATGAGGGAAAGGGTTAAAGGTTATCAAACTTAATCCCTTTTGAAGACATTTTCACATATGTAGCAGATTTTATTCTTCCAATCTCCAAAATTCAATATTGTATTCAACACAGATGGTTTCAAGGCCAATGACTGTGATAATATCATATCAGGTTAACGTTCAAACGTTTTTCAAAATGCATTTCAAACCTGCAGCTATAGTGTCTACTTTTTTTTGATCATTTAAGCATATTGGATCAACACATATTCAAAAACTTTAATAATCTAAAAGTATTTTTCATTTTAAACATACCTAATTTATACCTGTATCTTATTTGTAAGTTTATAAAAACTTTTGTAGCAAGAAAACAATGGATTAATTACAAATGGTCGAGTACAAAATGCCTGGCAAACGCCGCCATCCACATCCAGCAAACGAGATCCGTCACCATCACCTTCAGATAGATCTACCAACAGCCATAAACTGGGGCGGTTACGTGGGAGTATAGCAGGAAACCTGGCAGCCAATCTGCGTTCATCTAACAGTGCTGATGGTCGAATACACGGTGACGAACCACACAGAGATGATCTGAAGTAAAGAAAATATTATTATTGGATTGACAATAAAAACCACTCTATTAATCAATATTTTGGCATTAGGCCTTCTACAGGATATGTTATGTTGTGTCCATCTTGAAAACAAGTAATAACCTGAAGAAAGGCCTTTGGCAGAAAAATCAAAGAAAAAGAGTTTTTATTGGTATCATTTATGTAGCTGCTCGGAAAGCATTTCAGGAAAAAAAATGTGACATCTGTAAGATTAAAAGTATGACTTTGATACAGAAAAGTTGATTTTTAAAAATTCTAAGAAAAGTACAGTTATAATAATAATTATGACAATACTTATTGTTGCATTTTATTTTTGTTAAAAATTCAATACACTAAGTTTTCCTTTCATTTCACTGCAAGTTTCACTTATAAAAATATTTGTCTTTAACTTTTAGCATTGAAATGCTATTCTTCACAGCCTTTATATTTGGGTTTCAATAAGCTAGTCATACTTTACAACTTGTATCAATATGTTTTCATTGTTTATTACAGATCTAGTCACAGTAGCTCTGGTTTACGCCTCACTGGAGATGCACAAGCTGACGCAGACATCATGGCATTTGTTAAAGCACGCCAAAATATTATACAACATAGTATGTATATCTATTTACTTGCTGTTTAATGTTCAAAACATGAAGCAAACTTTATCTTCTTTTTTTCTTTTTAGTCTTAACAATGTACGTCATAACCAATAAACAAATTATGAATTCCTCTTTATTTCATTATATGATAAAGAGTCCATTTTTCAGTAAACAGCGTGTTAAACGATATTCAGTTTTGAGTGCAAAAAATTGAAAACATGGTTTTATAAAGGAACATGTGTTACACCTTCAATGCTATGCTAAACATCCATATAGTTAGAAAACAGTAATGTTATTAACTAGTTAATTTTGATTCTTTAATTATACCCCCTTCGAAGAAGAGGGGGTATATAGGAGTCACTGTGTCGGGCTGTCTGTCTGTCTGTCGGTCGGTCGGAAGCCATATTTTGTCCGGCCTATTTCTTACAAACCACTAGGTGGAATTCAATAAAATTTGATAAGAAGCTTCTATACCAAGAGGAGATGTGCATATCCTAAAGGGGTTACATTTGCGTTTAGGGGGTATTTATCATCTTCAGTGCAATGTGCAATGTGCAATGTAAAGGTTGTATGAATTTGTAAGTAATTTTTCTATTCCAACAATGCTTTCAACAATTGTCTGCTGTAGAGGAGACAAATTTCATCTGCAACAGGGATACTTCTACCCTTTTCCGCATACAACACATCTGCAGCAGACGACATTGAAAGACTCTGGGCAAATAATGTAACAAAGTGCTATATATATATTATCAAATAGAGTTTAAAACATTTTGGCAAATGGAGAAATTGATCATTATAAGCAATTTCACCTTCTGTCATAATGTTTTTAAAAGTCATCTGCTGCTGAGGCATCAGAAAGCGTCTTTATGTGGGAAAGGGCTAATTAAGGAACTAGTTTTTAGCTTGACCTTTCTAAGAATATGAGAGCTATGACAGTCACCTTGTGCATCGGCGTTGGCATTGCAACTTTGGTTAAAGTTTTGCATGCAAAGCTTTTTCTCACAAACCACAGATGCTATTGCTTTGGAACTTCACACACTTATTGGACATCATCAAATTACCTTGCAGGACAAGTCCCAAAACTCTATATCAGACTTTGAAACAATTATGCCCCTTTTTGTGTCACCTGCGTAGCATGGTAGGCAGTTAGGGATTACTTTTTATTTTGTCCGGCGTCTGTCTGTCACACTTTTTCGTCACGTTCCGTCTGTCCGTCACACTTTTTCGTCTGGTTTTCAAATAACTTTTTTTCTACTAAAAAGGATTACATTGAAACGTCTGACAAATGTTAATATCAATATGTGTGATTGGTTCACAAAAGGGGGATAATCCAAATATTTTATATCAGAGTTATTGCCCCTTTTCTGTCAAAAATAAAAATTTCTGACAAGGCCCCGGCAGGTGACACACGTGCTCCGGGATGCACTTCATTCTAGTTTGACTAAGTTTTGCATACAAGGATTTTTCTCACAAACCACAGATGCTATTGCTTTGAAACTTCACACACTTAATGGAAATCATCAAATGACCAAAACTCTATACCAGATTTTGACACAATTATGCCCCATTTTGGACATAAAAATGTTGGTTACATGCAAGATACATGTACTATCAGTCTATCATGGGCATATCTCAATAACTACATATGATATTGACTTGAAACTTCATTTATGTCCTCAGGGATGTCAGAAAGTCAAGTTAGATAACTATTGAATGAATTTAGAACAAATTATGGCCCATGTTTGACTTTGAAAATTTGGCTAAAGTTTTGCATGCAAGGCCTTTATCTCACAAATCACAAATGCTATTGCTTCGAAACTTCACACAATTATTGGACATCATCAAATGACCTTGCAGCACAAGTTCCAAAACTCTACATCAGATTTTGACACAACTATGCCCCTTTTTTGTACTTAGAAATTGTGGTTAAAGTTTTGCATGCAAGATACTATCATGGTCATATCTCACTAACCACTTATGATATTGACTTGAAACATCATTCATGTCTTCAGGGGTGTCATACAGTCAAGTTAGATAACTCGTGTATGACTTCAGTACAAATTATGACCCTTGTTTGACTGACAATTTGGTTAAAGTTTGGCATACAAGTACTATATTGTTTCTGTTTTCAGCTCAAAAAAGATGACCCAACAAACCATAACACAGTATTCTTGTGTTCAACTGCTGTCAGAGCTGATCATGTGATAACTACATGCAATCCGTCCTTCACCCTTATTAAAGGTCAAACGCTTACCCTGTCACTGAGATTGTGAAATGACCTTGACATTCATAAAGTTCATCAAGGTTACAACTGATTGTTTACACCATCAACAGACAGTGTTATATTTAGACAGTTAAAGAATTGAAGAAAAGCTGATTTAACAGGATGTTACCCACACATTATGTGTTCACCACTTAACAAGATTCGCTTCATTATCAATCAGTCTGCTGGATTTAACCCCTTCCCACATACAACAAATCTGCAGCAGACGACTTTAAAAACATCTTGGCGAAAATATGTAAAATCTCTTTAAATGAAAGTATAATTATTTAATAATGTTGAGCATTTCTTCTTTTGCCACAATGTTTTCACAAGGCATCTGCAAGTGGGAAACTGTTATTCCTTGATATTGTTACAAATTTGTATAATTATATTGATAACACATGTGATAAAGTACCCTAGATGCAATTTTTTAGTGAAAAGGAATAGAACATTTAGTTTTCTTTTGAGAAAGATTAGAAGACTGTTAGGGGGAAAAGTTTTAAATAAAAAAAGCTCAATGCTATAAAATTGGTAAGCTGCAGATACCTCAAGTTGCACCTGTAGAAAGGAAATTCATGTACTTTACTTTTAGGTATTTCCCATTTATTACAAATCTGCAGCAGACAACTTTGAAATTAACATGGAAAATAAAATAGGGAAAATCTCTGTAAACAGAAGTGTTACAATTGAAAAGAGTTAAAATCATTGTGAAAATGGAGAAATTAATCATCAAAGGTCGTCTGCTGCAGAGGCATCAGAAAGTGTCTACATGTGGGAAGGGGTTAAATGTATACAGATGACTTTTGATAACACTAAGAGAACTGCTGAAGACGTTGTTTGATCAAATATGAATACTCAGTGTCTATTTTATGTGATATTCTCTTATAAACATGCATTTTTGTATCTTTATGTCTTCTTTTCTTTTTAACTTTTCCCATGTACAGACACATTTTGGTGTATCTGCTGTAGATGACTTTTGAGAACATTGTGACAAAAGGAGAAATTTCTCCTTTTGCCACAATGATTTCAACTTGATTCTATAATTACTTTCATCTATGGAGATTTTCCATATTTTTTATAAACCTTTATGAAATAGTCTGCTGCAGATTTTCTGAATAAGGGAAATGGTAGAAAGATTGTGGTAAACCCTTTACCATGCCATACAACAAACTGCAGCAGACAACTTTGAAAACATTTAAACATAACAATGGAAAATCTCAATAAATGAAAGAATTATCATTCAATAAACTTGAAAACAATGCAACAAAAGGAGAACCTACTCATTATGAGCAATTTCCCCTTTTGTCACAAATACTGTTTGCTTCAGATGCATCAACAATGGATTTTCTAGAGCATGACGGAATGAGTCTTTATATTTGGTACAAATGTTTTGTATATGTATCAAAGTATGTGATATCAGAATAGCATTCAATGCACATTCCACTTATGTGATTCCTCTTAAATTCAAAGATTTTGTCTTTTTGCTAGAACTTTCTCACATGACTGCCTATGTTGTGACCTAGCCATCATTGGGGTTACCAAAATAGTTTACCTTCTACGTGGTGTAATGGTTAGAGAGTCTTCATTGTGAGTAGAAGTCAAGGGTTCTGACAATTTTCCATGTGCAAACATATATGTTGATATTTACACTGCTGTATTAAATGTGCCTTCATGTCCTTTACTAAAAATGAGCATTTGTTTCTTTATCTTGGGTATTCTTTTAACCCTTTCCCACATACAACAAATCTTGCAGCAGACGACGTTGAAAACATTAAGTAAAAAAATAAAAATTGAAAAGAGTCGAAAACATTGTGGCAAAAGGAGAAATTGCTCGTTTTGAGCAATTTCACCTTTTGTCACAATCTTTTCAAAAGTCATCTGCTGCAGATGAGTCTTCAAAATGCATCTACAAGTGGGAAAGGGTTAATGTTATTTACTTTAAATGCGTTATAGTTGTCCGTATATGAGAAAGTGTTAAAATAAGATACTGACACTATTTTTAGCCTGGAAGCATTCCATGTACATTTTGATAATTTTTATTTGTTCTGGTTGCGGAATCAGTATTTATTAACTGTATGGACTGTATGGACTGTATGGACTGTATGGACTTTTGTTCAGATGCTTATTTAACCCTTTCCCACTCGCAGACACATCTCTAGCAGATGACTTTTGAAAACTCTGTGGCAAAAGAAGAAATTGTTTATGAGCAGTTTCTCCTTTTGTCACAATGTTTTCAACTCTATTCAATAATTATATTCTCATGTATGGTGATTTTTGATATTTTTACCTAGATGTTTTCGAAGTTGTCTGTTTCGGATTTGTTGTATATGGGAAAGGGTTAACTTAATGTTTGTTGTATAGAAAATGTTATTTATAATATTATGAACAAATAAAACTGAAATACTACATAAAATATGATTTATTTTTTATTTATTAAACATGTTTTCAATGTCATATTGTTAGTAAATTGGCATATGTTGATTGCATGGGCATCAAATGGTCAACAACTGCAGTTATTATATATTCACAATGGTTCCAGGTTGACATGGGTCCGTGTTATGTCGAGGTCACAGTGTAAAGGTCGGTTTAAGATGGACTGGCCTTTAACTTTTTCCTACATACATCAAATGAAAGGCAAATCACATTAAAAATATCTAGGGGAAAATACGGAAAATCTTTAAATGAAAGTGTAATTGTTTGATAGTATTGAAAACATTACGTCAATTGGAGAAATTTCTCATTGCGAGTAATTTCTAGATTACCTACTACAATACTTTCAAGCGTTATCTATTGCAGATGCTTCAATATAAGTCTGCATGTAGGAAAAGGGGATAAATGCTAAGTTAACCCTAATTCTGCAGCAGATGACTTTGAACATATTTTGTCAAAAAATAGAAAATCTCTATAATTGAAAGGATAACCTATGACTAAAAGTGGAAAACATTGTGGGAATAGGAGAAATTGCTTGTTTTGAACAATTTCTTCTTTTGTCACTATGTTTTCAAAAAGCCGTCTGCTGCAGAGGCGTCGGAAAGCATCTATATGAGGGAAAGGGATAAAATGAGAGAACACTTTCTAATAATACTTGGTTGACCCTTTTCCACATGCACGCAAATTGTAACACAATTGCAACAGATGACTTAACACATTGTTGGCAAAGGAGGAATCTTGTAGCCACAATGTTAACAACCCTTTTCAATAACAGTGCTTTCATTTATATAAAGTTCTATATTTCTATATTTTTTCAATGTTTTTCTGCTGAAGTTTAGTTATATTTTGAAAAGGTTGAACTTGAAGCAAGTAGGGCGAAAGCAAAATAAAAATATTTATTTGATGCAATTAAGATCATATTGCAAAAAAAAAGTGTACCCTTTTAAGAATATTAAATGTCTTATACACAAAAGCATTTCAGTGAGCCTTAATAGCAAAGTCGGTAATGATGAGGAGTAACTTTTAAATGGTCATGAATTTAAATTCAGTTGCAGCAATTTATTCTTTCCGATGAATAACAAAAGTTTAACCCTTTCCCTCATATAGACGCTTTCTGAAGCAGACAGCTTTTTGAAAACATAGTGACAAAAGGAGAAATTGCTCAAAACGAGCAATTTCTCCTTTTGCCACAATGTTTTCCACTTTTAGTCATAGGTTATCCATTCAATTAAAGAGATTTTCTATTTTTTGACAAAATATGTTCGAAGTTGTCTGCTGCAGAATTGTCGTATGAGGGAAAGGGTTAACCTCATTTGTCTTCCATTAATGGGCTATATAGTCTATGTTGGTAGGGAGTCAGATGAATGAGAAGAATGTTTCGTTGAGGACTGGTGAGAGAAAGCTAGAAAACACACATTTGATGAACAGGCCCTGATGATATAACTGAAATATGATTGTTAAAATGGTGTAACACTCTAATTGATCAGCAAAACCATTTGATATAGCAAGGGGTGTAATTTGTACAAGTCTAATTCATTGCTGATCAGAGTTTATGTCCATGAAATATGCTCAAAACCTTTCTGCTGACAGGAACATCACAAATCACATGCCAGATGCATCCCAAAACTCTCCCACCTAACTTTTACCACCACACTAACCTGGTTTGTAACCTATAAACGGAAGGGTCTGCTGGCACTTAACCAATAAATTCTGTGATATTAATAATATCCTGTTGAAAGAAGAGTTGCGCCCCTTTTACCCCCAAACAGGCTTGTTTTGATGTCTGGCAGACAAAAAAAAAAAACCTGACAAATGGGAGAAATTGCTCATATTGAGCAATTTCTCCTTTTGTCACAATGCTTTCACCTCGATTCCATTATTATACTTTCATTTAGGGAGATTTTTTATATATTTCTCTTAACCCTTTCCCTCATAAGACAATTCTGCAGTAGACGACTTTGAACATATTTTGTCAAAAAACAGAAAATCTCTTTAATTAAATGGATAACCTATGACTAAGAGTGGAAAACATTGTGACAAAAGAAGAAATTGCACATTTTGTGCAATTTCTTCTTTTGTTACTATGTTTTCAAATAGCCGTCTGCTGCAGAGGCGTCTATATGAGGGAAAGGGTTAAGATGTTATCAGGGTCGTCTGCTGCAGATTTGTTGTATGTGGGAAAGGGTTAATCACTGTTCTAGGGAAGTAACGGGGCTGAGCTGTACTACTATCCCAGGAATGATAATAGTTTTTATATCAAAAATACATTACCAGTCATTTAATACCTGATATATCATCTCTATACACCTTAATTATCCAAAAAAAAACGCCCACGCTAGCATATCCCTCACGTATCCGTGACATACACGGCCGCCCGGAAGTACAGGCGCGCACGTGAGCGGGTAGTCACTTTTCATTTTTGGATTCACCGGAGTAGTCGATAAGAAAATTTATATTATTATTTCTTCTTCCAATTAACTCTTTTGTTTTATAAGGCCCTGCCTTATAATCATTTAATTGTCCAAAGATATTTTGTCTACATTAACGTCACAGCCGTAAATTATTTACTTTATTGCTGTATTTATTGTTTTGTAGCAGACGATACGCTGAGAAGCACGTGGATTACCCCACCCGCTAATTTCAGTTACCGTCTTCGGGTGCGGAAGTCTTGCTGTTTTCAATACTTTTTCCCTACCCTGTTAGCGATAGTACATTAACTATTGCTGTATGAATTATTGACTGCCCTATTCAATATTTGTGAACAAAATTTGATACAAAATTTATTTCAATATACGTGTCCAAACTACCGGTGTCACCGTGGTGTGGATATATTAAAACGGATTATAAACGGATTATATACGGATTATTTACTGTTTGGTGAGTATTTTTGAATTATGTCAATGTCAATTACTGGTGAAGGGATGCGGAGCCCATGTGGTCATGCTGTGCACCTATGGGATTCGCATCCGACCTGCGTTGTGTGCACCAAATGCACACAGGCTTCACCTTGCGAGTACTGCTCGACATGGCCTATTTCCATTTGGAAAAAGGTCGTGCGGAGTAAGACTCGTAAAAGCAGGAAGATAAAGAAGACCCCTAAGAGGGTGCCTTTATCTTCATCGAGTGAGGCAGAGTTCGAGGGGTTCTCCCAACCGGACTCTGCAACGGTGTTGAGCGAGTCGAAGGGCAATGCTGAGCCTTCTTCTCCGCTCAACACAGCCGTTTTTTCCGCGCGCTGAGGAAATTCGGATGGTAGCTTTGGGTGAGAGTTGCTCCGTCGGGAAACTTCAGAAACCGTACGGAAACAGCGGGGAAAATGCTCAGCTGGATCATTTAACCGCTGAACCTCACCATCTGTCGCCTGGTGTCAGGGCTGGGCCTTCGAAAGAAGGAGTGCCTTTGGTAGCTTTCCGGGATAACCGCATGAGTTGTACCAAGTCGACACCATACTCTGAGCTACAGCGGTCTTCGGACGGCTGCAGAGTACCGGTTACTTACGTTGGTGGACGTAGTATTCCGGAGACTTTGTATAGTGCAGCTTCACTCCTGCCTATGCATAGTCAACCTGGGTTTTGTTGGGCTGAGCAACAAAACCCAAATACCGAGGCACGTCAGGTCACCGGGCAACCGGAGAGGAGTCATTCGTTAATGACGCGACCTTTCACCAGTCAGTCCGGGTTGGACTGGACTGGGCCAGTCAGTCACGTTGCCATGACTAGACCAGGTAGTCGCTCACGTATCTGTGATGCGACAGGGCAAAGGTCCGATTGCAAGGACCCAGCCAGGCAAAAGGTTGATCGTTTAGCACCGATTCATCCTGGCAGTCAGACTATCTTAATTGATTCGACGACTAGCCAAAATCGCGCGCATGGAGACATGCCGCATCAGGTCAGTAGCCCATTTCGTTATGGTGCTACGGGCCAATCGGTCACGCCTGTGAATACGACACAAACACCAGTGTCTTATGTAAACACAGGCCAACCGAGTAGTAGGGCATTTTTCAATGCCTCGTCTACACTGCCAGACGACTATGTAAACATGGCGCGTCCAGGCACGGGTTCTGTGGTGATAGACCGAATTGATTCAAATTATCGATCGATCTCTGCTCCACTACAGAATCAGAATAATTTTAACTCTGGTATTGCACCGGGTTCGATTATTCCTCTGTCTTCCATCGGGTATGGGGGTTACGAAAAATCTTTTTCTTCCCCTGGGGGGACAGTGTATGTCGCTAGAGAATACGCTGCCCCTCAATACCAGCCACCGGTCCATACTATGGAACCGTTAGGTGTTAGACAGGCCTACCGGGATCAGCATTACCCATCTCATGGGGATTCACTGCTCTCGGGGGGACACCTATTTGATAGGCAGTCCGGTTATAGGCAACCTCGGGATGGTAGCTTTGGGTGAGAGTTGCTCCGTCGGGAAACGTCAGACACCGTACGGAAACAGCGGGGAAAATGTTCAGCTGGAACGTTCAACCGCTGAACCTCACCATCTGTCGCCTGGTGTCGTGGCTGAGCCTTCGAAAGAAGGAGATGCCTTTGGTAGCTTTCCGGGAAACCGCAGGAATTGTACCAATCCGACACCATACTCCGAGCTACAGCGGTCTTCGGACAGCTGCAGAGTACCGGTTACCTACGTCGGCGGACGTAGTTCTCCGGAGACTTGGTATAGTGCAGCTTCACTCCTGCCTATGCATAGTCACCCGGGTTTTGTTTGGGCTGCACAACAAAACCCAAATGCCGAGGCACGTCAGGTCACCGGGCAACCGGAGAGGAGTCATTTGTCAATGACTCGACCTGTCACCAGTCAGTCCTTTTTGGACACGACCGGGCCAGTCAGTCACGTTGCCATGACTAGACCAGGTAGTCGCTCACTTAGCCGTGATGCGACAGGGCAAAGGTCTTATTGCAAGGACCCAGCCAGGCAAAAGGTTGATCATTTAGCAACGATTCATCCTGGCAGTCAGACTTTCTTAAATGATTCGACGACTGGCCAAACTCGCGCGCATGTAGCCATGCCGCATCAGGTCAGTAGCCCATTTCATTATGGTGCTACGAGCCAATCGGTCACGCTTGTGAACACGACACAAACACCAGTGTCTTGTGTAAACTCAGTGCAACCGAGTAGTCAGGCATTTTTCAATGCCTCGTCTACACTGCCGGCCGGCTATGTAAACATGGCGCGTCCAGGCACGGGTTCTGTAGTGATAGACCGTATTGATTCAAATTACCAGTCGATCTCTGCTCCACTACAGAATCAGAATAATTATAACCCAGGTATCGCACCGGGTTCTATTATTCCTCTGTCTTCCATCGGGTAGGGGGGTTACGGAAAATCTTTTTCCTCCCCTGGGGGGACAGTGTATGTCGCTAGAGAATACGCTGCTCCTCAATACCAACCACCGGTCCATACTATGCAACCGTTAGGTGTTAGACAGGGTTCAACGGCCTACCGGGATCAGCATTACCCATCTCATGGGGATTCACTGCTCTCGGGGGGACACCTATTTGATAGGCAGTCCGGTTATAGGCAACCTCTGGATCAGAATACATTGCGTCATTCAGTGAAAGAGAGGTCGAAACCGTCCAATACGGTCAGTTCGGCCCCGGCAGAAGTTTTTGCATGGCCGTCCTCTGCTGCGGAGAGGGGGCCTGCTTCGCAAAATCTTCGGCAGAACATGGATTTTCTGATTTATCCCTGTCTGAGTCGGACATAGATCTACCGGTTGGAATACCGAGTAGACAACCTCAGAAGAGTACCTACAACCCTACATCTTCGTCTGACGATAATGAGGGAAATAGGTCAACTTCCGATGAGGAGCCAGCTGTAGAGCGTTGGTCTCTTCAGCAGGCTATTGACGAAGTATTTCGGGTGGTGCCGAATACTTCATGCCCTAAGGTTGACGCTCCCCACGTCGCAAAACCTTTCGAGCCGAGAGGAACTTAATGTACAAGCTTTTCGCCAGTGCACTTGCTTCCTCAAACTAACAACTTGGGCAGGTTGTTAGACCAATTGCAGTCGACCAGGTCTCTAGAGGCTATACCTCCAGGCTGGTCGGTCCCAGGACCCATTTCTAGGAAATGGGTCAACTCTAAGGCGTATTCTACGTCTAAGGAGTTCTTCCCGGTCAAAGTGCCAGCTTTAGACGGGGATGCAGCTACACTGGGGTTAACTGCACCCGCTTCTGTCCAGGTCTCTTTTAAGATACTAGAGAAGTGGGAGACCAGAGCAAGACTGGGTGTATTGGTGTCATCTCATGACAACCATTTCGCAGTCGCTCTGTCTTTGTTGTTGAAAGAGGAGAATATCTCTAGCCTAGGGGCTAACAGAATTCTCGAAGCTTTCGACACAGGCAACAGGCATCTCATGGCACTGAATCTTCAGACCATCACAGAGATACTGTCCATGAGGAGGGACGCAGTTATAGTTGCTCCTAACTCATTGCTACATGCTAGCAAGGACAGCCTGAAAGCCGCACCATTGGAGTCGAAACAACTCTTTGATGGAAGGATTGCTGCAGTGACAGCTTCTGATGCTTCAGAACAGTCGACGCCTTTCGGCGAACGCAGCTAAGGCTTTTGCGCAGGGCCAGAAACGTTCAACGTATTCTGCGAATGTGGGTAGTTCTAAGAAACCCAACCCAGCAAAGAAGCCAAAACGGTATGTGAAGGCGTTTCAGCCTAAACAAACCCCTTCCACGGGTCAGAAATCGGCTAAACCGAAGCGCCCCTATCAGGGTACTAACATCGGCAGCCTGCTAGAGTTAACACGAATCCGAAGCCGCAGCCCTAGGGATTCGCTCCTCTCTATGACAATCCCAAGGTCGGAGATTACAGTCGGGGGCCGCCTGTCATTTATCACGGAGGAGTGGGAAAGTGTCACATAGGATCGTTGGATTTAGTCTGTGATACAGGAAGGGTATCTGATTCCCTTCATTTCCCCCCCTCCTCTGACAGGCGTGCCGATCGACATTTCGTCTCGTCATCCGGCCATGTCAGAGGTGATTTCATCGCTTCTGAAAAAGAATGCCATAGAGAGCGTTCTCAACCCCAATTTTCGGGGTTTCTACAGCCGTCTTTTTCTTGTTCCGAAGAAAGACGGCAAGTGGAGACCGGTTATAGATTTATCTGCGCTAAATCTATTGATTCCGGTCGATAAATTCAAAATGGAGTCGACCCGCTCCATCCGAGTTGCAATTCGGAAAGGCGACTGGGCGGTCTCTCTAGACCTAACACACGCCTTTTTATCACATCCCGATCGCTTCCTCCTCGGGGAAATACCTTCGGTTTGTGATAGAGGGAGAAGTGCTCCAATTTCAGGGCTCTTCCCTTCGGCCTCAAGTCCGCCCCTCGAGTGCTTACGAAGATATCAGGGCATGGGAGCATTTCTTCGTATGAAAGGACCCCAACTTCTTCAATACTTCGACGATTGGCTTCCCCACAGGACGGATCGTGTACTTCTTTTTCACGATCTATCCCTAGCCTGGCGGACCATTCTGCGGTTGGGTTTAATACCCAACACGCAGAAGTCGGAATTAATTCCGTCAAAGAGGTTCACGTTCGTGGGTATGACGTTTTACACCGACTTAGCGGTAATTCGAGTACCTTCGGACAGAGTCTATTCACTAATACAGAATAGACAACTATATTCCACTCATTCGGCAGTGAACGTTCAGAATTCGCAAAGGAATAATAATAATTACTCCCCGAGTTCATAATGAGGCTGAGAACCATTTCGTCAACTTCCGGTTTCACTTCTGGAAGGAATTTCTGGAAGGGAAGATGATGACAGAACACTTCTCTGGCCCAGAGACCGTGGTTATACGTCCTTCTGGCCTGCCTATCGGCATAACCGTTACATCTTCCTTAGATATAGACAGTTCTTACCGATTGATGTTAATAAGGTAGGTCAATCTCTCTGAACGTTTGTCGACGGCTACCGCTTCCTAAGTTCTACTGAGAATTATAAATTCGTATTGCTTGGCGAACACTAACAGGGAAGTGAGTTCTTTGCTTTCAGTAGAAATGAATTACATTAAGTTCCACAGACTGATGGTTAGAATTAGAAAAAACCCATTTGTAGGAGTTAACTCCAAAATTAGGATTTGTCTTGCGTCCTTTGGTCGCTTACAAGAGCTCCATACGAACTCTTGAATCGACGTCTTTAAAGTTTTTTACTTATAAAACCGTCTTTTTATTAGCTTTAACTACAGATCGTCTCTGTAGAAACCGGGCAGATCAGATTCAATGAATCTGATGGCTCCTTACTCTACTGTGTCAACAAGGGTTCCCGTCTAAGAACCAGTTGCAGTCGGTCCTGCCTGGGTCCCCTTGTGGCTTCACAGCGAGTGGTTTGCTAATTCACATAATCCAACACATAAATAAAGTGAATACCGATTGAACCTGTATTCAATCCCCTCTTTCCCTTTATACATCCGTTGGAATCAAGTATGTTTGTTCTTAAAAAAATATGGAATAATATACTACAACGTACCTGGAACGACAGTAAGTATTGGTCGAACCTCCCGTCCTATGCTACGAAGTCATCAGGTATTAAATGACTGGTAATGTATTTTTGATATAAAAATGAAGTTTTTTAAAGTAAAACATATTTTTATTAGAAAATACTTACCAGTCATTTATAGAGTCCCACCTCCCAACCCCGCGTCGTCACCAATACTTAACGGTGAATGAAAAGTGACTACCCGCTCACGTGCGCGCCTGTACTTCCGGGCGGCCGTGTATGTCACGGATACGTGAGGGATATGCTAGCGTGGGCGTTTTTTTTTGGATAATTAAGGTGTATAGAGATGATATATCAGGTATTAAATGACTGGTAAGTATTTTCTAATAAAAATATGTTTTACTTTAAAAAACTTCATTTTAACCCTTACCCCATTCAGCATATCTGTAGCAAAAACATGGAAAATCTATAAATGAAGGTTAAATTACTCTAAAAAGTTGAACACATTGTGGCAAATGGAGAAATTGCTTGTTTTGAGCAATTTCTTCTCTTGTCAGAAGGTTATCAAAAGATGTCTGATGCAGAGGCGTCTATATGTGGGAAAGGGATAAAGAAGATCACAGGAATTTCCCCTGTCTAATCTTCGTTGACATTTACAGTGGCTGTCACAGCTGGCAGACACAAAAGTACTATAACCATTAAACTCATACAGACGACTTATGATGCCTTTAAAATAGACAACCTCTGGAAAGATTGTGGGAAAAGGAGAAATAGCTCATTTGTCTTTTCCAACAATGCTTTCGACTATATATATAAATTATATCTGCAACGTTGTATGCATTTCAAGATTTCCTAAGAAATTTTCAGGGTAGCCCACTCTGAAAATGTCATCTCTTTTAACCCTTTCCCAAATACAACAAATCGGAAGCAGACAATTTTGAAAACATTTACCCAGAAATCTCTGTAAATGAAAGAATAATTTTTGAATAAAGTTTAAAAATAACAATTGTGACAAAATGATAAATTGCGCATCATGACCAATTTCTCATTTTGCCACAACATTTTTATAAGTCGTCTGCTGCAGATGTGTCAAAATGAGTCTGCTAGTTGGAAAGGGTTAAGCACAGTTTGATAGAGCCTGCATGATTATTAGATTTACATTCAGTTTGTTGGACTAGTTTTCCTGTATCAGCTGGAGGTTTTATCTTAGTTTTTCTCTGATTTTGTAATAGCAAGTGTATGCACATGTATGTAAGTAGTTTATTAGTTCCTTCTTTCTTTATTTATTCTTTGATCTTTAAAACTTTTACCAATTTTTTTAAACAAAAAGGTGTCAAAAGGAGAAATTGTTCATGATGAGCAATTTCTCCTTTTGCCACAATGTGTTTAAACTCTATTCAATAGTTATAATTAGGTTCATGTATAAAAAAAAATGTGTCAAAAGGAGAAATTGTTCATGATGAGCAATTTCTCCTTTTGCCACAATGTGTTTAAACTCTATTCAATAGTTATAATTAGGTTCATGTATAAAAAAAAAATGTGTCAAAAGGAGAAATTGCTCAAGTGTTTAAAGAGGATATTACATCAGTGGTCATTCAATACGACATTTTATTAAACGAGTTTAATAAAATTTTGTATTGAATGACCACGAATGTTATGTTCTATTTATATCATAAATTCCAATTCGACGATTATTAGCGCAAAATATATATAACGTCGCTATATAGCACGGAAATTTTCAATGCTTTTCATTATGACGTTACGTAGCATTGTTATTACACTAGTTATATAACGTAGCATTGTTATTACACTAGTTATATACCGAAAAATATAGAATGACGTTATTTCATGCTGGCGACGTAATTTATGATATAATTATAATTTAAGGTTCATGTATAGAGATTTTCCTTATTTTTGTATATATGTTTTCAAAGTTGTGTGCTACAGTTTTGTTGTATGCCTGAAAGGATTAAAGCTCTCTACCTTAACCCTTTCCCTCATATAGACGCTTTCTGACGCCTCTGCAGCAGACAGCTTTTTGAAAACATAGTGACAAAAGAAAAAATTGCTCAAAACGAGCAATTTCTCCCTTTTGCCACAATGTTTTCCGCTTTTAGTCATAGGTTATCCATTCAGTTATAGAGATTTTCCACTTTTTGACAAAATATGTTCAAAGTCATCTGCTGCAGAATTGTCGTATGTGGGAAAGGATTAAAGCTCTCTACCTTAAACGGACAATTTGACACTTTATTCAACTGTTGAGTTTTTAAAACATTGTGACAATTGAACATAATTGAACTATATATTATTTCTATGTAAAATGACCTTGTAATGTATTAATCATGTGACAGTTCAATTTACATAGTTTGTAATAGCTAGGTTAATATAATGTGAAACAAGAGAAAGTTGATGCAAGGCATCAATGTCGCCGGAAAAGACTGCATTGGTTTATTTATGTATTCTTGACTTTCCTTAGTCTATTCAAACATTAGGAACGTTGAAATGAAAACATTTGCTTATACATTTTATATTCATACCTATACATTAGGGTATCTATAAAAAATTAACGAAATGTGTACACATTTATCTTGGCTTAAATTTAATTTTGCTGTTGTTACTTATTTAAATAATAGTATTCATTCATATAATTTCAATGTTTGTCAATCGTATTCGAATCACAAGGTAAATATCCTGATATTGCTTTAAAGGGAGGTAATTTGAAGAAAACAAAAGTCTTCAAAAGGAGAAATATATCAGCATTACCGTCTACTGTTTAAATTGTTCTATTGTTTGTGGATTTAAAAATGTTCTTTTTTTCTTATTTCTACATGTACAACGAAATATTGCGGCTTCTCTTTGACGCTTTGCGTCAAACATTCGTCTTGTACTTGTCTAAAATAAAATAATATCACTCGCTTTTTCATATCGAAATGCGCATGCGCGAAAATCGATGTTAAAGGTCACGAAACTACACAACAGAATAGGGTCTATATTTAGCTTAGAAACAGTTCCTATAGATATTCATGGATTAACATTATTAAATGAATTCTACACAAATCAAGACATCTCTTTGAACATGAAAACAACATTTAGTAAGTTAAAATTGCTATTAAAAGGAGAATCCGAAATTGACATCAATGATGACACATAAGAGTCTGCATTAGGGGGTGTTGGTTCACGTCTTGAAGGGACCACTTTTGTCTTCGTAAATAAGACAAAAAACTTAAATGCGAGTGAAATAAAAAAAACTGCAAACATTAAAAAATCGGAATATTTATTTCATTTTAGATGTGTCATTTATTAGTGTTCGTAAACAACCACAATTGTAATATGTTCAAATCATCTAGATTTGTTTCTTTCTAATAATAAGCCGCCCTCCCATGTGATTTCTGAAAAGCTATTAAAAATAGAAGTCGCGGGCTTCTGCCCGGCGACTAATAAGTTTAAACAAACACATGATTTATAAATGAAAGAATGATACAGATGTTAATTCTCTCCAACATACAACAACTGGAGCAGATGATTTTGAAAATATCTCAGCATTAAAGTGAAAAATCCCTATAAATGAAAGAATTATTATTGAATAAAGTTGAAAACACTGTGGCAAAAGAAGATATAGCTCATGATAAGCAATATCTCAGTTTGCCATAATGTTTTCAAAAGTCGTCTGCTGCAGAAGCCTCAGAAAGTGTCTGTATGCTGGTAAGGGTTAAGCCAGTTAGCAGAGGCAGGTATAATGCAGTTTTTATGAGGTGTGCAAAGGGCTTATCAGAAAATGCATGTTTTGTGCCTGTTGTGCTAGATGCATTTTGATGATTCATTGTGGTTTCCTGCGAGGAATTGTTTAGCCCTTTCCAATATGCAAACGCTTTCTGATGCCTATGAAGCAGCTGACTCAAAGGCCTCAAAGGCCTCAAAGGCTCAAGGTGATCTATTCTGATCACTCTCAGACATTGTCTGTTATTAACTTTTATATGTAACCCTTTCCCTCATATGACAATTGTGCAGGACTAAGAACATATTTTGTCAAAAAATAGAAAATTTCTATGATTGAATGGATAAACAATGACTAAAAGTAGAAAACATTGTGGCCAAAGGAGAAATTGCTTATTTTGAGCAATTTCCTCTTTTGTCACTATGTTTTCAAAAAGGCTGTCTGCTGCTGAGGCATCAAAAAGCTTCTAAATGAGGGAAAGGGTCAAACAACATCTCCTCCTAAACCACTGGACCAATTTCAACAAATCTTCACTTTGGTGGTCCTCTTTCAAAATTGTTCAAAGAATTAAATTATATGGCAGTCAGGTGGTATCAGAAAAGGTTTCAAATTGACAACAAATTTAAAAAATCCTTTTGTATGAAAATGCTAGTCTGATTTCAAGTCATATTGATTGGTTGAAAGACATAGCCAGTAGGTGGCATCATAAAAGGGGTAAAATTACCTTTTGGCTTTAAATGGCATCTCCTTATCCATGGGACCAATTTCAACCAAACTTCACAGGAATGATACTTTGGTTGTTTTTTTTTCAAACTTTTTCATAGATATAAAAACATGGTTGCCGCCAGAAGGCATACAAAAGGGGGCAAGATGACAAAACTTTATAATACCTCTCTTAATATTGTTTTTGTCTGATTCGAAGATACTTTCGCAGAAATGTTCCTTTATTCAATTTTCAATTTTTTGTGCCATATTGATTGGTTAAAAAAGATAGCGGCCAGTGTGCCAGAAAAGGAGTGAAATGAACTATTAGCTGCAAACGACATCTCCTCCTAAACCATTGGATCAAAAACAACCAAACTTCTCAGGCATATTCCACTTTTGGTCCTCTTTCAAATTGTTCAAAGATTTGATGCCTTATTAAAACATGCTTTACTGATAAGCTGTTTCAATTAAAGCATCCACTGCTTGCAGTTTTATTCCCACTTCTGATAAAAGAATTCCCCAAGTATTAGCAGTAGAAATTGTTACACATTAGCTACTATACTAGCTATAGGTTATTGATCGATTTAAGGCCATCTTGATCCTCTTGTTAAATCTAATTTTTTACAAATTGGATACACTTGTTTGAAGATCCATTGAGGATGGGGATATGTACAATGATAAGTATATGTTCTGATATAATCATCCATTTCCGACATACAAGAAATCTGCAGCAGACTGACTTTGAAATCATTTGATAACAAATATGAGAATCAAGTTGAAAACATTGTGGCAAAAGGAGAAATTGCTCATTTTGCCACAATGTTTTCAAAAGTAGTCTGCTTGAGGCAGAAGAAGTATGAGACATTGTCTGTTTGTGTAATATGGATAATGATGTAAATACATGTTGCTTGTTACTGAGTCATCCCAGGTGGGAACAGTGGGAGTCTGGTTCTGGGAATATATCGTCCTTCATAACATTTCACTTTTCTGACGCGGAAACATGTACATTGTACCTTAACCCTTTCCCTCATATAGATCCTTTCTGACGCCTCTGCAGCAGACAGCTTTTTGAAAACATAGTGACAAAAGAAGAAATTGCTCAAAACGAGCAATTTCTCCTTTTGCCACAATGTTTTCCACTTTTAGTCATAGGTTATCCATTCAATTATAGAGATTTTCCATTCTTTGACAAAATATGTTTAAAGTCGTCTGCTGCAGAATTGTCGTAAGAGGGAAAGGGTTAATTATATCAGGTTTCTAAGAATCGGCTGCTTTGAAATTATCTGAGGAAAATGTTATAACTTATTGGAAATTGAAAGTATAATTTTGATAATAATTTTGATGATATATTTTGGGGATTGGAGAATTTTTTTCATTTTGAGCATATATTTTTTTTCCAGAATGTTTTTAAAAAATCGCCTGCTGTAGAGGCCTGGAAAGTAACACAAAGGGTGTGGACATGGTTGCTGTATCATGCCAATTCAGTACATTCCTCTTTGACCTTTCTCTCCTTCATAGCTTTATGTCATAACACTCATTTTACTGGAAATTACCCTTGTTCTCTGGCTAAGGAATGGTAGTTGTGGCCAATTATATAATTGAGCAATCCATCAAAATTCAGTGTCAGATACATACATTCTGTCAGAAACCTACAAATATTTATACATACTGTGTTTGGTCATTAAGTGTATGAAAATTAACAGAACACTGTGGCAGCAGCATAGATACTTCATTGTTTTCTTTTGTAGTTTAATCAAAGAAAAAACATATTTCTGGTACAAAGTGTGAAATACATATGTAAGCTGAACTGATTATTTTTTCATATGTTTGTAGCGGTTTACCTCATCTCAAGTTGAATATGTCTGACTCTGGCTCGTCTGTCCATGAAAGACGCAAGACTTTTCACACGAAATAGAGATTATGGTTGACCAATCAGGCATGAAATTGTTTTCGATAGTTTTTATCGGTTTTTGATTTATTCAAATGCTAATGGGATTATAAAGGCAGTGTGCTACCTTAACTGGTTGGTTTAATTTTGTTCTCTTCTAGTTCAAGTATTATAGGTACCTAGCTAGCTATAAGTTTTATTATCCTATTATATAATATTTTATGATCATATAATAATTGTATAGTATTTATCACAGTTCAATATAATTTTGTGTTGGATTTGAAAACTTTGATATTTCAAATTATATATTGTGTAGTTTTTATTACATTCTGATGATTTTAATACTCTAAAATGTTGGTTTGAAAAAATGTTTCTACAACTTTAACCTTTTACCTTATTATTAAATGTGTTACAAGATGAGAGTCTTCTTTGTAAACATCTGTGGAAAATATGAAATGTCTTGATTATTGGAAGTGTAATTCAAATATAGATTTAAAAACACTGGGAAAATGAGAGGGTTTTATGTTTTTCAATAAAATTGATTCTGCAATGATTAATGAAATGGATTGTTTTCTTGAATTAAAGGTAAGATAGACTTTTGCAGTGGCTTACAAATGAATGTTGATTTATTCCTAAAACAAATGCACTAACATCAACCCTGAAAACTTGGGTAAATTATTGAAATTTATTTGTTCAAATGATTTATCCAATAAATCTATGTTAAACATTCATTACCACAAACCATTTTGCTAAGCGTGCCTCCATTTATTTGGTATTTATGTTAAACCCCAAAGTCGTCTCTCTTTGTAAATATGACATAATTACAGATTAAATATCAATGCGAAATAAGTCATGTTAAGAAACATGACAAATTAACAGTCGGCAGCTACAATGTTTTCCCATGAAGTAAGCAAAACTAGATTTTACATAGAGATATTCATAATAAGAACTTATTTTTGTTATTAATCATTTATACATGTATAAGTTAAAAAGTAAAAAAAGTGTGGAAAAGGGTTTTGATAACACATAGAGGTCTAAACTTTGTCAATAATCCTTTTGTTAATTCCTTTATAGGGTTAAAAGATTGTGTTTGTATCATTGGTTAACACAACCGATATTGTATTGATAACCTATATAGAAAGGTAAAACATAAACAAAAATAGAAATAAATCCAAAGTGCTAATTTAATAGGAAATGATTGGAGTCTGAATAACAGTTTTTATTCTATGTTCAAAATAGATTAAAAGCATTAACCCTTTCCCTCATATAGACACTTTTTGACGCCTCTGCAGTGCAGCAGCAGACAGCTTTTTGAAAACATAGTGACAAAAGAAGAAATTGCTCAAAAACGAGTGATTTCTCCTTTTGCCACAATGTTTCCACTTTTAGTCAAAATATGTTGAAAGTCGTCTGCTGCAGAATTGTTGTATGAGGGAAAGGGTTAACTCTTTCCCATATACAAAATATTTGACATAGATGACATTGAAAATATGTACTAACATAATGAAAAATATTGAAAATCCCCATACAAGATGAATTGATTATTGGATAGAGTTGAAAACATTTTGGCAAATGTCGTCTGGTACAGATGAATCAAAATGCGTCGGGCGGGGGTTAAACATTTCACCCGATTTACCTTTTTGTCTGCTTTTAAGAAATCTAAGTAAAAAATAATTACACTTGGGAAATTCAAACCTTTCCACTTACAGAATCATTTTGATATATATGCAGCAGATATGACTATTGAAAGCATTGTAGCATAGGTAGAAATAAATTTCTCATTTTGTCACAATGTTTTCAACTGTATTGAAAATTATACTTTCAATTACTGTTGTTTTCCATATTTATGCCTCAATATTTTTAAACCCTTTCCCTCATATAGACGCTTTCTGATGCCTCTGCAGCAGACGGCTTTTTGAAAACATAGTGACAACGGAAAAGAAGAAATTGCACAAAACGTGCAATTTCTCCTTTTGACACAATGTTTTCCACTTTTAGTCATAGGTTATCCATTCAATTATAGAGATTTTCCATTTTTTGACAAAATATGTTTAAAGTCGTCTGCTGCAGAAATGTTGTATGAGGGAAAGGGTTAAAGTTTTTCTTCGGCAGATTTGTAATCATTGTGAACTGGAAAGGGTTACTTTAAATTTTAATACCTAGTTGAAAACAGCTTGTTTTAAGAAAATTCTACTTTTGCCACATTCCTCTGCGTCAATTTAATCATTTTGTACTCAGCTTGGCCTATTATTATTATTTTCCCTAGCTAAAAAAAATAGCGAAAAGTGTTATTGTTCATAAATAATGTCTTCCACCCCCCCCACACACACACACACACACACACACTAAGTTTAATTTCTAACTTAGTTTCATACTTTTGTTTATACAGAGTTGACAATTTTCAGTTTTAAGGAGAATTAAAATAGTTATATTAATAATGGGTTCAAAATTGGTGAATAGGAGTATAAATACATAACATATATGCATTCACCTGGTCGGAAATTTGATCTTCTGATAACAGAATTGATTTTGCCTCCTTTCATTCGTAGGATAACCCTTTCCTGCTAAATTTGACACAAGATATCAACCCTTTTCCTGATATATATGACATTAGATATCAACCATTTTCCTGATATATATGACTTAAGATATCAACCCTTTTCCTGATATATATGACATTATATATCAACCTTAATTTCCTGACATATATGATATAAGATATCAACCCTTAATTTCCTGATATATGACATTAGATATCAACCCTTTTAATTCCTGATATATATGACATAATATATCAACCCTTAATTTCATGACAAATATGGCATTAGATATCAACCCTTAATTTCCTGATATATATGACATTAGATATCAACCCTTTTCCTGATATATATGACATAAGATATCAACCCTTTTCCTGATAATTAATACATTAGATATCAGCCCTTAATTTCCTAACATATATGTCATAAGATATCAACCCTTTCCCTGATAATTAATACATTATATATCAGCCCTTAATTTCCTGATATATATGACATAAGATATCAACCATTTTCCTGATAATTAATACATTAGATATCAACCCTTAATTTCCTGATATATATGACATAAGATATCAACCCTTTTCCTGATAATTAATACATTAGATATCAGCTCTTAATTTCCTGACATATATGATATTAAATATCAACCATTTCCTGATAACATATATGACATAAGATATCAACCCTTTCCCAGGTATGTATTCACCTGGTCGGAAATTTGATCTTCTGATAACAGAATTGATTTTGCCTCCTTCATTCATACCCTTTCCTGATATATATGACATAAGATATCAACCCTTTTCCTGATAATTATTACATTAGATATCAGCCCTTAATTTTCTGACATATCGAGGGCTTGGCGTGAAACGGTTGTAACTTAAAACCTATTTAGAAAACCCTGGTTTAGGGGCAATTTTGACCACTTTGTAAACAATGCAAATTTAGGTGCCATTGGTCAGAACGAGCAATGGCACCTAAATTTACATTGTTTACCAAGAAAAAAGATTTAACACTTATAAAATACTTTATGGCGAGGTAATTAACCTTGGTAAAAAAATACCAGATTAAGTTACAACCGTTTCACGCCAAGCCCTCGATATATGATATTAGATATCAACCCTTTCCTGATAACATATATGACATAATATATCAACCCTTTCCCAGGTGTAGACGCCATTTGGAAATTGCTAGTAATGAGCAATTTCTCCTCTTGCCACAATGTTTTTAACTCTTCAAAAATTATACTTTCAATTATTTAGGTTTATAGTCCTAAGTTGATGTGCTGCAGATGCATTGTATGTGGGAAAGGATTAAAAATGAGTAGATGTCCCAGATGTTACATACATGTACATATCCAAGAATGTTTGTGTGTCTAAAATGTTGCATACATGCACCTATCCAAACAATTATATGTGTCTCAGATACAATATATAAATAAAAATGTATGTGTGTCTCAGATGTCACACATGGATATATCCAAAAATGTACATATGTCTCAGATGTTGCAAACATGTACATATCCAAAAATGTATATTGTGTCCCAGATGTTACATATATGTACATATCCAAAACTGTATATGTGTCTCGGATTTTGCATATATGTACATATCCAAAAAATACATATGTCTTAGATGTCACATACATGCACATATCCAAAACTGAATTATGTGTCTCAGATGTCACATACATGCACCCACAAATGTATATGTGTGTCTCAGATGTAACATACATGTACATATCCAAAAATGTATTCATGTGTCTCAGATCTTTCAAAGCAGATGACTTTAAAAATATTAGATCAGGTATAAGCTGGGTTAAACGTTTCCAAAATCAAATCTGTGGTGGACAACTTTGAAAACATTCAAGCAAAAGTGTGAATCATTTATATAAATGAATGCATAATTACTTAATAGAGATGAAAATATTATGGCAAAGGTTTGCAAAAATTAAATGTTTGCAAAAGCCGTCTGCTTCAAAACTCATTATGCATGTGGAAAAGGGTAAAGTGATCTATTTGCAATTGAATTCCAATCTATTGAACCTGTACATGACATTATCTGCTGGCTTGAAGTAAGAAAGGTGAATACATATTGTATACAGGTTTGAATAGCTAGTTGGTCGAACTGAGGTGATAGTTTCATTATTTGTGCTGGAATAAATTGGAATGTAAAAATAATCTTTAGCTTTGACCCCTTTTTCTGATTTAGACGACAGTTGGACTTCATTGAAGCAGACTTTTGAAAAAATTGTGGAAAAAGGAGCAATTGCTCTAAACAAGAATCTTCTCTGTTTCCCCCAATGCTTTCAACTTTGTATCAAATTCATACCGTAAATTTTTCAGATATAACTCTTGTTCGTGATAGGTTTTTTTCGAGGCAAATAGATCTAAATTTATCATAATTAAGGTATACTGCAAAGTTTCTAGGTCTTTGTAAATTGTTTGATTTATGTGAATGTTATAACACTGTGATTTGATCTAGTTTGGATGTTATTCTTTTATTAGATAAGATTAATTGTGTAACTTTTGGGAATGTCTGCCTTGTGATAGATCTTGATAAACCTGGTATGTATATTGAATTAACGTTTCCCACTTCCAGAATCTGTTTTCTTAAAACGTTTCTCACTTCCAGATGCATTTTGTCGATCCGTAGCACACGACATTATAAGACATTGTGGTTAAAGGAGAAACTGCTCATGATGAGCAATTTCTTATATTGCCACAATGTTTTCAACTCTATCTAATAATTATACTTTTCATTTATAACTTGTTTCCATATTTTCTAGTTGTATGATTTCGTAGTGGTCTACTGCGCACTTTTGCTGTATGTGAGAATGGGTTAAACTTTTTCCCAGTTATACATGCATAACTTTGACTTTTTAATTTATCAATTAACACTTTTCCACATACAACAAATTTGCAGTAGAAAGCTTTGTAAAACATCTAGACAAAAATATTGGAAATCTCTGTTAGTGAAAATTTATAATTAAAAACATTGGCAAAAGGAAAAATTGTGTTTCATGAGTAATTTCTCCATTTGTCACAATGCTTTCAAAAGTTGCCAGCTACAATCATCAAAACGTGTCTCCTGGTGGTAGAGAGTTAAGGATTTACACTGTTTTGAATAGAATTATATAATAATGTACACCAAGTCAATGATCTCTGGGTTACTAACCAGGAAAAAGGCTAGGAAATGTGTCTTGATCCTTTCCCACATACATTAAATCTACAGCAGATGACTATTTAGTCAAAAATATGTAAAATCTACATCAATTCTCTGTATATATCAGTATTGAATATAGTTTAAAACATTGTGGCAAAAGGGGAAACTGCTCATTTAATGAGCAATTTCGGCTTTTGCAACAATGTTTTCAAAAGTCTGTTGCAGAGGCATCAGAAAGCGTCAACCGGTATATGTGAAAGGGTTGTAGCTTTCCAACATTAAGACCACTTTTGACGCATCTGCTACAAACAACATTGGAAAGCTGAGTAACAAAACAAGAAATGGCTCCTAATGATCAATTTCTCTATCCAATCTTAACCCTTTCCCTCATATAGAAGATTTCTGACGCCTCTGCAGCAGACACAAAACGTGCAATTTCTCCTTTTGCCACAATGTTTTCCCCTTTTTGTCATAGCTAGGTTATCCATTCAATTGGAGACATCGGTCAGTTATCTCCCTTTAATACTCTCTACATCTAGCTAGGTCCTATCATTTGGTTTCCTCTGTTTTTATCATTGGTTTCTTTGCACTGGATGGTGCACTTATAATTGCATTTTCTTGGCCAACTGTTATTAGATTGATTAGTAATTCCACATTTGTTTTCTTTAAACACTGCTATGTAAATTTTCTCTTTTGAATCATCACTTTAATTAACACATTTATGATTTAAGTGTACAGAGTAATTGCAATATCTCATTGCGAAATAGCGATAAAGACAAAGGATTCCAACTAAAAGGACCTACCAACTATTTGGTCTTCTTGGTCTTTATCTGACAAGGGAGATAATATAATTATCACTAATGTCCCTCATTACGGAGATTTTTTATGTTTTGACAAAATACGTTCAAAGTCGTCTGCTGCAGAATTGTCGTATGAGGGAAAGGGTTAACTAAGTGTTTTCAAAGTTGTCTGCTGCAGTTTTGTTGTACTTCGGAAAGGATTCAAATGATGCAAAGATTTTTTAACTTCTTCAGTATAAGGTAATTTCTCCTTTTCCCATAGTTCTTAACACTTTCCCACATACAAGAAATCAGCAGCAGACGACTTTGAACTCGTCTTGACAACAAAAAAAGAAATGTTCAACAAAATTAGTGTTGCTTATTGATTTGAGATGAAACATTGGGTTTTCATTTGTCGTCTGCTGCAGATGCATGGAAATGCGGCTATATGTGGGCAAGGGTAAACATTAAACTTACATATTTTGTTGTATGTGGGAAAGGGTTAAATATGTAACTGTAAAGAATATTAATAAAGATTCAAGTTTGTTGGGAAGCCACTGATGATATATAAAAGTTGATACATTATTTTAGAGACATCTTCTTTTGATTTGATTTTAGCAAACTATGAAACATTTTGAAAAATTAAAATATGATTTTGATACACATGTGAAGACATTGTGGGAAAAGGAGAAACTGATAATTATCATTTCTGTCATTCCCACAATGTTTTCAAGAGTCACCTGCTGCAGGAGCGTTAAATATCCTCTATCTAAGGGAAAGGGTTAATTAGGTCTAATTGGCCACAACTTATGTACAATTAGTCTAAGTTGATATACTAATTAATCTGTACAGGGCTGTTTAGAGTATAATGTTAAAAGCCTGATGCATGCGATTATCTAAGACATATTTAAACTTGTACCTGACCTAGCTGCCTTTAGACAACTCACCCTCCTTGAAGAACTGGTAGATTTTATAACTTGGGAGAACTGGAAGATTGGATTACTGGAAGAACTGGTAGATTTGATTACTGGGAGAAATGGTAGATTTTATAACTTTGAGAACTGGTATATTTGATTACTGAAAGCATTGGTAGATTTGATTACCATGAGATCTGGTGGATTTGATTAATGGGAGAATTGGTATATTTTATTATTGGAAGAACTGGTAGATTTTATTACCAGGAGAACTGGTAGATTTGATTACTGGAAGATTTGGTAGATTCGATTACCATGAGAACTGGTAGATTTTATTACCAGGAGAACTGGTAGATTTTATTACTGGGAGAAATGGTAGATTTAAATTACTGGGAGAACTGGTAGATTTGATTACTGTGAGAACTGGTAGATTTGATTACTGGAAGAACTGGTAGATTTGATAATTGTGAGAACTGGTAGATTTGATTACTAGAAGAACTGGTAGATTTGATTACTGTGAGAACTGGTACATTTGATTACTGTGAGAACTGGTAGATTTGATTACTGGGAGAACTGGTAGATTTGATTACTGTGATAACTGGTAGATTTGATTACTGAGAGAACTGGTAGATTTGATTACTGTGATAACTGGTAGATTTGATTACTGGAAGAACTGGTAGATTTGATTACTGTGAGAACTGGTAGATTTGATTACTAGAAGAACTGGTAGATTTGATTACTGTGAGAACTGGTAGATTAGATTACTGGGAGAACTGGTAGATTTGATTACTGTGATAACTGGTAGATTTGATTACTGGGAGAACTGGTAGATTTGATTACTGTGATAACTGGTAGATTTGATTACTGGAAGAACTGGTAGATTTGATTACTGTGATAACTGGTAGATTTGATTACTGGAAAAACTGGTAGACTAAATTACTGGAAGAACTGGCAGATTAAATTACAGGGAGAACTGGTATATTTAATTACTGGGGAAAATGGTAGATTTGTTTACAGGGAGAACTGGTAGATTAAATTATGAGGAGAACTGGTAGATTTGATTACCAGGAGAACTGGTAGACTAAATTACTGGGAGAAATGGTAGATTTGATTACTGGAAGAACTGGTAAACTAAATAACTGGGAGAACAGTTGGTAGATTTGATTACTGGGAGAACTGGTAGATTTGATTACCAGAGGATTTGATAACTAGTAGATTGGATTACTGGGAAAACTGGTAGATCTGATTACTGGGAGAACTGGTAGATTTGATTACTTGGAGAACTGGTAGACTAAATTACTGAGAGAACTGATATATTTGATTACTGGGAGAACTGGTAGATTTGATTACTGGGAGGACTGGTTTATTTGATTACCAGAAGATTTAGTAGATTTGATTACCAGAGGATTTGGTAGATTTGATTATTGGGAGAACTGGTAGACTAAATTACTGGGAGAACTGGTTATTTTGATTACTGTGAGAACTGATATATTTGATTACTGGGAGAACTGGTTATCTTAATTACCAGAGGATTTGGTAGATTGATTACTGGGAGATTTGATTGCAAGAAAAACTGATAAATCTGATTACCAGGAGAACTGGTAGATTTGATTACCAGAATATCTGTAGAACCAGTAGATTAGATGACCAGAATACCAGGGATACTTATGTATATATATATGATATCATGATGTCTGGTAGATGGGAATACCAGTAAATTTAGTCATGTTGTGGTCTAACCTTAACCACTCCTCCATTGAGGACATACTTTAAATATTTGTAATAAGTCTAGCTTCAACATCAATATTGGTATAACATTATTTAGTTTCCATTAATTTTGAATGTGGGATATATACTTATATATATATCAAGATTTATTATGATATGTAAGCTGTAATGGCTTTTGAAGCCTCTGTTGGCAGACAAACTTTGAAAACATTATTGTGAAAGAAAAAGTAGTAGTTTTGCGTGAAAAAGTATTAACAACATTTGCATCATTCATGCATGTATGGATTCTTCTTGGATTTCTTTAACTTCAGGTGATGGTGATGTTAGTTTGATTTTAGGATTCTTGTCCATCCACATCACAGGCTGTTAATCCAGGTGTTTTTATGCCCCCGGAATCACCGATTCGGTGGGCATCTAGTTTTTGGCCTGTCTGTCTGCACGTCTGTCTGTCTGTCGAAAAAAACTTTAACCTTGACCACTACTTTTGAACCATAACAGGTACGGCTACCATATTTCACATGTGTATTCCTTGTTACATGACCTTTCTGTCAGTACCAACATTTTTGACCTTGCGACCTTGACCTTTGACCTAGATGTTGCCATTCTCGAAAAAAACTTTAACCTTGACCACTAATTTTGAACCATAACAGGTACGGCTACCATATTTCACATGTTTATTCCTTGTGACATGACCTTTCTGTCAGTACCAAAATTTTTGACCTTGCTACCTTGACCTTTGATCTAGATGTTGCTTTTCGGGGGCATCAGTGTTTCACAAACACATCTTGTTTTAAGGTCGAAACCCAGCTTGGCCAACACTATTTCCGTTGTTTGACAAAAATCAATGCCACAGGCGGCATTCGTCAATAGATAGTCTTCCAACAATGGCGAACAGTTTATGAGGAAAAGCAGCCAGTTGATTGGGACAACTGTTGTGTGGTGTACTGGTGTCAGAAAGTCAGGAAACACATGGGTTGGTGCCTTGACATGTCTTAAAGTTTCTGTATGTGGGAAAGTGTAAATGAAAGTATAAAAACTGCATAAGAGTTGAAAATGAGAGATTTTATTTCAAAAGTTGTATAGGGGTAAGTCTTATCTAAGTTGAATTGTTTCCTTCTCCTTCACCCGTGGCTTCACACTTCTTTTGGAATTCAGCTGTTTGTGAAAAAATATCTGACAAATATCGTTTTGTACTTTTATTTTTATATTACGGATATAAATATATAACTTTTCAGGACTGATAGGTTTGAAGGGTGTTTTGTGCCATTTCAACAGTATTTCAGTTATATTACTGTTTTCCTGCGTAAATTACCAGTAACACCGTTACTATTTATTTTGTCGCTGATGTATCAGACGTAATGCTATCCCTGCAACCTTGAGCACCAAGAGGGAATCTACTAGTTTTAAAGTCTTTATAAAGAACCAACTTAAGAGATCGAACCCTGGTCTCCGGGTCCAAAGACAAGCCCTCTTAGAAACCATACTGCCTTAGTGGTGTAGTGGTAGAGCATCAGCCTCCGGTGCAACAGGTCACGGGTTCCATTCCCGTTCGGGTCATATCAAAGACTTTAAAAATGGTAATAATGGCTGCTCCCCTTGGGTTGCTGGGTAACAGCTGAGAGGCTGTAAGGATAAATGGGCCAGTAGTACCTTACTCGGGTAACACCGTGATATAAAGCGGCATCAAACACAAAACTATCAATTGTAGAAAACATAGTGGTAAGTAGAGAAATTGCTCTTTTCAAACTCTTTTACATAATTGTACTTACATTAGATTTTCTACATTTTTCTCTACAAAATTTCAAAGTCACCTGCTACAGATTTGTTGTGCATACATGTGAAAGATTTAAACATTTACTTGATAGGATATTTTGAGTTGTCTGCTTTTAAAATTGGCTACCACTAGAATACAGAGACGCTGTCCGTATAATGTTAGGGAGTATGGGATAGATCTATAGCTTATCCCTTTCCCTCATACAGACCCTTTCTGATGCCTCTGATGCAAATGACTTTTTAAAACATTGTGGCAAAAGAGGAAATTGCACATAATGAGCAATTTCTCCTTTTGTCACATTGTTCACCACTTTTAGTCATTGGTTATATCTTCATTATAGAGATTTTTGATAAAATATGTTCAAAGTTACGAGTCTGCTGTAGACTTCTTGTATGTGGGAAAGGGTTAATGTCTAATCTCACTTTGGTAATTTTTCACAAGTTTAACAATGCAATGAATGCTTGTATAATTCCTTTGTTTTCCCAATAAATGGTTGCCATAGATTTAAACAATAGAATGATAATTATAAAACAAAAGATCAACTGTTTCTATGGTAAAGACTTTCACTTATTGGGTAATTCTTTTTGGACCTATATGAGTTAAAAACCCGGCCTTTCCCACTTGCAAAACGCAATGTGACTCATCAGACGACTATTGAAAACATTGTGTCAAAAGGAGAAACTGCTTAATCATAATGAGCAATTTCTCCTTTGACACAATGTTTTCAACTGTATTAAATAAATATACTTTCATTTATAGCCAAAATTTTGCTAGCATGCTTTTTGTCTGCTATAGATTTATTGTATGTTAGAAAGGGTTAAAACATCTAAAATGAAAAAGTACTAGAGAGAAGGCAATGTGTTTTTAAAACAAAAGACAGACAGATAAGTGAATGATTGTATGTTTTGCTGGTTATCGCTCTAGATAGATTAGTTCAGATTTTGATATTCATATTTTTAACCCTTTGCCGGCACATAAAACAAATATGTTACAGAATGCATTTATATAAAGTGGGCCAAGGTTAGAAGTGGAAAAATAATTATGAACTTGAGTGACCTTTCGGATGCGCATAATTTTACTATTTATTTTGCAGTAAGGATACACAAATGTAATTTTACACAAACGTTTCTGTTATATTCCCTAAAACCTTTCGCACATACACCAAATATGCAGTAGACAGCTTTAAAAACAGTCATGCAATTTTATGGAAAATCTCTGTAAATAAAAAGTGTAATTGATGATTTAGTAGTGCTGAAAACGTTGTGGCAAAAGGAGAAAATACTCATTATGTTCTCAATAGTGATCTGTTGCAAATATGCATCAAAATGTATCTGCAAGTGGGAACGGAAGAATATAAACATACTATTCAAGTATTAGAGAGTCATCAGCTTCAAGAATATTAGGCAAAAAAGAGAAAAATCTTGGAAATTGGAAGATAATCAGTATTATATATGATATACAGATACAGTAGGCATCTTCAAAAGTTGCTTATATCAATAAAGGACAAGGTTAACTCTCAATAATTGTGTTTTCATGCATTTACAGAGTTTCAATCCTTTTTAACTCGACTATTCGAAGAATAAGGCGAGCTATTGTAGTCACCCTGGCGTCGCCGTCGCCGTTGGTTAAAGTTTTTGTGCAAGCTAGCATTTACACTTATAACTTACATATGCCTAGGCCAATGATCTTCAAACTTAGTATGGACATACTTCATAGCAAGTTGGTGATGCCTATACACTTTGGAGTCAGTAGGTCAAAGGTCAAGGTCACTGTGACCTTCTATATTGAAACAGTTTATTGTTAAAGTTTTCGTGCAAGCTAGCATTTACCCTTTTAACTAACATACACTTAGGCCTGTGATCTTCAAGTTGGTTTTGCCTAGAGAGTTTGGACTTACTAGGTCAAAGGTCAAGGTCACTGTGACCTTTCTGTAAAGAAACAGTTAATGGTTAAAGTTTATGTGAAAGCTAGCATCTACCCTTATAACTAACATTCACCTAGGCCTATGATCTTCACACTTTTTATGGACATACATCATAGCAAGTTGGTGATGCCTAGAGAGTTTGGAGTAAATAGGTCAAAGGTCAAGTTCACTGTGACCTTCAATACAGAAACATTCCTTGCTTTAAAGCTACTGATTGCTTAGGCCTATGATCCTGAAACTTAGTTTGGGTAATGGTCATGATCAGCACTTGACTCAAACAGGTCATAGGATCATAAGGTCAAAGGTCAAGGTCACTTTGACCTTTAATGAAAAAAACACTATTTTTTGCAATTATTACTTTGAACTAGTTGCATATGGTGCAAATTGTTGCCCTATGGTTAAAGGTTTGCGTGCAACTACATTAAGAGTCCATATCTTAGTAACTACTTGATGCATTCCATTGAAAAGTATACGTTATACAACCCTTCCCAACCATCACATGAAAATAATCAAGTTAAATAACTCTATCCTGCATATAATGCAAATTATCACCATTTAAGACATTGTGGCTAATGTTTAGCATGTTTAGCATGCAACTACATTAGAGTCCATTATCAAATCAAATAAGCGGTGGAAAAGTCGAACATGCTGTCCTCCGACATCTCTTGTTACTAAATGATCTCAAAGTCACCTGCTGCAGATTTGTTGTATGTAGGAAAGGGTTAATATACTAGAAAATGCCCTGCAGCAAGCTAAACCAGGCATTCTTAGTGCATTGTCTATGAGTGGTTAGAAATGTACTTGAAATCAAAGCTCTTGTGAAGCTCATCTTGTTTATATTACTCAGTCTGGTGATTATTATGATTCTTTCATGTATGTTTAAATTACTGGACAAAGTAAAGCTGATCTGGACCTTTTAGCGGCAAAGGTGTAGTTATGGCAGGCATGTATTTTCATTTATCTGCAAGCTGTACTTATTTATCATACAAAAAACCTGCATAAAAAATAAAACATAAATTTTATCAAAAAACATAGATCATTATAATGTATATTATTGCAATAAGATCAGTATCTTTCCCACAAACAACAAATCTGCAGTAGACAACTTTGAAAATATTTAGACAATTTTTTTTGAAAATATCTATAAATAAATGTATAACTATTGAATATAGTTAAAAATATTGTGACACAAGGAGAAATTGCTCATTATGAGCATTTTTTTCTTTTACCACAATGCTTTTAAAAGTTGTTTGCTGCAGATGTACTGTCAATACGTTGGAAAGGATTAATTTGATCATGTAATAGTAAAGATGTTGATAATGTTAACTTGTTGAAAAGAAGCTTAATGTGCTATAGTTTGAATACCTATCAATGTACCTTTGTTGTTTAGAGCCCCAGTAGCTCAGTTGTTAGCAACACAGGCTGTCAATCCAGGGGTCATGAGTTTGAATCGCAGCAACATTCTTTCCGCTGTTTGACAAAGTCACTGTGACAAGCGTCATTCGTCTTTCACAAATGGGCTACTTTTACAGTCTATATGGAAAAGCAGCCATTTGCTTGGAAAGTATGTTGTGTGGAGTATTTGCGAGAAAACCAGAAAACACATGAGTAGGTGAACTAGCCACTGTGATATGACTGAAATTTTTTTGAAAACGGCGTTGAACCCCAATCAATCAATAAAAAACCTATCAATGTTGAATTTTAAATTGAACTGGTTCACTGATTTACATTTGGACTATAATTAAAAGAGTACATAATTGCCTATTTCATAAATATCAAGATAACAATGAGTTTGGCAGCCAACAGTATAGAGTCTGATCAGATGTCGCAGATGTGCTGGCTGGCCTGGCAGTACACTTGTGACAATAATATTAACCATTTGAAAACATACCCCAAAAATATTAATAATCTCTTCAAATGAAAGTACAATTATGGGTAATTTTTCCATTTAATAATTTCAAAAGTTGTACTGCAGTGCAATCAAAATACGCTGCAGTGCAATTAAAATACTTCTGTATTGTATGTTGGAAAAGGTTAACCCTTTCCATTATACGAAAATTCTGCAACAGACGACTTTGAACGTATTTTGTAAAAAAATAGAAAATCTCTATAATTTAATGGATAACCAATGACTAAAAGTGGAAAACATAGTGGCAAAAGGAGAAATTGCTGGTTTTGAGCAATTTCTTCTTTTGTCACTTAAATAATGTTTTCAAAAAGCCATCTGCTGCAGAGGCATCAGAAAGCGTCTATATGACTTTATGAGGGAAAGGGTTAACATTATACTATGATTATATCTAAATTCTTTCTTTTCATTTTTCAGATCTGAATAATAAACAGTGGATAGATAAGGACAAGTGTTTCCTACCAGCGACAAGTCAATAAGTACTTCTATATACCATGGTTTAATTCGAGAGAGCAGTTCCACAGTATAGCGTGGGTGATATATATTCAGTATATAGTGTGATATAGAAAGATTCAATATATCAATACTTTAAATAGGATTTCAGTTAAATAGTTAAGCTGAGAAATTCACTTTGTATAAAGCCTTCAGGATGGATTTATATTTGACAGAATGACAGCTCGTGATCTAGGTAAGTGTGTCAAGATTATTGAATTCTTTTACTTTAGATTTGTTTTCTAACCCTTTCCAACATGTAGACACATCATGAAGCATCTGCCACATATGACTTAATAATGAGCAATTACTTACTATGAGGGAAAGGGTTAAGCAATTGTTTTCTTTCGTTTCCCTCAATGTTTTGTAATTTTTATACTCATCAACTGTCATTTGTATGAGGGGAAAAGGTTAAAGTCTACATAATTATGGCGATAAAAAGTTTTTTAGATGGAAGTCAAGTGTTGAACTTCTTTTCCCATCATATTGTCAACAATTGAGGTAAAAGGTGTAACATCTAGTAATCTATAATGTATTATATAATTTTTATATAAATGTAAAGTTGAGCAATTACTCATTGTTCTAAGTTTTCAAAGTTTTCTGGTACACAGGTATCAAAAGTTATTTGTGTGTATAGGAAAGAGATAAATCCATTGATTTTTTTTGGTAGGTAAAATGGATTTTCGATAGTGGTCCCCTGTTATGAAAAGTTGTCTATATAAAGATATCGTTTATTATGCAGAAATGATCACACTGATTTTAAGACATTCATTTACAATTTAGATCAGAATTATAATTTAACTATGAATTTACTGATATTGAAAAGACAATTCTTGCTTTTACACTATGTCAATTGGCACATCCTGACCCCAAAGACTTGCAGCAAAAGCAGACGTAATCCTTTCCCACATGCAGACACAATGTGACCCATCTGCATCAGACGACTTTTAAAAACACTGTGGCTTAAGGAGGAATTGCTAATAATACACTATTTGTCCTTCTGCCACAATGTTTTTAACTCTATTCAATAACAATGTCTTTCATTTATAGAGGCAGTCCATGTTTTTACAAAGATATTTCATAGTTGTCTGCTGCAAATTTGTTGTGTGGAAAAGGGTTAATGTCTATTTGTTAATTTCCAAGATTTGTTCACACCTTGTCACAAATTGTATCAGCAGTTGAAGTCCCTGGGTGTTTTCAAATAGAGAAAGCACACATCCCTGCTTTTTTGACTTCCTGTATTTAAATGGTAATAATAAATGGCCTATGAATAATTTTTCCAATAACAGTAACTTACTAAGGGATTAATGGATTAACACATTTGTAATATTGAGTCATAATTTGTAAAAACTTCTCTACATATAACATTAATTTCTTGGTGTTAACCATTTTCGACTATTAAAATTTAACCCTTTCCAACAAAATTGCAGCAGACAAATTTGAAAACATCTAGGCAGAAATATAGAAAATCTCTATGATTGAAGGTTTAAATACTGTAAACAGTGGAAAACATTGTGACTTTATAATAAGGAGAATTTGCTCATTAAGAGCTATTTCTCCTTTTACCACAATGTTTTCAAAAGTCATCTGTTGCAAAGGCATCAGAAAGCATCTGCATGAAAGATAGGGTTAACCTTTTCCCACATGCATTTTGTTGCATATGCAGCAAACAACTTCTGATAACATTTGCGACAAAAGATGACATTGCTCATAATGAGCCATTATTTCCTTTGGCCAAAATGTTTTCCATGTTTTCTTGCAGATTTGCTGTATGTTAATTATAAAGAGTTGAATTGACATTTCTAGTCTATTCATTGGATTAAAGATCTAAAAAGATCTGTTACAATTGTCTTGAAAGTAAGAACTTTATCTAAGCTCTGCCTTTGATTATACAATGGTGAAAAAAAAATTGAAAAAAGGAGAATTTGTTAATTTGCGATGAGCAATTTCTCGTTTTACCTCAGCATTTTCATTAGTTGGGAGAAGAGGCAATAAAAGTCAACTTCTATAGAAAAGTTTAAAAGATGACTCTTAACCCTTTCCCTCATATAGACGCGTTCTGACGCCTCTGCAGCAGACGGCTTTTGAAAACATAGCGACAAAAGAAGAAATTGCACAAAACGTGCAATTTCTCCTTTTGCCACAATGTTTTCCACTTTTTGTCATAGGTTATCCCTTCAATTATGGAGATTTTCTATGTTTTGACAAAATGCGTTCAAAGTCGTCTGCTGCAGAATTGCCGTATGAGGGAAAGGGTTAACACTATTGTGGCGAAAGGCTAAATTGCTTGTGGTGAACAATTACCTTGTTCATCACAATATTTTCAACTCTATTCATTTATCATACATAATTACTTTCATTAAAAGATCTTTCCTATTTTAGCTTAGATATTTACAGATTTGTTGTATGTGGGAAAGGGTTAAATCATTACAAAAATAAGCAATAGCTTCCTCTCATTGGAGCATCACCTGCAATAAATCAAGCCTAGTAATTATCTAAGAAACATGGTTTAACCATTTCCCACATGCAAACGCATTTTGACACAATAGCAGCAGACGACTTTTGAAAACGTTGTGGCCAAATGAGAAAATTTAAATTGCTTATGATGAGCAATTCTCCTTTGGCCACAATGTTTTCAACTTTATTTAACAATCTTAAATGGAGGTTTTTCAGGTATTTGTCACGATATTTACAAAGTTGTCTGCTGCAGGTTTGTTGTATGTGGAAAAGGGTTAATGCCTTTTCCACAATTTATTCAGTCATATCACGGCAGCCAGCTCACCGACCTATGTGTTTTCTGACTTTCTCATACCGCTTCTCCACACAACACTCTGAGTCTTTCCAAACAACTGGCTGCTTTTCCATATAGACTCAGGTTGGATGTAAATCATGCTTGTCATGTCAACTGTTTGAAAGAATGTTGGCAATGCTGGGGTTCTAATTCCCAACGCCTGGATTAACAGGCCTGGTCGATACCAACAGAGATGCCAATGCTCAGCTTGAAACATGGAAACAGGGTCATGATGGGCATTACTGAAAAACTATTGAAAGCAGGTTAGAAAGTCATTCAAGCAAAGAAACATCAATTCACTCACTTATAGATGTTATTTCTTTTTTGTCCAGACATTTTGTATCTATCATATTCTGATATTTAAATGCCAGCTGTCTCCATTATTCAAGTAGTATATTTGATAAAAACGGAAATCAATACCAGTATGTACAAATATGAGACATAGATTGTGTATGTGTCAGGATAAATCAATAAATTTGTGAATTCTTCACTAGATTAATACAATATAGATCTATATGAATATTAGAGGACTCTACTGCGGCAGATCCATTAGTCTGCTGGATGTGACCAGGCTTTCCAGGTTTGATCCTTGAAATGCCCTCAATGAAATTCATCACTATATAATTTATAGAGCAATCAAATTTATATTTATTTGAATATGATACTCTACCATGGCAGAGCAGTTTACTTGCCGTATTTGAGACTGTGTTACCTAACTAGGTTTGATCCTTGCTTGTAGTGATCATAGTGGAATTCCCTTGTTTCAACTGCCAAGTCCCATTAGCTCAGTCGGTACCGTCCTCGGCTGTCCATCAAGAGGTTGTGAGTTCGAATCCCAGCTCGGCCAACTTTTTTTCAGACGTTTGACAAAAGTCACTGTGACAAGCGTCATTGACGTCTTTCACCAATTGGCTAACAGTCTTATGTGGAATAAGCAGCCAGTTGCTTGGAAAGTATGTTGTGTGGAGTACTGGTGTGAGAAAGCTAGCTAGGAAACACATGAGTAGGTGAACGTCTGGCCGCTGCGATTATGACTGGAAAAGTAATGAAAACGTCATAAAGCCCTAGTTAACCCTTTCCCTCATATAGACGCTTTCTGACGCCTCTGCAGCAGACGGCATTTTAAAAACATAGTGACAAAAGAAGAAATTGCACAAAACGTGCAATTTCTCCTTTTGCCAGAATATTTTCCACTTTTTGTCATAGGTTATCCATTCAATTATGGAGATTTATAGATCTATATGAACTTTGTATGTGGCTTATTTGCAGCATTTGAATTAAGTAATTAACTTTTTTATCTCAGTTACCATATTGTTTTCAACTCTATTCAATGTTAACTTTCAATATTCATTTATTGAGATTTTCCATCTGCTGCAGATTTGTGGTTAAATATAATGTTTTTAAAGTCAGCTGCTGCAGAATTTTAGTATTTGGGAAAGGTTTAATCCATGCAACAAACCTGCAGCAGATGACTTCAAAAACATCTTGGCAAAAAAATGGAAAATCTCAATAAAATAAAGTTGAAAGTTAATTAATATTAAATAAAGTTGAAAACAATATGGTAACTGAGATAAGAAAGTTATTTCTCCTTTTGCTATAATCTTTTCAAAAGTTCTCTGCTGCCGCAGTGCTGCGGATCGATACATCAAACTGCGTTTGCATATGGTAAAGTGTTAAATAGAACTTATCAGCAAATTAATACATAGTTGCTGTCACTTGAAAGTTTTCAATCAAGAAGATTCATTCAGCTAATCATTGATCATGCACCTAGGATCAATTTTATTACCCACAATATTGAATGGGGAGTATTTACATACATGCATTTAAATGTGCTGTTTTACAAAACATAGATAAATGTTTTTATTCAATTGAGAAACTTAAAAGAACCAGAGAAATAGATATTGTCCTTCATGAGTCAGTTTAACTCTTTTACACAATCACATGCACAAAAAATCTGCAGCACCTATTGTCATAAACGTGAAAATTACTCAGTTTATTTATTGAATCCAGTTGAAAACATTGTGGCAAAAGGGAAGATTGCTCATGATGAGCAATTTCTCCTTTTACCACAACATTTTCAAAATCATTTAATGTGGCATCAGAAAGAGTCTGTGAGGAGAAGAGTTAACATGTCAGGTCAGGGTTTGATTTAGATCAGTTCATTAACTGTAAAGGGGTAATACAGTTTTTAGATCACCTAGAGCCGAAGGCTCAAGGTGAGCTATTCTGATCACTTTTTGTCCGTCGTCCGTCGTCCGTCGTCTGTCGTCCGTCCGGCGTTAACTTTTAGCTTTAAATATCATCTCCTCCTGAACCGCAAGAACAATTTCCACCAAACATCACAGGAATGTTCCTTTGGTGGTCCTCTTTCAAAATTGTTCAAAGATTTAAATTCCATTGAGAACTTTGGTTGCTGCGGCATCAGAAAGGGGACAAAATGTCCAAACTTTAAAAATCTTCTCCTCCGAATCTGCCTGTCAGATTCAAATATAATTTGGTAGAAATGTTTCTTGGGTGATCCTCTATAAAAATTGTTCAAGCCATACTGATTGGTCGAAAAACATGGCAGTCAGGCGGCATTAGAAAAGGGGCAAAATGACAAAATTGGAAAATTCCATTTTTATGAAAGTGTTTGTCTGACTTTAAGAAAATATAATACGAATCTTACTTTAATGATCCTCTATTTAATTTGTTAAAGCCGTTTTGATTGGTTACACAGTCATAGCAACCAGGCGTCATCACAAAAGGGGTAAATTGAACTTTTAGCTACAAATTACAACCAACTTCTACCATTCCAATAGACCAATTTCCACAAAACATCACAGGAATGTTCCTTTGGTGGGCCTCTTTCAAATTTGTTCAAAGATTTAAATTTCATTGATAACTTTGGTTGCTGCGGCATCAGAAAGGGGACAAAATGTCCAAACTTTAAAAATCTTCTCCTCCGAATCTGCCTGTCAGATTCAAATATAATTTGGTAGAAATGTTTCTTGGGTGACCCTCTATAAAAATTGTTCAAGCCATACTGATTGGTCAAAAAACATGGCAGTCAGGCGGCATCAGAAAAGGGGCAAAATTTGAAAATTTGAAAATTACATTTTTATGAAAGTGTTTGTCTGATTTTAAGAAAATATAATACGAATCTAACTGTAATGATCCTCTATTTAATTTGTTTAAGCCGTTTTGATTGGTTACACAATCATATCAACCAGGCGTCATCACGAAAGGGGTAAATTGAACTTTTAGCTACAAATGACAACCAACTCCTACCATTCCAATAGACCAATTTCCACAAAACATCACAGGAATGTTCCTTTGGTGGTCCTCTTTCAAAATTGTTCAAAGATTTAAATTCTATTGAGAACTTTGGTTGCTCCGGCATCAGAAAGTGAGAAAAATACCCACATTTTAAAATCCTTTACCTCCATAATCTGCTTGTGCGATTGCAAGAAAATTTGGTAGAATTGTTCCTTTATATAAGTGACACTCTAAATAAACTGTTGAAGCCATATTGATTTCGTTGAAAAACAGGGCAGCAAGGCGGCATCAGGAAAGGTGCAAAATGACAAAAACTTTATAATTCCATTCTTATTAAAGTTCTTGTTAGATTTCAAGATATAAATGGCCTTTACTGATAAGCTGTTTCTTGAGAAGTGTCCACTCCTTGCAGTTTCATTTTCAATCCTTGATCAAATTTTCCCAGATATTTGCAGTTAAATATTTGCTACTAATTTACTATCAATTAGGTGATTGATTTAGGGCCATCTTGGCCCTCTTGTTTGGCTGAGACAGTCATTCATTAAATGTTAGGGGGTATAATACAGCTTTTTACTGAGACAGTCATTCATTAAATGTTAGGGGGTATAATACAGCTTTTTACTGAGACAGTCATTCATGAACTGTTAGGGGGTAATACAGGTTTTTAATGAGACAGTCATTCATTAAATGTTAGGGGGTATAATACAGCTTTTTACTGAGACAGTCATTCATGAACTGTTAGGGGGTAATACAGGTTTTTAATGAGACAGTCATTCATTAAATGTTAGGGGGTATAATACAGCTTTTTACTGAGACAGTCATTCATTAAATGTTAGGGGGTATAATACAGCTTTTTACTGAGACAGTCATTCATTAATTGTTAGGGGGTAATACAGCTTTTTACTGAGACAGTCATTCATTAAATGTTAGGGGGTATAATACAGCTTTTTACTGAGACAGTCATTCATTAATTGTTAGGGGGTAATACAGGTTTTTTACTGAGACAGTCATTCATTAACTGTTACGGGGGTAATACAGGTTTTTTACTGAGACAGTCATTCATTAATTGTTAGGGGGTAATACAGGTATTTTACTGAGACAGTCATTCATTAACTGTTACGGGGGTAATACAGGTTTTTTACTGAGACAGTCATTCATTAATTGTTAGGGGGTAATACAGGTATTTTACTGAGACAGTCATTCATTAACTGTTACGGGGGTAATACAGGTATTTTACTGAGACAGTCATTCATTAACTGTTACGGGGGTAATACAGGTATTTTACTGAGACAGTCATTCATTAACTGTTAGTGGGGTAATACAGCTTTTTACTGAGACAGTCATTCATTACCTGTTACGGGGGTAATACAGGTTTTTTGCTGTAACAGTCATTCATTAACTGTTACGGGGGTAATACAGGTATTTTACTGAGACAGTCATTCATTAACTGTTACGGGGGTAATACAGGTTTTTTACTGAGACAGTCATTCATTAATTGTTAGGGGGTATAATACAGGTTTTTACTGAGACAGTCATTCATTAACTGTTAGTGGGGTAATACAGGTTTTTACTGAGACAGTCATTCATTAATTGTTAGTGGGGTAATACAGGTTTTTACTGAGACAGTCATTCATTAACTGTTAGTGGGGTAATACAGGTTTTTACTGAGACAGTCATTCATGAACTGTTAGGGGGTAATACAGGTTTTTACTGAGACAGTCATTCATTAACTGTTAGTGGGGTAATACAGGTTTTTACTGAGACAGTCATTCATTAACTGTTAGGGGGTAATACAGGTTTTTACTGAGACAGTCATTCATGAACTGTTAGGGGGTAATACAGGTTTTTACTGAGACAGTCATTCATGAACTGTTAGGGGGTAATACAGTTTTTTACTGAGACAGTCATTCATTAACTGTTAAGGGGTAATACAGGTTTTTACTGAGACAGTCATTCATTAACTGTTACGGGGGTAATACAGGTTTTTTACTGAGACAGTCATTCATTAACTGTTAGTGGGGTAATACAGGTATTATACTGAGACAGTCATTCATTAATTGTTAGGGGGTAATACAGCTTTTTACTGAGACAGTCATTCATTAACTGTTAGGGGGTAATACAGCTTTTTACTGAGACAGTCATTCATTAATTGTTAGGGGGTAATACAGCTTTTTACTGAGACAGTCATTCATTAATTGTTAGGGGGTAATACAGCTTTTTACTGAGACAGTCATTCATTAATTGTTAGGGGGTAATACAGGTTTTTTACTGAGACAGTCATTCATTAACTGTTAGGGGGTAATACAGGTTTTTTACTGAGTCAGTCATTCATTAACTATTCAGGAACTGTTAAAGGCATAATTTCATCAAGGCCAGAGTTTAAAGATGTACAAGAACTGTTCATGGATAATTTAAGGCATTATTTCACCAAGGCCTTTAAAGATGTTCAAGAACTGTTCATGGATATTTTAAGGCATGATTTCAGTTCATGAACTTTTTAAGAATTTGTGTTCATGAAAAGTCCTTGAAATGCCTCAAAGTACAAATGAGACATTGAGATATAGAGGGAAAATGGTTTGTGAGTGGTTCATGAATAGTTCAAGTTCGGAACTTGAAATAATTGTTTCTTGCAAGGTCGCACTTTATTGTTGTTCTTGAACTGTTCATGATACATCATGGACAACTGATCATAAACCTTTCCAAAAACTATCCATGAACTGATCATGAACTTTTTTTTTTAAAGAACTGATCAAGGATTTGTCTCATTTGTACTTCCAGGCATTTCAAGAATTTTTCATGATTGTGGATGTGAACCATTCATGAATTTTTTAAGAATAATTCATGATCTGTAACTGATCACTTTGCAGGGGACAGTTTGTTATAATCGCTGTATAATTTGCTAAATTGAGTGAATACGGATAATGTATGAATAGTTACAAGCTGTTATTAACATTTCTCAGTTAAAAACCTTTCATACTGATCATCATAAAACGGATATATACCCAAACCAAAATAATTGCTTGCAGCATGCTTGTGACAAGTGTACCCTAAACTTATTATGATTGCAGTCCTAGAATATTATGCCTACAGGTGTGCGCAAGGAAATTAAGCTAATAGGAATAGCAAACTTCTTGTAAGCTTCCCGCAAACTTAGAATCAAATTAGTTTGCGATAGGTTGAGGTTTTGCAACACCAAGCTCATAATGATTGCAACCATAATCTTGATGCGACCTTGCGGCAATCTTAATTAAGCTTGTGGTTTTGGTTTCGGCAGAGATCAGTATCAAGCCATTGAAATCCGTGTCAAACATCAATCATATGAGAAAATAGGAGACCGTTGTGCAGAGGTAGATTGTCAGTCTAGTGATTCAAAGGTCTCTGGTTCAAGTCTCTTGAGGGCGGGATCAGCCTTAGGGACCCTCCCATACCTGAGATGAGAGTGAGAACTGGTTGAGTATCAGTGAAGCAGACATCAATAGACTATTTTAGTAATTTATGCAAATTGTAAGCAGACGGGTCCAGATAAGGAGGGGTATACAGCTATTTCTCCCACAATTTCTCTTATTATCCAACCAAACCCTATAATGTGGGTACTCAAAATAATTGTTTCTTTCAAACGATTATGTTAAGTACCCACAACATAGGGTTAGAGTGTCAGAGAAGCTGTGAGACATCAATAGCCCCTGCGAAATGAAAGTCATGAAATCATGAATTTTTCATACTTTTTAAGGCTTGTTTTTTTAAACGATTCTGTTGAGTACCCACAACATAGGGTTAGAGGGTCAGAGAAGCTGTAAGACTTCAATAGACCTTTTAGTTATTGATGCAAATTGTAAGCAGAAGGGTCCAGATAAGGAGGGGTATATAGCTATTTCCCCCACAATATCTCTCTTATTATCCAAGCAAACCCTATGATGTGGGTACTCAAAAGAATTGTTTCTTTCAAACGATTCTGTTGAGTACCCACAACATAGGGTTAGAGTGTCAGAGAAGCTGTGAGACATCAATAGCCCCTGCGAAATAAAAGTTATGAAATCATGAATTTTACATACCTTTTAAGGATTGTTCATGAACCACTCTTTATCAGTTCTTGAGTTGTGTTCATGAACTTATGGACTTGAACCGTCCTTGAAGTCTTTGCTTGAACAGTTCATGAATAGTTGAAGAATAAGTTGATTGATTCAATAAAATCCAAGTTTTTAAAATGTTCATAAACTGACATCATGAATGGTTCAAGAACAGTTGAAGAATATTTAAAGTTCTTAAAATGTTCATGAGTTCACTTCAAAACCGGTTTAAGAACAATTGAAGAATTTGTTGAGTTCTTAAAATGTGCATGAATTGACTTCAATACTGGTTTAAGAACAGTTGAAGAATTTGTTGAGTTCTTAAAAGGTGCATAAATTTACTTCAATACTGGTTTAAGAACAGTTGAAGAATTTGTTGAGTTCTTAAAAGGTGCATGAATTGACTTTAAAAATGGTCTAAGAACAGTTGAAGGAAAATCAAATAACTTTACAGTGACTGTCTGGCAGTATAATAACTGCAAGCCTGCTAATTAGTTTCAGTATACCACTGTGAGCTGTCAGTTTATAATATTAAATAGTAACAATCACTGATTTTAAAATAATATTTTTACTCAGTCAATCTTAGTAAATTACAATGACTTTTTAACTCAGTGTGATCACTTAAACTTCCATTCTGAATAGAGAAATAAGGACATTTAATTATATATATATATATAAATTTTATAGATCACTTCTTGAACACTTCCAGAACACTTCTAGAACCAAAAAAAGTTCTTATAAATGTATTATAGTGAAAACTTTTAAAATCTTCCTTTCAAAAGTAAAGGCCCTAGTGAAAAAAATAAATGCAATTCCAGTGGAATTTTATTGGTACCTGCTATGTTACTGGAATACCAGTGGAATAACCAAAAATACCACTGGAACTCCGGTCTTAAAATATACCAAGGGAGTTAACTCTAGCATAAAACATAGGAACTCTTCAAACAGAAGTAAGTAATATTTACTACTTCCTTTATGTTTTTTTGGTGGAAGAAATATGTTGTGTTTCAAAGGCACAGAGAAGATTTTTGTAATTTCTTATGAACAACTTGATGGGCACATTTGGTAAATGTCTTAAATGTTACATTGATTATTAAATTATCATATATATATATATTGTATTGTGCTATGTTATAAACAACATTGGTGATTTATTAAAGTATCACATTGCCACATATATGGATGAATCCATGTCTTCATATAAAAAAATATTTTTATAGAATTCTGGTTCAACTTAATATGTTTCAATAAACCAGAATATTTTCTGTACAGAATCTGCACAGGCTTTCTGTATTTTCTTCTGTACATAATCTGGTTCCAGTCCACCTAGACTATTTGGTACAGGTTACCATTGTATAACCATTCTGAAATTGTTCTAGAACATACATGGAATGGTTCATGCATTTGGTTCATGAACAGTTCAAGAAAAGAACATGAATAATACATGAACAATTCATAAAAATTTCACAGGGGAGACTAATTTATTAATTTATGCAAATTGTAAGCAGACGGGTCCAGATAAGGAGGGGTATACAGCTATTTCCCCCACAATATCTCTCTTATTATCAAACCAAACCCTATGATGTGGGTACTCAAAAAGATTGTTTCTTTCAAATGATTCTGTTGAGTACCCACGCTATAGGGTTAGAGGATCAAATAAGTATGTTAGAACATGCAAAATGTCCCTTATCTAGACCTCTGTTGTAAGAACTAATGTTTCTCCATCTACTGGCGCCCGGCATATGCATCAAAATGTGTTGAAATTAATAAATATAATGGGTTCCAGCAGTCAAAAGGTTATAAGTGAAATTAGATTAATTCTGTTTGATGCATGTCTACTGAATGAGTAAAATTGCATAACCAAACAAGATCGCATCAAACGAACGACAAAATTTGTCCGTTTCTAATCTAAGTAAAAAAAAAGGGGCATTGTTACAGTACTGCACTTGAAAAAAAAAAATCATAAGTTCCATGTTTATAGTGTAGGATGTTTACATATAATATTCAAGTTTGTTTACAATGGGCTTTCAGAATTTAGATGGTTACATTATATATTATTATTATTAGTTTATTTCAAGCTGTTTCACCATTGTAAACACTTTCCTTGTTACAGATGACATTTGACGCTTCTGCACAATGTTTTGTTTTGAACCTAGGATGACAAACTAAACTTTAAATTTTTAAGCGAATATATTATCTATATTTTTCAAATCAAAAGACTCTAAAAATAGACTTAAGAGGAATATGTTGGCTATATCCTTCCCAACAGTTGAAAGTGACTCACTCATGTGAGGAAGTGAGCCTATTAATAACCAAAATTACACATAAACCTTGATCATTGTTGATTGGCTCTATAAATATATACCATTGTTAATTATATATATGCTTGACTAATGGAATGAGGAATTTCCCACTATAATAAACATACAATGAAGAATAGACCAAAGTGTTTTATTATGAAAACAATAGTTAATACTGAAACCTTTTGGCGGCCATGTTTTTCAACCGATCAGAAATATTTGAACAATCTTGGAGTGCCCCAAGGAATATTTGTGGAAAATAATTGTCAAATCAGGCCAGTACTTTTGGACAAGAAGATTTTTAAAGTTTTAACAATGCACATATAAGGAAAACAAGATCCATCCCCTGGCGGCCACATATAGACACATATAGACACCTGTGCAGCAGACGACTTTTGAAATAATTGTGACGAAAGAATAAATTGCTCATTATTAGCATTATTTCTCCTTTTATCACAATGTTTTCAACTATATTCAATGGTTATTCTTTCATTTACAAAGATTTTTCAATATTTTGCCAAGACGTTATCAAAGTCGTCTGCTGCAGATTTGTTGTATGTGGGAAAGGGTTAAAACTTACATCTTTAATTTCCTTATCTGATCGAATCTCACTTAGTTTATTGATAACCCAGATTAACAGTCAGTTTGGACCATTTTCATGAAATAGATGTCATTGAAAAAGTCTGATTGTCATTACAATTATATCCAACCTACATTATCAAGATACCAAACATAATTAAAGTCTAACTATTTTCCTGAAGTTTCAAATGCATCCAGATTGCCTTGTGTCCATGAATCAGAAATGAATTTGAATGATCTTTTTTCAAAATGAACTAAAGATACCTTGAGTTTAGCATCATTATTATAATGTACATTAACCCTTTCCCACATACAAGAAATCTGCAGCAGATGACTTTGAAAACTTATTGGCAAAAACCTGAAAAATCTCCATAAAAGATAGCTTTAACCCTTTCCCTCATACGACAAGTCTGCAGCAGACGACTTTGAACATATTTTGTCAAATAATGGAAAATCTCTATAATTGAATGGATACTATGTCACTATGTTTTCAAAAAGCTGTCTGCTGCAGAGGCATCAGTAAGCGTCTATATGAGGCAAAGGGTTAATGTTCATCATGAGCAAATTCACCTTTGGCGACAATGTTTTCAAAAGTCGTCTGCTGCAAATGCGTCAGAATGCCTCTGCAAGCTGGAAAGGGTTAAATAGGATAAAGGCTGAAAACATATTAACCCTTTTCCTCATATAGACGCTTTCTGATGCCTCTGCAGCAGACTGCTTATTAAAAACATAGTGACAAAAGAAGAAATTGCTCAAAACGAGCAATTTCTCCTTTTGCCACAATGTTTTCCACTTTTATCCATTCAATTATAGAGATTTTCTATTTTTTCTGCAGAATTGTCGTATGAAGGGAAAGGGTTTACCCTATCCTACTTGCACAGGCATGTTGATGACTTAGCTGTTAATAGGAATGAGCAAACCTTCTCCTTTTGTCACAATGTTTCAACTCTATTCATAGAGATTTTCTATATTGTTTGCTTCATCTGCTTTAGATTAGTTTTGTTGGGGAAAGGGATAACCTAGCTGCAGGAATATTTTGATGCATCAGCGGCAAACTACTTTTGAAAACATTGTGACAAAAGTGGAAATTTCTCCTTTTGCCACAATATTACATTTACATATTTAATGTTCCATATTTTAAATGTTTTGAATGTAGTCATCTTTTGTATACATGTGGGAAAGAGTTAAGTGAGGCGATTTAATAGATGATCGAGGAAACTATTGGAGCAATATCCATGGGAAGAAAATATTTGTCCATGTATCAGAAACTGAAACTAGAACTTTTCCTAAACTACTATTTATAGTGATTGGGCCTGCATTAATAGTTCTCATCTGGATCCCTTCAAGTGCTTGGATATTATGGCTCAAAGTGATTTAAGTGCTTGAATGAACCTAGTCAAGTTTATTTCTTATCTTGCCAGTGTCATTTTAATAAATCTTTCAAAAGGATGCTGAACACTCTTAATTGTGTTCAAAGGTATGATTCTTTATTATTTTTGGTACAGTGAAACACTTTTCTTTTTTTGCCACTTTGTTTTCAACTGTTTAGTATAATTATTCTCTCATTTATGGATTTTTTTCGGTTTGATCTTTTCTGCAGTCGGCTGCTGCAAATGTGTTGTTTGTGAGAAAGCATAAAGGAACAAAGTCAAAAGTCAAATGCCTGTATCCTCTGTTTCCAATTTATTTTCTCATACTTCTAGACTTGAATAAGTCCCTTAAGCTTAGGTAAATGTTTCTAAAATGAAACATCTGCAGGAGAGGAAATTTCAATAGATTATGACAAAGGAGAAATTGCAAATAATTAATCGTTTCTCCTTTGCCACATTGTTATCTCCACCAAAGGTCGATGGGGATATCGGTTTGGCGTCGTCAGTCTGTCCGTCCGTTCGGAGCCATATATGTTAGGTGTGGTTGGATGGATTTTCTGTAAATGTTAACCACCATAGTTAAATGTCAGACAGCAAGTTTCACTAAGATTACTTTAGGGACACCGAAGTTATGCCCCTTGAATTTATAAATTCAACACATTCTAGTCTTAAATTATATGGAAAGGGAGATAACCATCTTTAAAAACATATTTGATTTTTAACAAATTATCTCCCTTAAATTGATGGTTTATCTCAATACTAGAGACCACATTTGTTAACCAATCTTCATGAAAGTCGAGCAGAACACTCAACTCAATAAATTTTGGTCAAGCCTTAAACTCACTGCAGAGTAACTGGTTTACCAAGATGGACCTCATTTAACAAATTAACTTTTTTTCAATTGTTAGCCCACTTACCTGTGCTTGAGGTGAGCTTTTGTGGTAATTCACCGGTGTACGTTCAAATCTTCTTCTCTGAAACTACTGTTCGGATTTCATAGTATTTTCGTAGGAAGGTTTCCTAGGTGGTCCTTGTCAAAACTTGTCCAAAAAATTAAATTCCATCTAGAAATTTTGTTGCTAAAAAATGGAAAAATGCCAAAACTTTAAAGATCTTCTTGTCCAAAAGTACATATGCCCTCAACCAAGATTGTTCAATTTTTTTCCAATTTGTTGTCACGTAGGGCGGAGCTTGTTTTCCTTATTTGTCCTTAATGAAATCTTCTTGTCAAAAAGTTCTGACCCGATTTGAAAATAATTTCCTTTTTGCATGATATCGTAAGAACATTGAAATCTGTATTTTTTTTTAAATCATGTGATAGATATAGGACCAACATCAGGTCCTCTTGTATTTAAATATTATGCAAGTTTATTTCTATAGATTTTGTTTCATGTTGCCCTGATATTATTATAGTTGTCTGCTGCAGATAATGCTATGTGGAAACTTAGGGTTCTATTTCTAGGTTAATATAAGAAGCTTAAAGCTTGTTTCACAATCGATGTAAAATAAATAAGTTTAAACTTTAAACTTCTATTTCTAGGTGACAGTCATTGCTACATATTGACATATTTTTCACCTAATAGAATATATCTTTACATTCTATTAAATTAAACTAGATGGACTGTATCCAGTCTATGGTACTTCCAGCTAGGACATCCATTAGTGGTTGATCATGGAAATTATAGATGGCATGTAGAAATGGAACTGATGTAAAAAGTCAATTCTTTGTACACTTTAATTCATGAGTATCTATGAATATTAAAAAACAAGAAACAGTCACTTATGAAAATCTAGAAATTATAGTAACTTGAAAATCTGTCAATCAATTTAAATTTAATATTGTAGTTTAAGAGTTGTCCCTTTCCCAGTTTTTACATTTTTGCTCAGATGTTTGCCTGCTGCAGATTTGTTATATGTTGGAAAGGGTTCAAAATACATGAGGCGAATGTGAAGAAAATAAAATATTTTGATGCAGATCTAAAATAATTTTGAAAAGAGTAAAATTGCAACACATACAAAGTTACAAACCATATTGGTGATGAAGTGCTTAAGAGGATCCGCCTCCAGAGTGGGAGACCAGGGTTAGATCCCCGTTCAGGACACATCAAAGACTTTAAAAATGATAGTAGCGGCTTCCCTCCTTGGCGCTCTGGTTACATGGATAACATTACCAATGAACCGCTGGTGTCAGGATTATCTTACCAGCAGTACTAGTTATTTACCCAAGAAACACTGTGTATTATGACTGAAATACTAGTTAACCCTTTCCCACTTGCAAACATATTCTGATGCATTTGTAGCAGATGATTTTCAAAACACTGGCAAATGGAGAAATTGCTCCATTTGCAACAATTTTTTTAACTAATTAATAATTATACTTTCATTTAGAGAGATTTTCTCAATTGTTATATATCGAGGTGTTTAAAAAGTTGTCTACAGCAGATTTGTTGTACATGGAAAAGGGTAAAAGCAGTATTTATTAGTCGCCGGGCAGAAGCCCGCGACTTCTATTTTTAATAGCTTTTCGGAAATCACATGGGAGGGCGGCTTATTATTAGAAAGAAACAAATCTAGATGATTTGAACATATTACAATTGTGGTTGTTTACGAACACTAATAAATGACACATCTAAAATGAAATAAATATTCCGATTTTTTAATGTTTGCATTTTTTTTTATTTCACTCGCATTTAAGTTTTTTGTCTTATTTACGAAGACAAAAGTGGTCCCTTCAAGACGTGAACCAACACCCCCTAATGCAGACTCTTATGTGTCATCATTGAGGTCAATTTCGGATTCTCCTTTTAATAGCAATTTTAACTTACTAAATGTTGTTTTCATGTTCAAAGAGATGTCTTGATTTGTGTAAAATTCATTTAATAATGTTAATCCATGAATATCTAAAGTAGGAACTGTTTCTAAGCTAAATATAGACCCTATTCTGTTGTGTAGGTTCGTGACCTTTAACATCGATTTTCGCGCATGCGCATTTCGATATGAAAAAGCGAGTGATATTATTTTATTTTAGACAAGTACAAGACGAATGTTTGACGCAAAGCGTCAAAGAGAAGCCGCAATATTTCGTTGTACATGTAGAAATAAGAAAAAAAGAACATTTTTAAATCCACAAACAATAGAACAATTTAAACTGTAGACGGTAATGCTGATATATTTCTCCTTTTGAAGACTTTTGTTTTCTTCAAATTACCTCCCTTTAAAGCAATACCAGGATATTTACCTTGTGATTCGAATAAGATTGACAAACATTGAAATTATATGAATGAATACTATTATTTAAATAAGTAACAACAGCAAAATTAAATTTAAGCCAAGATAAATGTGTACACATTTCGTTAATTTTTTATAGATACCCTAATGTAGGTATGAATATAAAATTTATAAGTAAATGTTTTCAATTCTACGTTCCTACTGTTTGAATAGACTAAGGAAAGTCAAGAATACATAAATAAATCAATGCAGTCTTTTCCGGCGACATTGATGCCTTGCATCAACTTTCTCTTGTAAAGCACCAGATATAGCTACACTAATTGCCAGGGTGTTTTCTCATACTTCTTTGTTTAATATACAGGAATGGAACATTGAGAGGCACCTTTCTCCCTGACGTTAAATGTATTTGTACATGTAAAATGCGTATATATGACCCAGAACTGATATATATCTGTCATTGATGTATTTTTAAACAGTAAAAATGAAAAACACATGTTTGTGGATTTCAAAGATGAATTGACATCATGTTTGGTTCACTGGAAATAGGGTCTTTAACCCTTTTCCACATACAACCAAGAATAGAAAATCTCTATTTATAAATGAAAGTATAATTTTTAAATAGAGTGGAAAACATTGAATGATGCAAAAGAAAAAATTACTCATGATGAGCAATAACTGCTGTTAATAAAATGCCTCAATGTTTTCAACAGATATCAGCTGTAGATGCGTCAAAGTGAGCTGTTAGTGGGAAAGGGCTAACCTTCTTCTTATAAGACAGACTGTGTTTAACATTGATCTGGTGAATAAAGAAATAAGCTCTTTGGCTCTCTGGATTAAAGGTGACAAAGGAGGGCCTGGTTTTGGGATAAACTGGTAATTTTCCCTAGAAATGCTGTGATATTAGTGAAACATTGTTGATAGCGGCACAAAGCACAATTGTAACAGCAAAGAATTAAAGAGTTTGGTTTGTTTTAGAGACTGCAGATGTGTCAAAATGCACCTGCAAGTGGGAAATAATGTACCTTTTCTACATTTTATATTGAAATTAACTACTTTTTGAAAATCATTGATTAAATGACATGTACTTCAAATAAAAGTTAGGTCTGTTTGTTTAGCTTACAATGTTATGAATAATGTTCTATCAATCAATTCTACATCAAGTAGGTTTTATCTTTTATTATCATTAGAAAAAACAAAGAGCTTCAACATGTCTGCTTTTGATTTTGGCAATTGTTGTAAAATTGAAACCTTACCGGATTCTGTGTCAAACTATATTTCAATGAGAGAAATTGCTTCAACCAAATTAATGCTTTTCTTTAAATGTTTTACACCAACTAGGGCCAAAATTTATTTACATTTTAATTATATTTTTGTGATGAGATTTATTAAACAGGTCTTCATTACAAGGTTGGAAGGCCTTGTGGCGGTCATCGAGTAGCGCCCTTGGGTATTATGCTCATTGCCTAGCTTTGTACTGGTTTGTACAGTGATCATTAATGAGTGAACTGTTGGCATGATAAAACTGAATTAATGTTGAAAACAGAGTTTAATCTCAATGAAAAGCAAGGTTGAAAATCCACCTTTTGGACAGTTAATGTATCTAGAGGCAATCAAAGCTATTTTGTGTAAGAAATGTTCTGATTCCAATCAAATTACATGCAGTACTGAGGCACCAGTACCAGTACTCCACCTAATCAAAGCGCTGAAAGCGCTGTTGGTATAGGGGCATATGTAAGTTGAAAATATATGGCATAGATAATATAGACAAACATTGTTGAAACAATGACCTTTAAACAAACCAAACCAAAAATGTGCGAAGCACACATATTGCCTGCCTATACAATACAAATACCTAATTTATCAAAGTTTGACCCTTTTCTTGTATAAACAAAATAAAAAGGTTGACAAAAAACTGAGCAGCGACCCTTAATTAAAATATTTCCAGTTCAGAAATCACTAAAGATTCACAATGTATATTTTTATCATGCTGATAAATGAAAGACAATCGAAAGCATGCTAGAGTTATGTTTCGTTTGCACTGCACATCTGTAGCTCTGAGTTTCCTATACAACAAGTCTTAAATTGATACATTGGACATCTATTGAGACAATAACCGAAGAAATGAAAAATGAGTTTTACACCTAAAAAAACCAGATCAGATTTGTGTTCAAAATATTGTATCGATCTCTTAATCCCAATGTATACGTGGGACGACTTTGAAATGGATCAGCGAAACAGAAACAAAGTTTTGACCCATTAATGCAAACCGTAACGGACAGACGGACGGATGAATGAACACAAAGACGGACAGACAGTCAGTCGCTCTGGACAAAGTACAACGCTTGGGAAACACTCATTAACAAAACAAGGGCATTTCACTGAACGCATGTGTTGCATGCGAAAGTCATATAATAAGTGAGAACATGAAAAGACAAAAATATACACACTCCAAACGCAGCATGCTAAAGTTATGGTAATGGTGCACTGCAAATGTGTAGGTCATAAGTTACATACAAACCAAGTTTGAAATGGATACAATGGAAATTAATTGAGAAAATCGCTGAACTAAATAAGGAAAAATGAAGATAACTAAGATAAGCAGACCAGAGTTATGTACCTAGTATTTTGCCGTTCTCCTGATCACACGGTATAAGTGTGACCACTTTCAAATAAATCTGCCATACAGAAACAACGTTTTGACCAATACATGCAATCCATGACGGACGGACGAATGCACATTCAGGCAGACAGCCGGCCGGACACCGGATTATACCTCCAAGCTTTACAGACAGAGACAACTTATAAAGTATTGATTACAGAAGACTGGTTTGATGCGTCAAAACACGTCTGTGCTTAGGAAAGCTTAGATTATGGTATTTGTAAAGTATTTGCAAATTAATTGTATCTCCGAAATGGGACCGTACAAGGTTAATTTACAAAAACCTATTTAGACTATATTTCTAGTTTATTTGTCAACAGAAACGTCTAGGACTAGATTACACGTTGACGAACGTTGAATCTTCAATTAGCGCAAATGCATATACATTATAATTTTAGTCCCAAAATCGGTAGTAGCGCCTCAATTATAAAATAAATAATGACCTTGCTGTTATAACTCGTGTGTATGTTGACATTTTCGGCCAACTTTCTTTCCGACGTTTGACAAAAGTCAATGCGACATGCGTCATTCGTCTTTCACAAATGGGCTAAGTCTATGTGAAAAAGAACCCAGAACCTGTGTTAAACCACAATCAATCAGTGTTGAAATCTTATCTCTAATTTGTAGATTTAATTCCTATGTCCTAGTTGGGTCGACATACAGCGACACATGAGAATATTCAACACAACACGCTACCTGTTTTACCAACAATTCTCCAGTTGAATCTTCAATTAGCTCAAATGCATATACATTATAATTTTAGTCCCAAAATCGGTAGTAGCGCCTCAATTATAAAATAAATAATGACCTTGCGGTTATAACACGTGTGTATGTTGACATTTTCGGCCAACTTTCTTTCCGACGTTTGACAAAAGTCAATGTGACATGCGTCATTCGTCTTTCACAAATGGGCTAAGTCTATGTGAAAAAGAACCCAGAACCGGCGTTAAACCACAATCAATCAGTGTTGAAATCTTATCTCTAATTTGTAGATTTAATTCCTATGTCCTAGTTGGGTCGACATACAGCGACACGTGAGAATATTCAACACAACACGCGACCTGTTTTACCAACAATTCTCTAGTAGCGGTGAGACCGTTAGTACCATTATTTCATGGCATGTATACACAGTAGGACCTCTCTCTTTGGACGGATTATGTAATAACAAGTCCTTACCCTTGACCACGTAGACTAAATATACAGCAAACAACATTTAACTAAGCCTGAAAGTATTATTTTGAATAGTAATTAAAACATTGTGGAAAAAGACAAACTTGCTGATTATCATTTATCTGTTAATGTTAGTCAAATGTGTCTAAAAGGGGCAAAGGTTAAAATAATAACTGTAGACAAATATTTTCGTTATCTAGGTTATAGAAAAAAATTGATTCATGTTTCAAAGCATTGTTTGGAAAGGAGGAATTGCTCATTGTCAGCAGTTGCTCCGTAGGCAAATATACTTTCAACATTCGTATGTAACTAAGTAGCTATAACGGAAACGGTTCAATCCTTTCCCGTTTAAAATCGCTTTTTAACGCATGTGCAGCAGACGGCTGCAGAATGGTTATTCCCTCTTTTTCCACAAAGCTATGTATAAACTATATATTTTTCCTCTTGATGTAAGGCGAAATTGCTCGTTATCATTAATCTCTAGCATGTTATTCAAAATGTGTCCGGAAAGGAGATCTATAGAGTAAAAGAATGTCCACAGTAAAACGTTTAAATATGAAAAGAATTAATTTGAAACGTGTTTGAAAGCATTGTGTGAAAAGGAGAAATTGTTCATTGTCAGCAATAGCTCCATTTTCAACAATATTTCAATATTCAAACTGTTATATTATCACGGAAAGGGTTCCGCTTCCATGGGGAGGATGTAACCATTTCCCGCTTACAGACGCATGTGCAGCAGACGACAATCGGAAACATTGTGACAAAAGGAGAAATTGCTTATCGTTGGCAATTTATACTTTTGCCACAATGGTTTCAACTCCTTTCAATAATTTTATTTACAGTGATTTGCACATTTCTCTATGTAAGTCAACTGTTGTAAACTAATGGGGTCACAGCACGGTCGACGTTACCTTACACCACTGACATTAAGGTCAATCATAGTTCAGAGTGTGTTTCACTCGTTTGAACTATTTTGTATCATTCATTAATGCAAGCGGATGGTTTTTCGTGATTCGGTCGAACCAATGAAATCGTTGAAAATGCAGATTATAACCAATCAAAACTCGATTTTGGTGTAGGTATACACATGTGGACTGTGGTTGCAGCTTTAATCCGACTTTTCGAAAGCAGCCTGAGTATGGGATAGGCGCGAAATGCCCCTATCCCAAAAACTAAAACATGTCTGTACTGCTATTTCGCAAGTCAGCCTTCCTTATGATATGCTTTTCATGCTGAGGAATCCCTGATTCGGCTTAGTGGGATTCAATTTCTGCTTGAATGTCTTTGGGAAAGACTTATTTAAAAAGTAGAGGATTGTTGTAAAATATTGCGGCAAAAGGATAATTTGCCTCATAATGAGCGAATTCTCCTTTTGCCACTATATTTTGAATTATATCGATAAATATTCTTTCCTTTATAGAAAATTTCTACATTTTTGCCTAGATATGTTTTCAAAGCCGTCTGCTGCAGATTTGTTGTATGTTGGAAGGTTTAAGAACTGAAAGGGCTGACACAAACGAACCTATGTGAAAAGCAATTAAAATCCTGATACACTCGACTACAGTCTCTTTTACGCAGCAGATTATCTAAGAAAACATAGTTGAAAAAGGAGAATTTGCAAGCTTTTTGAAATATCAACTTAGGTAAAGACAGTGAATGAATTTTGTAACTGAAAAGTTTATTTATTGAAAAGAGTTTGTGGCAAAAGGAGAAATTGTTCATAATAACCATTATGTCTACAGTGTTTTCAAGAGATGTCAAGAATTAGTGATGATGATGCCAATTTCAGGAATTCAGCGGGATAAAGGTTACACATGAAACATAATGGTATGTGCCAATAGGAGAAAGTTTGAGAGAGAAAGATCAAAGTTCTTGATAAGGGCAGCCCTTCATGTTCTCAAAACTTTATTTTACCTCCAAACCAAGTGTTGTGGCTACTCAAAAGAATCGTCTCCGTGAGACAGTTATTTGGCTTGCCACAACATAGGGCTTAAATGATTAATAAGATAGATATTCTGGGAAATGTAACTCCATATTAATTATCTATCCAAACAGGAGAAGAAAATAAGAGAGAGATGTAACATAAGGCACCTGTAAGGTGTAATCTGATTTACTGTATCAATAAACTTAACATTTCCTTCAGGCTGAAGTAGAAATCCGATATTACATACAGCCAGGCAAAATGTGTAGCTCATGATCAGCCTGCTGAACTATGCAGCCTTAGATTTTGATGTTGACCCGCAATTGCATGTATGCTTGTCGGTAACACATGATACTGTCTTATTTTAAGTCGTATTTGAATAACCTCAGTCCTGAACTTCATTCAAAGAAGGAAAGTTTTAACAAAAAACTAATATGAACTCTTTCTCTGATATAGTTGATTTTGAAGCCTCTGCTGCGAGAAGTTACTTTTGAAAACATTGTGATGGAATGAGAAATTGTTAATGTTGATAAATTTCTCCTTTTCCAACAATATTTTCAAATTTGTAACAGCATTTCGCCTTTGCTTCAAATTGTCAAAATGTTACAGTTTTGGACCTCATTAAATTTTTAAAGTAGACCAAAGCGAAAATACAATGTGACGTAAACGGAATGAAATTCATTTATTTATGTTGGTACTGTACTGATGTAATACCTACCTATATTGAACTGTCTTCAAGCTTTTTTCCTCCAAATAGAAACAAAATGTTTAGCGCCACTGGTATATTCTGGAATTAATATCTACCATTTTTATGCTTTTTTCCCCCTGTTGGAACTGGTGCATATTGCCAAGAACCATAAATATACTGCTGCCTGTTATTTAGATAAAGATGTAACTTAGTCTTGGAACGAGGGTTAGTTATATCTATATGGAATTCAACAGTTCACCATTATGTATTTACACAAAGTCAGGATAGTGTAGATTACTTGGGGGGAAAAAAATATATACCTTTGTTAGTCAATTATAGGTGAAAGTGAGGGATATTAGGAAATATAGTGATAATATGTGATTTTGTTGGAATTATTAATGAAATTTAAATTACTTTTTAATCCCATAACAAGAACAAGAACTATCTAATACAATGGAAGGAAATAATGTGTTTAAGATGTTCCTAACCTTTAACTTTTTCCCTCATATAGACACTTTCTGCCTCTGCAGCAGACGACTTTTGAAAACAATTTCTCCTTTTGCTTTAATGTTTTCAACTCTATTCAATAATTATACCTTCATTTCTAGAAATTCTTCTATATTTTAGCCACTGGGTTTTTAAAGTCATCTATTGCTAATTTGTTAAATTTGGCTCAAGTATTTATAAGTAATGTTCTTTTCTCAATGTGTCATGTGAAACACACTGTGGACAAGACAGTACATGACTTTGATATTACAATTCTTGATCTTTTAACACTTTCTTAGACATCTTTTGAAACATCTACAGCAGATGACAATTGAAAACATAATGTGGCAAAAGGATAATTTGCTCATAATGAGCATTTTTTCCTTTCGTCATAATATTTTAGTCTCTATTCATTAATGATACTTTGGAAAAGGTAAGGGAAAGAGTAAAACAGAATAATAATTATATTGATCCTGCTATCGTCATACCTTTGCAGTCTCATCTTGGTCTATGACACAGGAAATTAGTTTTGATTGTACCCAAAAACTACTCTATAATGATACAAAAAACTGAATGTTGATCAAACAGGCGGCTAGTGCATGCCGTAAAGGGTTATAACAGAACAGACACTTAAGTAAATGAGTATTTCTCCAGATGTGTTCATGAACGATGCATTTTACCTGTCTGAAGTTCTGACCGGTCATAACAATACTGATAAGCCTCTGGCTTGTTGATGTTACACTTCAGTGAAACGGTACACCTAGGGTGTATATACCAACAGTTCGTTGTGGATATTCTGAATTCCCAAATAGTCTAAACATTCAGGCTCCCCCCTGAGGGATTGTGTACTTATTTAATGTAGAAAATGGATTCAAAAGGTCATAAAACTATGACTGGAATTAGAAACAGTAGTTCTTATAATCAGGAATCTGCCAGCGGGGATGGTATTAAACCTGGAACAAGTCATAAACCTAACAGATCCAATTTGTTATATACCAGTTCAGGTATTTCTAATGAGGGTAGAGGTAGTAAATGTACCTCGAATGGTGTCAAATCTGATAAATGTGATGTCGGTGATAACTCATATGAAATTTGGTGTATTTGTAGAGTGATCAAGCCGTGTAGAGAGTGCCGGACGCAGAAAGAGAGACAGGATCGGGATGTAACACCGACACCAAAGCCAGGTTCGAGTACACGTAGCCACAGTTCAACTGATCGAGATTCAAACTCATCAACTCTGACACCTGATGAATCAGAGGGTGCAGATAATACATTGGATATAGCAGAAGATGTGACTGATAAAGTTGATGGTTCACCTGATAAAGATGCTGATACCCAGTGCTGTGTTAAAAGTGTGTCAAATTATAAAAACGTAAGTTATCTAAGTGATTCAAACATTGTTAATAATATATGCTCTGGTAAATCAAATGAAAAAATAAATACAAGAAATAATTCAAGTGAATCAAATTGTGTAAGTGATAAACATAACAAAAGTGTTAGAAATGAGAATTATAAGGACAGTGCAAAAGCACAGCTGGACGTGAAAACAGATAATAGTGTAGGTATAAAACAGTTACATAACACGGATAGAGACACTGATAAGGAAGTTAGTGAGGTACGTGAGACAGCTGTGAATGATCTACAGGACCTACTTGCCAAGTTAGAGGAATTAAGTAACATCGAGGACGGAGAGGGAGATGCAAACAATTATAGAAGCCTAGATTTCGTTCCAAATATGGATTCCTCATCCGTGTGTTCATTTGATCACTTTGACTTTGATACCAGTTTCTGTTCGTTGAAAAGTTCAGGTAAGATATTGTTATTTATTTGTTTGTTTCGCAGTACATCAGGTTCAATCTGTGATTGTGGCAACAATGGGGGAGTGCCCTATGGCAAGGCACAATTCCAAGCATGATTCTGGTTATAATCTTTCATGATTAACCCTTCAGCAGACGATTTGAAAAGTTCTAGGATTACTTTTCGAAAATCTCTATACATGAAGTTATATTGACAGAAAAAAAGTTAAAAACATTGTGGCAAAAGGAGAAGTTGCACGTTTTGTGCAATTCCTCATATTTTCACAATGTTTTCAAAAGTTGTCTGCTGCAGATGCGTCAGAAATCGTCTATATGGAAAAAGGGTTAAGTGCACTGTTCAGTTGTTGCCATTGATATTGATGTTTTAGCCCTTTCCCTCATAGATATAGACGATTTCTGACGCCTCTGCAGCAGACGGCTTTTTGAAAACATAGTGACAAAAGAAGTGATTGCTTAATACAAGCAATTTCTCATTTTGCCACAATGTTTTTCCACCTTATTCGTAGGTTATCTATTCAATTGAAGAGATTTTCTATATTTTGACAAAATATGTTCAAAGTCGTCTGCTGCAAAATTGTTGTATGAGGGAAAGGGTTAACCCCCCTTTCCTACATACAACAAATCTGCAGCAGACGACTACGAAAACATATAGTCACAAATATAGAACATTTTGTTAATTGAGGTGAAAAAAGTTGTCTGCTACATAAGTGTCAAATTGCATCTTGCAGGATAGAATTTGCATGATTGATTATCGGTCGTAACTGCACTTGATGATAGGTAAACGTGGTTCTTTTGATACCTTTGGGTTGTTTCTCTGTTTTGTGTTCATCACAAGACTAAGAGTTATTCATGAAAGTACATCCTACTGGTACCTATTTTGGAGTAAATTAATGCCAGAAGTAAATCCAACTGTTTTATAGCTGACGTTAAGTAGTGTTGATTGTGCACATGCAGTGACTAAGATTGCCAACTGCCGCATATGACATTACATTAGCGTGATGCTTTAAATAGAAAACAATGAAGAAAATAAGTTCAAAAGTTGTCTGCTTCTTAATTGTCAAATATCTTCTGCATTTGGGAAAAGGTTAATGGTTTGTTTGATTGGTAAATTATTTCCCCTTTCTCACTTGTAGACGCCTTTTGATGCATAGATATTCGGCAGCAATTATTCTTGACAGTCGCTGTGTAGAAATCTATGAGATAAAGGTCAATAAAGGGTTTAGAAGTAGGGGGTCAAACAGTAAATACTTTCCACATTATTTCTGTAATTTGATCCTCAGAAATGGGTTCTTCAAAGGGCCATTATACAGTCAGTCAGATTTCCCTTCCAAATAATGTGAAATTTCATGGAAATATTTTCTACATTCAAACTATGAAAACTTGAAATACACGGAGGAGCCACTTACAACATAAAATAATCTCGTATTGTATACATGAGCATGTCATATGCAAGACTATTATATACCTACTATGAATCAAAGTATTTGATTGGACGAGAAGCAGTCACGTGTGATTCAATAAAAAATGACTATTTGACTCCTTTTCACTTTTATTCTAAAATTCAGGTCCAATAGTCCATTTTGGAGTCAATAGTTCATCTGTTATGACGTTATTGTTTGAAATGACGTCATGCACGTGCATAACCAACATGTTAACGCGCGTTATAATTTTATAAATAAACTAGTTAAATTATGCGTTTTTCATGAAGATATATAATAAAACAGCTATTTACTCCCTTTGAGTTCAATGGTGAAAAACTATTCTTCCTCGCATATGACTATTGACCCGAAATAGTCATTGACTTGGAAGAATAGTTTTTCACTATTGACCTCAAGAGGAGTAAATAGCAGTATACTATATATGGCAACCATTTCCATGATATATAACACATCTGCAGCAGACAACTTTGAAACAACTAGATCTAGGCAAAAATCAATATTGAAGATTTCTACAAAATATGCTTACAGAATATTCTTGAAAACATTGTGGCGAAAGGAAAAAAATGCTCATAATGGTTTCAAAAGTCATCTGCTACAAATTTTGGGAAATGATTAACCTAAATTTTCCACTTGAAGATGCATTTTTGAGCATCTGCAGCAGTCTACATTTGGAAACTTGATGATGAACAATTTCTTCTTTTGCCACCATCTTTTTAACTATGTTTTCAAAGTCATCTGCTGCAGATGTGTTGTATGTGGGAAAAGGTCAACTAGGCATTAGCTCTAAATCATATTTCTGCCAAAACAAGGAAGGGACAATTACTGTTTATATATATTGCAGCTGTTCAATGAAAAAGTTCAGAAGTCATGAAAAAACAAACAAAAGTGTTGTTTGCTCACTCTCTCCCTTGATTAGTGAAATCCTCATGCCATGTACTTACTTACTTGATGATCTATTTTGTCAAGGTTCACAGAACTATAGTGTGCTCCTGGAATCTCGTTTACCCTTTTCATGAAACAGAGAGTTATTTGATGCCTTTTCAACAGATCACATTTGAAAGCAAATTTGTGGAAAAAAGCAGAAATTCTTCAAGATGAGCAATTTCTCCTTTTCCAAGAATATTATAATTCTTAAGAATATACCCATTAGATATGATATATAACATCATACTTGTCTGTTTTGAAAATATCCCTTAGGAAATTATTGTAAGATTTCTGATATATAAAACATGGTGGTAAAAGTAGAAATTGCTTGATCATTATTAACAATTTTTATTTTTCCAACAATAACCCTTGCCCCTATACAGAATTACAGACTCTGCATCAGATGACTTTTGAAAATGTTGTGGCAAAATTAGAAATTACTCAGACAGCTTTATTTCTCATTTTGTCACACTGTTTTCAACTCTATTCAATGATTTAAAACTTTGATTCATATAGATTTTCAATAGTTTTGCCAAGGTGTTTTCAAAGTAAGTCAGAATCCCCCCAGATTTGATGTATGTAGGAAAGGAGTGAAGGAATGAATTTGGCCCAATGCCCTGTAAAACAAGAAATTGATGTAACCTGAATATCTTATCCTGCTGTATTCCTGTGACATTTTTTTTTCATTTTTACTGAATTATAATGGTTAAGAGATTTTCTACATTCTTCCCAAGATGTTTACAAACTTTTCAGCTGCAGATTTATAATTTGGTAAGAGATCATGAGCTATTTTTTCTTTTGCTACAATCTTTTCAAAAGTCGTAATATGCGACAAAATGTTTCTACAAGTGGGAAATGGTTTGCCACATTTTCAGTTTATGTTTTCCAAATTAATTTTGGAAAGAGATCATGCATATGCATCAATGTTTCTTTAAGTCAGAAAAGGTTTTACCCCACATGAGTTCAAACGTGTCGGCTGCAGACGAATCAATGTTTCTACAAGTCAGAAATGGTTAAAAGATTTTCTCCAACATGTATTTAAACTCATCAGCTGCAGAGATTTAATGATTTGGAAATGGATGAGGTCACATATATACAAAGATAAGGGTTGATTTCTTTTTTAATTGCCTTTATAACAACACTATTCAAATGCTTAATTGGACCATATAACTTTGGCACTCAGCTTAGGTGGTCTGATTTTGTTCTTTTACTGAGGTGAATCATTGCTGGTTTCTGTCTTAAATCAGCTTTTATCTGATATGCCATCATTTTACTCTGCCAAAATGTAAGACCTGATCCAGGCTCAAATCAAAGTGCCGATGGCTTAGTAGTAGTGGCGATCGTGTAGAAAATCCTGCAAAGTAGCTTGAAGCAGTATCTCGGTGTAGGCCTTGCAAATTTCAATATACATGTATATAGGCATATATGATAATGCTCGATCTCCAACTCAATTACGCTACACTTTGTGGGAGACAGCGGTACAGAGGTAGAGCATCGGCCTCTTATACCAAAGGTCTTATGTTCGAATCCCGTGATGAGCAGGTTCTGCCTTTGGGATTTTTCCACACAAACGGCACGAGTACTGGTTAAGTATCCAGGAAGCATACATCGAGCGTGATTAATATAAGCTTAACTTTTAACCCTTTCCCTCATATAGACGCTTTCTGACGCCTCTGCAGCAGACGGCTTTTTGAAAACATAGTAACAAAAGAAGGAATTGCTCAAAACGAGCAGTTTCTTCTTTTGCCACAATGTTTTCAACTTTTCGTCATAGGTTATCCATTCAATTATAGAGATTTTCTTTGTTTTGACAAAATATGTTCAAAGTCGTCTGCTGCAGAATTGACGTATGAGGGAAAAGGTATCAAAGCTTGTTTCGCAATCGATGTAAAATAAATAAGTTTAAACTTTACACTTTCAGCATTGATTGCTTCTTCACGATAGAATGTACAGAGGGTTGCACTCATACGTGTCTAACTTGTACACTGACATTGTGTTCTTTGAAATTTTGAAAACCAGTCTTATCATCTAGATGCTTTCATATATATTGCAACAACCAACAACCGCAAAACAAAGCGTTTATATTAAATATAGGGATTTAAAAAAAATCAATGACCGTTCTTGCAAGCTATTTATAGAACATTTGGGATACTGCGTCATTGATAAAATTTCGGCATCCCATTTTTAGGTCGCTTTTCATTTTAGTCAGGTTGGTGAATGTTGACTAAATGTAATAAGAGGCTATTTAGATTAAGTCTGAAAATATAATTTTGCAGTGTTAGTGAATACGGGACCAGGTACGAAATTAAGACTGACATGATTGTAAACCTCGTAGGTCTTTTCAGAATTTTCTAAAGTACTTAATGGGCCTTTTTATTTTGGCGAGGTGTTTTGAGTACTGTGAGAGTACTTAAATGCATGGCCGATAAAACGTGCAATGATATTTATTATCTGCTCAAACATGAATAATGCTAATATTTACATCTTTTAACTCAAAGTAGATCGTAAGATTTTTTATCTTTTACATTTTAAATCTTAATATCAATCCGGTACCAAAATAGTACCGACGGGATTATTGTTTACCATGTCTCTGCATCACTGATGGAACTACATATTTGGCAGTTTATTGTTTTGCAGTATTGCATAACAAGTCAAGAGGCTGTTCAAAACTGACTATGTAAATGTTGTCATTGTTGTTGTTTCTGTTAGCATTGTGGCGATTGTCCAACCAATCACCACAACAACTATAAAGGTTAAATTTATACTCAAAATATGTGCTCAAGTATCTGATTGGTCAAAAGCAAATTCATTCTCCAAATGGACCAATCAGAATCCTTATTTGGAGCATTGAGTTCATTTCTGAGCTCTTATTAGTCGCCGGGCGGGCAGAAGCCCGCGACTTATATTTTTAATAGGTTTCAGAAATGACATGGGAGGACGAGTTATTATTAGAAAAAAACAAATTTAAATGTCTTGAACATATTACAAACTTTGTGTTTAAAAACACTAAGTTATGACACATCTAAAATGAAATAAATATTCCGATATTTTAAGTATGTGCAGTTTCTTCATTATGACTCGATCCCATTTATGTTTTTTTGTTTTATTTACGAAGACAAAACAGTCCCTATATTAGCAAGACTGAGGTACTGTATTTTCATATATTACATGTAATAACAACGCGATAACTACATTATCTTTACGTCTTACAGTCTAATGTTAGACTGACGCACTGTATTTTATTTTACTATTGATAGCACGAATTTACTTTGTACAGTCTAATAGTCAAATTTGTGCAGCCGGTGCATTGATAATTATATTTCAATGAAGGACATTCACTTCGTTGACGAAAAAATGCAAGTTATGATACATTTTCATTTGACCCCACACCCTATGTACCAATATGCCCCTCAGTTGATAACTGTTTTTTCAACTACTATAATGTAAGTGTTATATATATATGCATAACTGCAGTATACATGGATTTCCGGCGACATTGATGCGTTGCATCAACTTTCTCTTGTAGTTTTATAGTTTCGGACCAAGAATAAAATATGTGCATTTAAATTTGTTGAACTTCTAATATAATGAATAACAATTGTGTGTCTGCTGTTAAAATAGGTAGAGGTAATAGGGTTATCTTTTAGCCTTTCCAACTTCGGAAAGCAGACAACTTTGAAATTATCCAAAACATATGAACTATACACTGTCTCTGATGTACATGTATCTTTATTCTGACATGACCAAGTCTATTTCTGTTTATATTAATGCAGACTTAATGGTTCAAACAGTAGCTACAGTGCTGATAAGCCTTCTTCCTTGCTCCTCTGTGTATTTGATGAAATCTGTTATTTCAGGTATTTTATCAGAACACTTCATCTCTATGTTATACAAATGTTATATCACACAAGCCTCCATGGGGCTTATCAACATTCCTCTACAACTTGGTAACTTGGTTATTGCATTTCTGTGCAATTATCTCTTGATAATCCCTTGTAAAAATATACTTTGGGTTATTTTAATATTAATTGAACATTTTAACCTTTCTCACTTGCAGATGCATTTTGACACATCGGCAGCAGACGTTAAACTTTTGAAAACATTGTGGCAATAGAAGAAATTGCTCATCATTTTAATAATAATACATTAATTTATAGAAATATTCCCCATTTCATTTTGTTAACTTTTCGAAGTTGCGGCTGATTTGTTTTTTGTGGGAAAAGGGTTAAACATGAAGATTAGTCGACAACAGTTATTTAAACATGAAAATTTAAAACAATTACTTATTTAGGAAATAGATCTCATTTTGAGTGATATACCGGCTTGTATATCACGATTGGGAGTTCAGGTGTGTAGTAATTAATCACGAAGGCCGAATGGCCTGAGTGATTAATTTATACACACCTGAACGACACATCGTGATATAACAGCCGGTATATCACTCAAAATGAGATCTATTTCAATTCTAGCACTTGTTTATAACTTAAAGGGATACAAATTAAGGGGGAACTAGGTTCTGAAATGACGTTTTTTTCCTTGATAAAATCACGTGTAGGCTATTCTATCTTTACTCCCCATTGTATTTGTTTTGGAAATATTCGATGTTTTCAACTAACAAAACATTTTGAAATCAGTTTTATTAACAGTCTATGAACATTTTATTTTTATTATACCTTTTTCAATTGTTCTTAAACTCATCATGGGCAATTTGTTACTGTCTCATTCTAACACAACGTTTTCGACCGCATCAAAAATGTAGGTAAAGCGTGTGATTGATGTCATTTAAAACAGTTACTTCACCGTTACAATTCAAATTCACAAACGCAAACGGCATTTACAACAAAATCTCATGACTTCGTTCATAAAATGTCAAACCCAACGTAGAAACGCATGCGCTCTGAGAAACGTTGTATGAAAAATACTCGGGAGGGAATTTCAACAGCCAAAAATAGTTCCGAAAATTTAGAGTAATATACTGCATTTAGATCACACTCAAAACCTTCTTTGTGTATAGAAGAGAAATTGTCAATAGTGTTAGAATTAAGCCTTTCCCACATACAGAAGCTTTCTGATGCCTCTGCAACTGATGACTTTTGAAAATGCTGCAGACACTTTTAAAAACACTAAGGCTAAAATACGAAAAATATCTGTAATTGCAATAGTATAGAATTGACAAAACTATGGCAAACAGAGAAAATGCTCATCATAAGCAAATTTTCCTTTTTGCGACAATGTTTTCAAAAGTTGTCTGCTGCAACAAATTTGAAAACATTGTCGTTGAAGTAGATTATTTTCAAAATTTTTTTTTATCCTATTTCTACAAGTTTTTTAACTCTGTTCAATTAAGTTAAACAAGACTGTTTTGAGAAAATACATAAGTAATGCCAGTTATATCTTTCCCACAGTCACCAGATCTGCAGCAGACAACTTCACTGCAAAATTCTGGAAAATATCTATAAATGAAAGAATGATTATTCAATAGAGATGAAAGCATTGTGGCAAAAGGAGAAATTGCTCATGATGAGCAATTTCTCCTTTTGTCACAATTTTATCAAATGGGGCGTGCTGCAGATGTGTCAAAATGCATCTAGTTTTATGAGGGTAACTGGGTTTAACATTTAATACATTATGTAATTCTAGTTTCATTTGATGTTTATGAAGGATAAGATTCATTTTGGTCCTAAAAAACTAATTTAGGAACCTTTCATCTTTCCGCCATTAAATCCTTTCCCACATGGAATTTCTTCTCAGCAGATAATTTTGAAAACAATTGTAGGCCAAATAAAGTAAATCTCTACATATCAAAAAAACATTCAATCAACTAAATTTAGCAAAAGAAGAAATTGCTAATTATGCGCAATTTCGTCTTTTAATTACAACAATGTTTTTGAAATAATGTGTCTCCATTTGGGAAAGAGTCAAATCTTGCAATGAACATTAATTGTGAACTTACCACTAAAGCTAATTTGTCTCAAATATAAAATGCAGCCATGCATTCTAAGTGTCTGATGCACCTGTTCTAATAACATTTAGTCTAGAAATCATGAAGTATAATTTTGATTTGATACAGAAATGCAAGCATTGTGAGAAAAGTAGAAAAGAGGCATTTTCAAATCCTGTGATGAGTAGGTTCTGGCCTTGGTTTTTTTCCCCATACAAACAGCGCAAGTACTGGTTATGTCTGCAGGAAGCAGACTTCAAGCGTGATTAAAATAAGCTTAACCCTTTCCCTCATATAGACGCTTTCTGACGCCTCTGCAGCAGACGGCTTTTTGAAAACATAGTGACAAAAGAAGAAATTGCACAAAACATGCAATTTCTCCTTTTGCCACAATGTTTTCCACTTTTTGTCATAGGTTATCCATTCAATTATGGAGATGTTTTGACTAAATACGTTCAAACTATGGAGTCATCAAACAAAGTCCACTTTGAAATAAAACTGTTAGACATACAGGCAAAAATGTGGAATGTCTGTCTCTAATGATGATTATTGAATAGCGTTGAAAATATTGAGAAAATTCTAATCAATGCTTTCAAAGGCATAATTATGTAGATGCGTCAAATTTTGTGGAAAGTGGGAAATAGTGAAAATTTAGCCCTTTCCCACATATAGACGTTTTCTGATGCTTCTGCAGCAGTATTCTTTTGAAAGCATAATGTCAAATACAGAAATTGCTCATCAAGAGCAATTTCTCAATTTGCGTCAGTTAGTTCAACTCTATTCAATAACCTGGCAGTTGCTATCATTTATAGAGAATTTCTATATTTTGGATAAATTCAAAGTTGTCTGCTGCAGATTTATTGTATGTGGGAAATGGTTAATATAGTTGATAACTTAATAGGTGGCCAAGGAAGAAATTGCTCATTGTGACTCCTTTTGACACAATGTTTTAAAGTTGTCTGCTGCAGATGTTTCAAAATGTGTCTGCACGTGTCTGCTTATACTAAAGGGTTAAATATGTATCATCAAAATGAACATGTTTTTGTGGTATTTGATGGTATTTCAAACAAAGGATTATCTGTTTAAAGTGTAAGATAATTTCCTTGACAAAAGTGTTTGAATTATGATAATAAGTGGTAGTTTATTGAAACTGAACAACCACTTAATCCTGGCCTTCATACAAGATGATAAGACAGTCATCGACCAGGAGTGACGAGTCATAATATTTAGGTATAACACACTAATCATGACACCAAATAATTTGGATGAGTCTGCTAGGAAAAAAACACCATTCTAACACTATTGACAATTTCTCTTCTATACACAAAGAAGGATTTGAGCGTGATCTACTATTAATGCAATCTAATTTCCGGAACTATTTTTGGCTGTTGAAATTCCCTCCCGAGTATTTTTCAAACAACCTTTCTCAGAGCGCATACGTTAATTACTACGTTGGGCTTGACATTTTATGAATGAAGTCACGAGATTTTGTTGTAAATGCCGTTTGGAAATTTGAATTGTAACGGTGACATAACTGTTTTAAATGACATCAATCACGTGCTTTACCAACATTTTTGACGCGGTCGAAAACATTGTGTTAGAATGAGACAGTAACAAATTGCCCATGATGAGTTTAAGAAAAATTGAAAAAGGTATAATAAAAATAAAATGTTTTGTTTAGTGGAAAAAATCCAATATTTCCAAAACAAATACAATGGGGAGTAAAGATAGAATAGCCTACGCATGATTTTATCAAGGAATTTAACAACGTCATGTCAAAACCGAGTTCCCCTTAATTTGTATCCTTTAAGTGCTAGAATTTAAATAGATCTCATTTTGAGTGATATTCCGGCTCTTATATCACGATGTGTCGTTCAGGTGTGTATAAATTAGTCACTCAGGCCATTTGGCCTTCGTGATTAATTACTACACTCCTGAACTCCCAATCGTGATATACGAGCCGGTATATCACTCAAAATGAGATCTATTTCCTAAATCACAGCTTTTAACTAGCACACACCCAAGTGCTCAAAATGTCAGGACAATCTGAATATATGCCCCTAGTCACTATTGGCGTTTTACTGAATAATGCACTATTGATGCACCATCTTTAGCTTCTTTCCCAAAATTTTCAATGGTGTATTAGTTATATCATGTCCCCAATTCACCTAATGTGTGTTTCCTGGGTTTCTTGCGCCAGTACAATACACAACAGTCTTCACAGGCAAATTGCTACCTTCCTATCAGAGGACTAGATAAGAGGGAGTGATCAGGTCTTTTCCTCACAAAATTCTCTTATTACTCAACAAAATCCTATGTTGTGGGTACTCAAAAGAATTGTCTCACTGAGATGCTTCTTTTGAGTACCCACAACATAGGGTTTGAATGTCAAATAAGGATTTTAGAACATGAAAAATGCCCCTTATATAGAGCTCTTTGATCATATAGCCTATTTAGCACATTTGAGGAATACCACTGGCACTTCAAAATTACTTTTGTCAATCAACAGAAAGATTAATAGTCAAGCAGAGATTTGAAGTAACGACCCTGGATCGATAGCCCTCATGATTATTGACTGAGCTATCACAGCTGAAGCCAAATACAGTGAAGTAATTCACATATATATATGTCAATTCCTGTTCAACAAAGGTTATCCCGATGATGACGATGATGCAGTCTTCTTTCCTATATATATAATCTCATGTCAACTTTAGGACTATTTCTAACTTCATCACACAACAGGTAAATGATTAAATACCCATTATTAACTATTTCCCACAATAGTTACAATAAATCTGCATCAGATGGTAGGGAAAACAAAATGCAAACACATATATGCAATCTGTAGAAGCATATTGATAAGGGCTAACTAAAATCGTGAGTCATGGATCACAACATTTCAGTATAATGAAAACTTTTGTAGATGATCAGTCCTTAAAGAATCATGTCTTGTTTTTCTATGAATTAATCAATACATTTGAGATGTATCATGAGAAAAGGAGCTCACGATGGTACACATCTTTCGGTATTTTAAGTTAAAGATAGACGAGCTTTAGTAATCACATTCTGACTTTAATACATAGTTTTGACATATTTGTACAATCTATGATTAAAAAGTTGCTCTTTATTTAGATTCAAGTAATCTATGAATGACTTTGAAACTTTGGAGCTTTAAGTTTATAAAGGTATGTAAATTTATAGAATAAAGTTGAAAACATTGTAGCAAAAGGAGAAATTACTTGTTTTGAGTTGTCTGCTGCAAACACATCAGCAGTTAAGTTGGACAAGTTTGATTAAGTACAAAACATGAATGGATATAACAAGTTGATATTTGATGGGCCCTTTGAAATGACACGGCACACATTTATCATGACAAATTGAATAGGAGCTTTATTGAAAAATATTGACCAGTCAGTTTAATGTCCACTTTATGGTCAATAAATCAGAGTGGATAGTGGTATTAGTGTCCACTTGCCTTGATTGCTAATTAACAGGATGGATACATGGACCTGTACATGTATTGGTCATAATGATGGAGCAATTGTCACTTCCTTGACCCTTTCCCACATACAACAAATATGCAGCAGACAACTTTGAAACCATCTGGGTAAAAACATGGGAAGTCTCTATATTACGTAATAAATGATGGTAAAATCAATGAATAAAGTTGTCAATATTATGGCAAAGAAGAAATTGCTTGTTTCCCTATTGCCGCAAAGTTTTCAAAATTCATCTGCTGCAGAGGCATCAGAAAATTTCTATAAATTGTTTGTGTAATTTTTTAAAAGAACGAAAAACATTGTGACAAAAGGAAAAAAAATCTTAATTCAGTAGTTATACTAAAATTCCATATTTTTGGCCAGATGATCTCAAGGTCATCTGCAATTTGACCATAAATTCACTGATACAGAAGCCATGTCAACATTTTTTGCTCAGAATGTTTCGAAAGCAGACATTACTCTACTAAATACATGTACATTATTTCTCATGCTGTTTGCATTGAATTCCATGAAGAAATAATAATGTAACAGTTGCAAATACAATTTTGATATAGATTTGTAAACAATTTTGTTCATTTTGTGTAAACACCTTCGTTATGATAATAAAAATGAGTCGCCAAGCTGTGCCAATGAAGATTGGATTTCATAAATGACCTTACATTCAACTTCCCAATTTGTAACCATATGGTTCCATTAATAATCTTTTAACCCTTTCCCGCATGAAGATGCTTTCTGACACCTCTGCAGCAGAAGACTTTTGAAAACATTGTGGCAAAAGGAGAAGTTAATCATAATGAGCAATTTTCTTTTTATCAAAAAGTTTTTTTACTATATATTAAATAATTGCTCCGAATCATTTATGGAGAGTTTTTATAATTATTACTAAATGTTTTCAAGGTCCTCTGCTGTATATTTGTTGTATGAGGGTATGGGTTAATTAAAAATGTTGAAAAAGAAAGAAATTGCTTGTCTTTTGCAAATTTTCTTTTTATTTTGCAAAACATGTCAGAATGCCACTTTGTGTAAATTCTGACAAAAGGAAGAATTGCTCATTATTATTTTCCTGCCTACCTATTGCACCAATGTTAAACCTCTTAACCCTTTCCCTCATATAGACACTTTCTGACCCCTCTGCAGCAGATGGCTTTTTAAAAACATAGTGACAAAAGAAGAAATTGCTCAAAACGATGTTTTCCACTTTTATAGTCATAGGTTATCCATTCAAGATAGAGAACTTCTATCTTTTGACAAAATATGTTCTAAGTCGTCTGCTGCAGAATTGTTGTATGAGGGAAAGGGTTAAAGCTGATGTCCTCAACATAAAAGCTGTCACAGGGGCAGGGTTGTTGTTATCAAAAGATGACCACTAACTCACCTGCCCGCTGTCTTATCTTGTCATTAAATATTGATCATTGATGGTCAAGGTAATCCCATCAAGCTTCTCCCCTTTCCCACATGCACACTCATTGTGATGCACTTTGACACATCTCTGCAGATGACGTCTTTGGAAAACATTATGTCAAAAGAAAAATGTCTGCTTTCCCACAACAATGTTTTCAACTTTATTCAATAACTATACATGTATAAATATATATATATGCATTCAGTTATGGAGATTTACCCAATTTCTGCCTATATTGATTCGAAAGTCTTCTTCTGCAGATTTGTTATGTGGGAAAGGGTGTGGGTTAGAAAAAAAGCTCAGCTTTCACCCTGATAACAAACATACAAACACTTTCTGATGCCTCAGCAGCAGACGACCTTTGAAAATATTGTGACAAAACGAGAAATTGCTCTAAACTTTTTTCAGTAATCATATTCTTATTTGAAGAACTTTTACCTGCATATTTTCAAAGTCGTCTGCAGATTTGTTGTATTTAGAATAGGGATAAGTAAAAAGATAAACGGATCTTTGTGGGATTTAGAACTATTGCTGCTCTAGATCAGACTCTATACATGTGCAGTCTTCTTCTGGCATTGATATTCTCAAGAAAACTAAAGAAATAATTGTGGATGACAAATTAGGAAGAAGGCTAGTTTTTCATGTGTCTTAGCTTCATATAATCCTGTCCCACATACAACAAATCTGCAGCAGATGACTTTGACATTATCAAGTTTAAAATATAGAAAGTCTCCATAAATGATAATTCTGCTGCAGATGTCATTGAAAACATCTAGGCAGAAATATGGAAAATCTTTATAAATAAAAGTATATTTATTAAAAAGAATTGAAATCACTTTGAGAAAATTATCTTCTTAATCCAAAATGCTTCCAAGCCTTGTCAGCTGCAGATGCGTCAAAACGGGTCTCCTAGTTATTTTTTTTTTAAATCTTTTAAAATTCAATTGGTATGCCTCTATGGAATGTCAATAACACAAGCCTAGGTATTTTGATAGTCTAGCAGATTATCATAGGGATATCATAGAAAGTTAACAATGTTCGATAGATTTGTTGGGCTGACCATAGACAACCATTTGTGCCTTGTCATACAAACACCTACTTTGTATTGAAATTATTGACAATGAAAAACAAACTGTACACCAGTCCTGTGTACTATGTTTAACCCTTTCCCAAATATAACAAATCTGCAGCAGACAACTTTGAAAACATTCAGACAAAACTATAGAAAAAATGTATTAAGGAAAAATGTTATTATTGAAAAAAATTCAAAACATTGTATTAAAAAGTAAAATTGCAAATGTTATGAGCAATTTCTCCTTTGCCTCAATGTTTTCATAAGTCCTCTGCTGCAGATGATTCAAAGCGAGTCTCTATATGAGAAAAGGTTCAGCTTTCATCATAACTGTTCTCTGGAGGCTCCCATAATACCTGTCCATCTAGATTTTCAAAACAAGATCTGTGGGCTTAGATGGCTTTGCATTTGTCATTGCCAAATTGTTTTGGTGGATCTTTTAGCATGCAAGCTAAGATAGGTCTTATAATTATTGTTAGGATGGTATTTGCAGTTATTCCGTCAAAATAAGGTCCCACGCTGATCTGTGCTTTGAGTGCTTTAATTGTTCTAGAAGTCTTGAGATTACTTTGTCTTGCAGATCTGTAAGTCAAGGGAGATAATGTAAGGAATTGATTAGTCTCTCAACAGTTATCTCCCTTACTATGAGATCAAGAAGTATGAGCATAGATGATATCATCACCAATATTACATTTATAATTCCCTAACCTTTCCTACATACAACAATTCTGACGCTGTTGACTTTTTATTCATTTTGGAAAAAATATGAAGAAAATTCTATATAAAAGGAATTGAAATTATTTAACAGAGTTGAAAATATTTTAGTTAACCCTTTCCCACAAACAACACATCTGCAGCAGACTACTTTGAAAACATACCGAAACAAATTTGAAAACTCCCTTTAAATGAAAGTACAATACTGGGTAACTTATTTTTGAGCAATTTTTTATTTTGTCCCCATGTTTTCAAAAAGCCGTCTGCTGCAGAGGTGCTGCAGAGATGTTAGAAAGCATCTTATATGAGGGAAAGGGTTAAAGAGAAATTTAGCATTTTTTTCCTTTTGTAAAATACAATGCTTGAAAAGTCATCTGCTGATGCATAACAAAGTCTTATGTTAGCTACATGTCAGATCAGTTCATATTATTGTGCAGTTGCTGTTTTTCCCATGGCATGGCTTGCATGCAGTTGATCTATTTCAATGTCACATCAAACGTTAGAACGAATGACACAGCCAAGGTTGCCCAACCACAGGGGGGTAAAATTCTACCTGCAGATAATGTACCTTATTATTACATTGGTGGGAATAAAGATGGCATTCTTTTACAACATTATATTCTCTTTTCTGCTCAGCACTATTCTGCTATTTGCCCATATTTGGCAATGACATTAGGAACCATGTCAAATTTCCCCTTTCCCACATGCTGACACATTTTGTAGTATATCATGATGTAGAGGTTTTTTGAAAATATTTTTGCAAAAGTATGAATTGCTTAATTCTAATGACCATTATTGTCTTTTCCCACAATGTTTTAATTTCTTTCCAATTATAATTATTACACTTTCATTTATACAGTCAAAGTTGACTGCTGCAGATTTATTATATGTGGTAAAGGGTAAAAACTGACTTTGAAAGATTTTGAAACCAGTTGTAATTACTATCAAGTTGCATACATATATTAAAGCCAGCCATGCTACAAGGGCTTCCATGATGATTGTTACCATTTGTAGACCAGAGATCCATTTAAACCGAATTTAACAATTTCACTTTTCAAATATTGTTTTTGACTCTATATTTAAATTTTTCGCATGTTTTCAGAGTTAGCAAACAAATTAGCATACAAATAATTATGGATAGATTTAATTTAAATGACAAATTGTACAGATTTTTAAAAGGTTAAATTAAATACCATTTAACATGCAAATAGACATCAGTTATTATCATTATGTCATGGCTATCTTGAAGATCTCAATGCCAAACATAATGATTCTATCAATCAATGCCTGTTTAATCAAAGTATATTGATATACTGATATGTCATGGAAGTGCAGACACCTAAGGTACTGTATTTTAACCCTTCCCATATACATCTAATCTGCAGCAGACGATTTTGTAAACATATGAATATTCTCTATTTACGAAAGAGAAATAATTTAATATAGAGTTGAAAATATTGTGGCAAAGGGGACAAATTGATCATTTTGATGTTTTCATAATTATACGTCTGCAGGTTAAATGATAAGGAAATCCTTAACCCTTTCCCTCATACGACAATTCTGCAGCAGACGACTTTGAACATATTTTGTCAGAAAATAGAAAATCTCTATAATTGAATGGATAACCTATGACAAAAAGTGGAAAACATTGTGGCAAAAGGAGAAATTGCACGTTTTGTGCAATTTCTTCTTTTGTCACTATGTTTTCAAAAAGCTGTCTGCTGCAGAGGTGTCAGAAAGCGTCTATATGAGGGAAAGGGTTAACTAGATACATTTTCTGAAAGAACCTAACCGCTCCTTTTCCCACACTGTTTTCAGATGACTATGAAATCATCTTAAAAAAATATGAAAAATCTCCAAAAATGAAAGTATGCATTATTGAATAGATAGGAAAAGTAGAATTTGCAAAAAAAATTGTTCATCTCCTTTGTCACAATGTTTTCAAAATATATCAGCTGGATATGCAGAAGAATTCATCGCTAAATTGAATTGTAAAGACTTGCTAGGTCTGAAACAAATCGCCTGATATTTGACATCTCGGCTGCATTCAGGACTTTCAAAATCATTGTTGGAAGAGTTGAAAATATTTACTGGCTCCTTGATATAATACATTGTCCTTGTCAGAATTATTGACATCAGTATAATGATGAAGTGTTGATCAGTATGCAATTTTTATCTGAGAACTGCAGTGTTGTTTTCTTTCAAAAGATAATATGGACCTTTATAACCCTTTCCAACATACAACAAATCTGCAGCAGACAACTTTGAAAAAATCTTGGCAGAAACCTAAAAAATCTCTATAATAGTAGGTATAATTACTGCAAAAAGTTGAAAACAAGTTGTGGCAAATGGAGAAATTGCTCGTTTTGAGCAATTTCTCCTTTTGCCACAATGTTTTCAAAAAGCCGTCTGCTGCAGAGGCGTCTTAAAGCATCTTTATGAGGAAAATATTTAAAGGGTGGAGATATTTGATTCTTGTCTTTACAATATTTTAAAAACATTTTTGCAAGAGCAAAAATTGCTCATTACAAGCAAGTCAATGAATTGATATCAACTTTATCTTTTAGTTATATCTTCATTTTCCATTTTTACCTATTTTTTCTTAGATTTAAATCATTGTTCATTAATATTTGCAATTCTATCAAATTTCATGTTTTGTTTATTTTATTTTTAGATACAATGATGGATCAAGGAGATCTTGCGGACCAGTTGTCATTGGTAAGTTGTCTAGTTAATTCTTTCCCTAATACAGATATTTTCTGATGCCTCTGCCGCATACGACTTTTGAAAACATTGTGGTAAATGGAGAAATTGCAAACAATGAGCAATTCTTTCTTATGACACAATGTATTCAATTCGATGTTTTTTACATGTATTATACTTTCATTTTTAGAGAGTTTCCATATTTTTTCCCAGATCATGTTTTCTGCTGCAGATTTGCTGTTATGCTGGAAAGGGTTTATCCTCACCAACAAACACAAAATCTGCATAAGACAACTTTGAAAACAAAATAGTCTAGTCTTAAATATCGAAAATCTTGAAAGTTTGTTTATTGTATAGCCTTGAACAAATTGAGGCAAAAGGAGAAAATGCTCATGATGAGCAATATCTTCCATTTGTCTAAAATATTTCATCTGCCATAGATGCTTCTGCATGTTGGAAAGGGATTTTTTTTTATTAGAAGTTTGATCAACATTTATAAGTTTTGATTAGCATTTGAGTGACCATTAATCAGAATTTGCAAAGAAAGAGTTTTTTTAATATCTTTGACATTTTGTGAAATCTCAGGGACGAGTCCCAACTTTTAAGTACTTCTTAGGCCCCCGATCATTGGGCGACCGTTGAGCGATCCAAATTTGGCCTTATCTCTTGACGATCTCTCAAAGTCCCGAAATAGTCGTTTCTGTGTTAATGCTTGGGAGCTCCTTGTGCACTTGTTGTGCGATCAATAGATTTTTTGCTAACTTTCATGGCCATCTGTCGAGTGCTCATTGAAAGACCCTTGGGAGATCAATGGATACTAAGCCTCCTGCATCAACCACTGGCAGGTTGCTGAGCACTTGTTTTGAGACAAAGAGATCTAAGGAGATTGCTGAGGTATCAGCAGCGACAAAGAGAGATCAACGAGAGCCCGAAAGACATTGCTGAGGGATCCTGATGAGTTCCTTGGGCGTCTAAGGAGATTGTTAAGCATTGCTCAGGCGACAGGGAGCCTCTTGGTATATATATTAGAGGTTTGTGGGGTTCTTGCATCACTGCTCGCCAAAAAAGTTAACTCTGCATGGCGATCGAGGGTAAACAAAATCAAATCATTCATTCTTGCATCAGTCTCTGACAAGCTGTTGAAGAGAGTCCGAAGATGAAAAACCAAGTGCTGATACATGGTGCAATCCTACTAGGTCACCAAGCAATCATACAGCACCAGTTTGCCATCGAAGTCATCCAAAGGAGGAGGCAGATGCGTAGAAGAAGGAGGCAACAAATCTGGCTGATACAAGAAAGAATATTACAGTTTGGTGACTTCAGTCATGGCGCTATGACAACCTGCACATGGAGCCGGCCATGTTTAATAATAATATTTTGTGTGCTCCTCACCAAGTCTAGAGACAGAATGAAAAAAAAGTGACATAATTTAGACATCTCTAGCTTTGGGGTGGAAACATTGGCGTCCATTGAAAAAGCTCTGAGAGATCATTGGGAGATTGATAAGACCGTTGAGGGCTCATTGGGTGCTCCTTCCAGAGAACGTTGAGAGATTCTTATAGACCATGTCAAAACTTTGAGGAGACCGTGGGGACCATGGAGATCACTGGAAGATCATTGAGAGACCATGGCGATTGCTGGGTGCTCATTGAAAGCTCGTTGAGAGATCTGGCCATTTTTTCATCGTTCAACGTTCTCTGAACGGTCGCTACCTCTTTGTAAAGGGGGGTATTATTTAGTTGAAACAAAAGTCAGAGATTTGAAAGAAAGAAAATCGGTCTGAAAGAGTAAAAAATAAAAGTGGTTTTAGATGTTTAGTCAAATATTGTCTGTCACAATGTCATTTTAGGATAGGAAAAACATATTTCAAAGGAATATGATTTGAAAGAAAAGATCTTTGCACTTTGACACTTTTGTTCTGTGTTTACATGGTTTACTAAGCTTACTGGCCACAGACCTTTGCCTTAACCCTTTATAACATTCAACAAGTCTTCTGCAGGCCGACTTTGAAAACATTATTGTTTGAGAAAAACCCAGAAATCACTATAGAGTTGAAAACTAAGTGGCAAAAGAAAAAACAAAATACTGGTGATGCACATTTTTTTTTTTTCCCCAATTTGTTCACAAAATTCATCTGTAGCATATGCAGAGCTCTAAATAAGGGGCGTTTTGCATGTTCTAAAATCCTTATTTAAACTTATAACCCTATGTTTGGGTTTGAGACAATTATTTTGAGTACCCATATCATAGGCTTTGGTTGGATGATAAGATATTGTGGGGAAAAGAGCTATACACGCCTCCTTATCTGGGACCTCTGAGATGCATCAGCTTGTGTCTACATGTGGGAAAGGTTGTATATCGGGTTCATGAAAACATTTCGGTTATTTTTTAAGGAAAGAGTTAAACTAAGGGAGCATTTGAAAACAATTGTCTGGTATTGTTTATAGTAGTAAACGGGTTACCTGATAGGCGAGTTGTTAGATATAGATAGAGTGCTTTTAATAGTCTGAGAGGACAGAATGTAAAGTATCTAGAAAACTAGAAGCATAATTAGGATAATGCATTGAAAACATCTTGGAAAAAGCAGAACTTGCTGGTTAATAGCAAATCCTCAATTCCAACAATGCTTTTAAAAGTTGTCTGCTGCAGAAGCCTCAACATTGATTTATAAATGTTGGAAGGGTATTTTAAGGTAAAGTGTTGGCCTTATTTTAATTTTTTGAACTCATTAACCCTTCTCACATATAGACGCTTTACGACGCCTCTGCAGCAGATGACCGTTGACAACAGTGTGGTAAAAGAAGAAATTGCTCAAAATGAGAAATTACTCCTTTTGCCAAAATGTTTTCAACTTTTTTCAGTTATTATACCTACAATTATAGAGATTTTCCATTTTTTTAGTAAACATTTTCAAAGTTGTATGTGGGAAAGGGTGAACAATGACTTTTCTTTCAATTTTGAAAAGCATTATTTAACCCTTTCTCACATAAAAATGCTTAAATCTTCCGCCTCTGCAGCAGACTACTCATATAAATGTGCATTTTCTCCTTTTGTCAAAATGTTTTCAACTAATTAATAATTGTACTGTCATAATATTATATAGAAATAATTTCTGCCTTTTATGTTTTTAAAGTTATCTGCTGTAAATTTATTATATGTGGGAAAAGGTTAAATTATAATTTTTATATATTCATTTTTGATTGGGGTTACTTTTATGAAAAATAAATAAAATAGTATAAAAAACAACATTGCTTTTAAAAACTCATGGGTTTGAATTCTGCATCTATTTGTTGACTATCTTGTCAAAGTTAAGTCATTCTAAACCTTACAAACTATTGCAATATTTGCTCCTATTGTTCAATGAGGTAAAGTATTATATAGTAAAAAAGAGTTTTAAGAAGTTAATTATGTTTTGTATTCATTGATTCGAGTTTTCAATTGAGCAAGGATTTATTTAATGGGAACAGAATTAAGATTATAAAATTGGATTTAAACAAATGTGATTTATTGTATTTATAATGTGGTAATTGAACTTTTAAAGAATCTTTGCAAATGTCACTGAGTTTTTTAACCCTTTTTCTGATACTGACAAAATTTAATGTCTTTGTAGCAGACGACTATTGAAATCATTGAGGGAAAAGGGCAAAATTGCATAAACATGCAAGTGCTCCAACTGCTCTCTTTCCAAAAATTCTTTCAACTTTGTTCTACATTTTACATTCAATTATCAAGATGTTGCACTGATAACCTTTTTCCTCAAATATTATAAAATCAGACAATTATTCTTAACTGTTGTATCTGGTATCATGTTCAATCATTTTATATGCATTTTGTATAGCCAATGGCACATTTAGTGCCAACGTACTTGCCTATAAAACTATTTGAGTAAACTTGATAAAACCATATAAGACTCCTAACAATGTTTTCAAAAGTTGTCTGCTGCAGAGGCATCAGAATTCATATGTATGAGGGGAAGGGTTACAACCCCCATAAATAATGCCTTGAAAATTGAATGTAATGTATTAAAATATTGAAAACAAAAATGGAAACTTCAGCTGAAATTTTAAGCCAATGAGGTCAATAATAGTCTCTACTTTTTGCAGAAATCTTTTCAAAATAGTCAGTTGCAGGGTTTTATGCAAGTTTATCATTGCACCTTTGTTATAAGAAGGAGAAAATGTTAACATTCAACTAAACATGACTCAGCCTTGTTGTCAAATATTTGGTTACATTTTGTAACATAGTACCACATTGATACAGAGAGATCTTTGTTTTAATTGGATGGTAATGTAAACAGAGATACAAAATAAAGTTCTATTTGTTTTACATGATCTCTGACAAGTATAAAATATTGAGGTAATGATACTGCATTCATTGAATTGTTCTTTATGTGTGGAGAAAAATCAAACATTCTTCTAAACTGAAAACATTTAAATAATACGATACCCGGGAAAAAAATGGTTTGAAATTTATTTTAATCTATTTTTAGCTCCACTGGCTGAAGCCAGTCGAGCTTATGTCATGGCGAATTGTCCGTCGTGCATGCGTCTGTGCGTCTGTGTGTGCGTTAACTTTTTCCTTTAAACCACTTCTTCTCCCTAACCACTTGGCCAATTTGGTTGAAACTTCATAGGAAGCATCCTCTCAATTTCTCTCTTAAATTCCTTCATTTTTAGCTCCACTGGCTGAAAGCCAGTCGAGCTTATGTCATGGCGAATTGTCCGTCGTGCGTGCGTGCGTGCGTGCGTGCGTTAACTTTTTCCTTTAACTGACTTCTTCTCCCTAACCACTTGGCCAATTTGGTTGAAACTTCATGGGAAGTATCCTCTCAATGTCCTCTACTAAATTCCTTCAATTTTTTTTGAACCATTCAAAATTCTGGTTTCCATGGCAACCGAAAGAAAAAAATAGTGAGAACTTAAAAAATCTTCTTCTCCGAAAGTGTCAGGCCGATTTTCAAATAATTTTGTAGAAATGTTCCTTGGGTGACCCTTTATTAGATTCCTTCAAGAAATTTTGATTGGGCGAAAAACATGGCCGCCAGGGGGCGGGGCTTTTTTGCCTTATATAGCTATAGTGAAAACTTAAATAATCTTCTTCTCAAAAAGTGTTCAGCAGATTTTCAAATAATTATGTAGAAATGTTCCGTGGGTGACCCTCTATCAGATTCCTTCAAGCCATGTTGATTGGTAAAAAAACATGGCCGTCACAGGGCGGGGCTATTTTGCCTATATGGCTAAAGAGCAAACTTAAAAAATCTTCTCCTCCAAAAGTGTCAGGCCGATTTTCAAATAATTTTGTAGAAATGTTCCTTGTGTGAACCTTAATTAGATTCCTTCAAGAAATGTTGATTGGGCGAAAAACATGGCCGCCAGGGGGCGGGGCTTTTTTGCGTTATATAGCTATAGTGAAAACTTAAAACATCTTCTTCTCCGAAAGTGTTCAGCCGATTTTCAAATAATTTTGTAGAAATGTTCATTGGGTGACCCTCTATCAGATTCCTTCAAGCCATGTTGATTGGTCGAAAAACATGGCCGCCAGAGGGCGGGGCTATTTTGACTTATATGACCATAGTGAAAACTTAAAAAATCTTCTCCTCCGAAAGTGTCAGGCATATTTTCAAATAATTTTGCAGAAACATTCCTTTGGTGACACTCTACAAGATTCCTTTAAGCCATGGTGGTTGGTAAAAAAAATAGCCACCACGGGGCAGGGCTGTTTGGAGATTTTATTTTTGCCTTATGGCCGTGGAGCGATACTGGCCCTCTTGGGCCTCTTGTTTTTTGATAATTTTGTAGAAATGTTCCATGGGTGACCCTCTATCAGATTCCTTCAAGCCATGTTGATTGGTAAAAAAACATGGCCGTCACAGGGCGGGGCTATTTTGCCTATATGGCTAAAGAGAAAACTCAAAAAATCTTCTCCAAAAGTGTCAGGCCGATTTTCAAATAATTTTGTAGAAATGTTCCTTGGGTGACCCTTTATTAGATTTCTTCAAGAAATGTTGATTGGTTGAAAAACATGGCCGCCAGGGGGCGGGGCTATTTAGCCTTATATAGCTATAGTGAAAACTTAAAAAATCTTCTTCTCCGAAAGTCTTCAGCCGATTTTCAAATAATTTTGTAGAAATGTTCATTGGGTGACCCTCTATCAGATTCCTTCGAGCCATGTTGATTGGTCAAAAAACATGGCCCCCAGAGGGCGGGGCTATTTTGCCTTATATGACCATAGTGAAAACTTAAAAAATCTTCTCCTCCGAAAGTGTTTGGCTGATATTCAAATAATTTTGTAGAAATAGTCCTAGGCTTACTTACCCTCTATCAGATTCCTTCAAGCCATGTTGATTGGTTGAAAAATATGGCTGCCAGGGGGTGGGGCTATTTTGCCTTATATGGCTATAGTGAAAACTTAAAATATCCTCTCCTCCGAAAGTGTCAGGCCGATTTTCAAATAATTTTGCAGAAACATTCCTTGGGTGACACTCTACAAGATTCCTTTAAGCCATGGTGGTTGGTAAAAAAAATAGCCACCAGGGGCCAGGGCTGTTTGGAGATTTTATTTTTGCCTTATGGCCGTGGAGCGATACTGGCCCTCTTGGGCCTCTTGTTTCAGCAGTATCTTAAAGAATTTCCTATATATATATCGTTATAGTTTAACCCTTTCCCTCTTACGACAATTTAGACTTTGAACATATTTTGTCAACAAATAGAAAATCTCAATAATTGAATGGTTTAAACTATGACTAAAAGTGGAAAACATTGTGCCAAAAGGAGAAATTGCTCGTTTTGAGCAATTTCTTCTTTTGTCACTATGTGTTCAAAAAGCTGTCTGCTACAGAGGCGTCAGAAAGCGTCTATATGAGGGAAAGGGTTATATATCGTTACAGTTTAAACAGTTTCATTTCAAACTTCAAAATGTGAAAAGAATTTTTTTCAATTTTTGTAAATATTGTCCTTCCAGTGATACATAAAACAATGTTTGCTTAACCTTTTCCCTCATTTATCAACCTTCTAAGTTTCAATAGCAGACAGCTTAATACGAAAAAAAAACCATGAATGGGTTTTTTTCGCTTATAGTTAACAGGTGTGAGATTTTTTTTTTTTTTTTTTTTTTTTTTCAATAACCCATGAAGCTTTCTGAAATGAAACTGAAAAAAATCCATGGGGGCCGCCATTTTGGATATGTATAAAAGGCAGACGTAAAACACAGATTGAAAATTATTGTCGTCTTTTTAATCATTTTTTTTTTAAATCGGTATTTTGGGTATGTATAAAATGAGCAGAAAAACACGGATTGAAAATTATTGTCGTCTTTTTAATCATTTTTTTTAAAATCGGTATTTTGGGTATGTAAAAATGAGCGGAAAAACACGGATTGAAAATTATTGTCGTCTTTTTAATCATTTTTTTTTAAAATAGATATTTAAGATCATTAAAATGCTGTGTTATGTGGGAATAAACATTTGTACGAAAAGTTAAAACTAAATGGAAATCTGTAAGAAATATGTTTTCCCGTTCGTAAAAAAACCGACAGCATTAGCCTTCTACGCCCGAACCTAAATTTTGACTGTATCGTAGCCAAAGAAGGACGTGACGTCATTTCCGTTACACTTCATCTTGGCGTAACGTCAATGGAGTGACGTAGTTTCCCGCAAAAAAAGTGGTATCAACATGAAAGACCCCAAATTCCTATACATGAGCTATTGCCACACTCATTCAAAGTATAATTATTTATCAAACATTGTGGCAAAAGGATAACTTTCTGATAAGGAGCAATTGTTCTTTTGGTGACAATCTTTTCCTAAATCGTCTGTTGCATAGGCCTCAGAAACTGTCTCTAATAGGGAAAGGGTTTAGCAGAAATGTGACCCCTTACATAATTTGTTCCAGTCATATTGACTGGTTGAAAAAGGTAGTCGCCAGATGGCATCAGAAAAGGGCTGATCTAATTGCTTCTTTACCATAATGCAGGTGATCGATTAAGGATCATCTTGGCCCTCATGTTTTAACCTCGTTCATTATAAATGTATTCCTTGATTTTCTGAAAGTTTTTACTTTATTATTTTCTGTTCGTAATAATAGACGACAGCAATACGAATTCCAAATATGTTTTGATAATGCAAGAAACATGATTGACATTAACATTATTATTGTCTAGTCAATTACTTATATATCCTTTTTGTATGGCCAAAGTATGTTCTTTAATTTTTGTTTATAATTATCTTGCGTTTTTTCGTAAATAGGTAGCACCTATAGATATATTAATATATATATAAAGAGTATGAATGATATTGTGACAAAAGGTATTCTTATTTGTTCCACAATCTTTCTAACCATCTTACTAAAACAATAGTGAAATAAAACCCAAACAAACTCTCCCCAAAACAAAAACAAAAATACAAAATGTTCTTTCAATTCATTTATGGTTCCTTGCACAATTACTTAACCCTTTCCCTCATATAGACGCTCTCTGACGCCTCTGCAGCAGACGGCTATTTGAAAACATAGTGACAAAAGAAGAAATTGCACAAAACGTGCAATTTCTCCTTTTGCCACAATGTTTTCCATTTTTAGTCATAGGTTATTCATTCAATTATAGAGATTTTCCATATTTTGACAAACTATGTTCAAAGTCGTCTGCTGCAGAATTGTTGTATGTGGGAAAGGGTTAACCCTTTCCCTTAAATCTGCAGCTGAAAACTTTGAAAACATAATGACAAAAACCTGAAAAATCTCCATTAAAGAAAGCTTAACCCTTTCCCTTATATAGACGCTTTCTGATGCCTCGGCAGCAGACAGCTTTTTGAAAACGTAGTGACAAAAGAAGAAATTGCTCAAAATGAGCAATTTCTCATTTTGCTACAATGTTTTCCACTTTTAGTCATAGATAATCCATTGAATTATAGAGATTTTCTATTTTTTGACAAAATATGTTCAAAGTCGTCTGCTGCAGAATTGTCGTATGAGGGAAAGGGTTAATTGTTAAATAAAGTTTAAAACATTGTGGCCAAAGGAGAAGTTGCTCATCGTGACAATGTTTTCAAAAGTCGTCTGCTGCTATTGCGTCAAAATGCGTCTGCAGGTGGGAAATAGAGAATAGACCATTATTGTTTGTAAGAAGATCTAGCTAAACCCTTTTCCTGATACAGATGTTTTGTATAACAATGCAGCAAACTACATTGATTATAACAATTTAAGAAAAGAAGAATTTGCTCACATGAGCAATATTTCATTTTTTCTTATTTTGTTTTTTTACTTTGTAAACCAAATGATAAAATTTCATTTGTCTAAATATGTTTCATCCTTCTTTCTTATAAGACTCAAAATAAGAAGTTTTCAAAACTGATTTCCTTTCAACTATTGTATGAGATAAATTGTCAGTGTAAACAGATTATTATCGTAAGGTTAATCAATCTAGATAGAAAGGTTTCTTGTGAAGTATCCAGGAAACAGCATGAAACAGGCAAAGTGTTCTGTGATTTTTTTTATTTCATTCTGAACTCTGTAGTTTATAAACTGATATTGGAAATTTTCGAAAAGTAGAAAGAGAGAGAGCAAAAAAACATTTTCTTGTGTTCTAAAAGTTTGATTAAATCTCATGGTAATTTTGGGTGTAATATTGTCTGTATTTTGTTTACTAGAATGTTATATTGCCACTCAAGACTTATCTTTTTCTCATGTAAAACACAATTGACACGGACTATACTGTGATTAAAACATGTTAATGTGATTTCCGGAAAAAAGGTGATTATGTAACGATGCATACTGCATGTGATGTGACTGTTGTGATGATCTGTGATTTCGAATCAAACTGAATAATTATCTGTGAAACATTATTGAACTGTGTTTAAAAATGGCGACAGAGGAAGCAAATATTATTTCTAACCAGGTGAGTTATGAGGAAATGATGTATTTATTAAATGGGCTTAATAACCAAATTATGAATATTTTATTTTATTTCATGGTCGAGCCCACAAATGCGGTGAGCTCGACAAAGATGTCACTATAGCGGTTCGGTCTATGTACGTGTGAGCATGCATGATAGGATTTCCATGAAACTTGGCACAAACGTTCATCATGATCAGGCGGCATGTCACGCACAAGACCCAGGCCTGTACCTAAAATGTTAAGGTCACACTTAGAGGTCAAAGGTCAAAATGAGTACTCTGTTTGATGCAGGCCTGTATCCTGTTCGGCCCGCATCTCAGCCATGCATCATAGGATTTCCAAGTAACTGGGCACACATGTTCACCATGATGAGGTGGCGTGTCGCACACAAGACCCAGGCCTGTACCTCAAAGGTGAAGGTCACACTTATTAGTCAAAGGTCGAAATGAGAAACAATGTATCATAGGATTCCCAAGTCGAAATGAAAAATGTTTGATAGGACTGCACCTTGTCCGCCCAACAACTCAGCCATGCATCATAGGATTCCCAAGTAACTGAGCTGACATGTACACCATGATCAGATAGGAAAGAGTTAATAATGCATTGATTGAGTTGAATGAGTACCGAAAATACATGAAAGATTATTGCTTAACCCCTTCCCACATAAAGAATCTTTCTGCAGTAGCTGACTTTGAAAACATTGTGGCAAAAGGAGAAATTCCTCATAATAATTAATTTCTTCTTTTGGTACAATGTTTCAACTCTAATCAGTGAATGTAATTAATTAATAGTAACTTTCCTTTTTTTTCCCCTAGATCTGCTGCAAACTTATTGTATGTAGGGAAGTGGGTTAAAAACATCTGGGCAAAAATAGGGTAAATGAAAGTGAAATAATTGACTTAACCCTTTTCCTCGTTTTGAGCAATTTCTACTTTTGTCACCATGTTTTCAAAAAGCCATCTGCTGCAGAGGCGTCAGAATTCAGCGTCTTTATGAGGGAAAGGGATAATTAGCTGTCAAAACTGATAATGTTAAGAGCAATCTTTGAAATTCCAAGCTTTAGATCAGATGTGTATTTCGAATTCAAAAACCTTATATGACCGTAAAACCCTATGTTGTGGGTACCCAAAAGAATCATCTCAGTAAGACGATTCTTTTGAGTACCAACCACCTAGGGTTTAGATGAGTAATCAAAGAAATATAGCTGGGAAAAGACAAGTTTACTCCTCCTTATCTGTTCATCTGAAAAACTTCTCCTCTGAAACCAGCTGCTTGATTTTGAAAAAAAAATCATTTACTTTCTAGCAACAGAGCTAAAATGTAATTATTTTGCCAAAAGAAATAGCTACCAATGTCTGTGAAAATTCATTTTATCAGGTGAGCTATCTAGGACTATCATGGTACTTTTGTTAATTCTTAATCCCAGAAACATTTAGTTAACGGAACAATCGAAGGTCAGCTGACATTTAATTTGACGAATTAATGTTCATCAAACATTCAATCTGACCAATCAATGTTCAGCAAACATTCAATCTGACCAATCAAATTTCAGGTCCAACAGATGGTGGTGGAGATGAAGACAGGGTTCTCTACAGCCATGGAGGAGTTATCTAAAATACAGTATGGGGACCAAACATTGCAGCAGCAGCTGGCTGACAATAAAAATCAATGTGCTGAGGAGATAGACTCTGTTAAACAAGCTTTAATTGATCTCAAGGTAAGTGAATGTGACTCAGTTGTGACATGTCACAAAATACTGACCATTGGAATATAGAAATTAAAGATAATTGCTATCAAGTTCTGCTGTGTCCTTGTAGCTCAGTCTGAAGCTACGCAAGCTGTTAATCAATGGGTTGTGAGTTTGAAACCCAGCAGGTGTCATTCATCTCTCATCAATGAGCTAACAGTCTATATTGAAAAATAGCCAGTTGTTTGGCATACTGGTATGAGAAAGCTAGCAAACACATTGGAAGGTAAACTGGCTACCATGATATGACTAAAAGATTGCTGAAAGTGGGTTAAAACTTCAACGGATCAAAGTTCATCTTATAACGCTTGTCCAGAGGCTTGCTGGTCATGCTACAACATGAACTGGAATGATCCTGATCAAATTTTAAAGGCGGTGCATGCTGATCTGGATTTGTTATAAATAGGCAAAGTCCTGTAGGTTGGTAATTGTTTTACCCTTTCTCACATACAAGAAATCTGCAGCATGTGCCTTGAAAACACCCTGATAAAGCGTTAGAGAAGAACTCTATGAATGAATGTATAATTATAGAAAAGAGCTGAAAACATTGTGGCAAAAGGATAAAATGCTCATCATGATCTTTTTCTTCTTTTGTCACAATGTTTTAAAAACTGTTCTACTGCAAAGGCTTAAAAATTAGTCTGCACAAGGAAAAGGGTAAGTAATGAGGATAAGATTGTATGCTTGAGATCGAGTTTTATTCAGTATGGTCAACTGCCTCAGTGGTGTAGTGGTAGAGCGTCCAACTTAGGTTCGGGAGGTAAAGGATATAATCCCCGGCTGGGTCATACCAAAGAGTTAAGTAGTAATGGGTGCCTTCCTTGGTGCTCAGGATTGTGAGGAAAGCATTGCTGACTGACTCGCTGGTGTCAGGATAAATGGACCAGCAGTACTGGTAACTTACCCAGGAAACGCTGTGATATAGCTTTTAATTGTTGAAAATACCTGATCTTATCCTTTTGAAGCCTTTGAAGCCACATGTTGTTTGTAAAGGAGAAATTGCTCACTTTGATTTCCACAGTATATTCAGCTCAGTTTCAAAATTTTACCACAACTTTTTCTAAATATAACACATTTATCTAAAACGTTTTCAAAGCAGATGATCCGGTCTCTTTGATTATCAGTGTTTAATGAGGAATAACTGTTATAGTAGGCAGTACCTATATATAAATCGAAGATTTCACCGGCTTTTGACAAGCTAGACATTTATATTTCACAATGATTCATATCTTGGCCTATCTATAACATCAGCTGTTCTTGGAATATGTTTCATTTGCTTGGAATCCTGCCGAGAAAAATGAGAGGTATGACTACACCAAATTGTCTCTCCCCCTTTTCCGGTAATTCAGTGTTATTCACAGGACACAAATTAAATTGTACAAAAAAATGTGAATTTTATCTTTTCCCCACAATGTTTTGTACTCTTGATTAATTCTTTTCTTGAGATGTTTTTTTGTTTTGGTGAGTGCAAAAAAGGCCATTAAAAGGATCGGGTTTATTAATACATAAGATGGCAGAGTACATTAAATAAACATTTCTAGGGAAGAAAAGGTAAAGTGTCAGATTTGAGTCATGTTGCATGAATTCTTTTTGACCAGCCAATATCCACATCATTCTGGATCTTCTCTGTTAATCATCTAGATATACAAACATACTGGAAATCTTTGAATACCAAAGTTGACTCTTTCCCATTTGCAGAGATAGTTTGATGCATCTTCAGCAAACAACTTTTGAAAACAAGGGAGAAATTGATTACAATATTTTAAAGTCGATTCAATAATAAAAACTTTAATTTATAGAGATTTTCCACAATGTTGCCAAGATATTTTCAGTTGCTGCAGATTTGTTGTATGTGGGAAAGGGTTAAAATCTCATTATTTGCAAAACTTCTTATGGTTGGTCTTAGTGTGACTTGGCTCACGTTGAGTGAGAGGTAACATCAGGAAAATAAACATTATGATCCTTTTCCCATATATACAACGAATCTATAGCAGACAACTTTTAACCCTTTCCCTCATATAGACGCTTTCTGATACAGCAGACTTTTTTGAAAACATAGTGACAAAAGAAGAAATTGCTCAAAACAAGCAATTTCTCTTTTTGTCACAATGATTTCCACTTTTAGTCATAGGTTATCCATTCAATTATAGAGATATTCTTTTTTTTGACAAAATATGTTCAGTCGTCTGCTGCAGAATTGTCGTATGAGGGAAAGGGTTAAATAAAACATATATGTAAATATATATGCAAGTGTACTCAAACGAAAGTATAGTTGAGCTGCAGGGCTCTACGAAAATCAAACTTATTGCATTTGTGACCAGAGTAGAATAAGATCAGCCAACACATCTGCACAGTCTTATCTTGCTCTGCACTGTTCGCCTATTAGTCATAGAACTGGTTTCACAAACATGCTAATAACAGTTGGATCCGTAGAATGAATTTGCAGGCAGGTCTTTTTCAATATTTTTACTTAAATGTTTTTAAAGTTATCTTCGCCAAATATTTTGTATGTGGGAAAGGGATTAACATTTTGTGAGTTGTAGAAAAATTATATGGACTATGAAGGCTCTTTACTCAAATCAACCATTTTATAATCCTATCTTTTCCAGACTGAAGTACAGAGGTTGAGTGGTCAGATGGCAGAGGTGAATGAAATCCAGAGAGGTTTACAGGAGAAAGTGGATGCTTATCAGTCTGATAAAGCCATACTTCTGGATGAATTAGAGCGAAATGGTGCTATAACCGACCAAATAAGGTAAATTGTTTACAAACATGTTGAAGAAATTCAGTAAATCATAGTTTTGTGTCTCAATGGCGGTACTCTGAGGTTCCTTCTTCGTCATCTGTCTGGGCGTCATGCTGTGTTTAACCCTTTCCCACATACAACAAATCTGCAGCAGACGGCTTTGAAAAATTATTAAATGAAAGTTTAAATGTTGAATAAAGGTGAAAAAATTGTGGCAAAAGGAGAAATTGATCATTATGAGTAATTATGTCTCCCCCTGTATACAGGGGAGATATATTGTTTTTGTCCTCGGCGTCTGTCTGTCTGTCTGTCTGTCCTTCTGTCTGTCTGTCCGAAATCGTGTCCGCTCCATATCTCCAAGACGGCTTGAAGAATTTTCATGAAACTTGGCTCACATGTTCACCTCATCAAGGCGACGTGCAGAACCCGCGTCTCGACAATATAGGGTCATGGTCAAGGTCACGCTTGAAGGTCAAAGGTTTGAGGCTTTATTTCGTGTCCGCTCCATATCTCCCAGACGGCTTGAAGGATTTTCATGAAACTTGGGTCACATGTTCACCTCATCAAGGCGACGTGCAGAACCCGCGTCTCGACAATATAGGGTCAAGGTCAAGGTCACACTTGAACGTCAAAGGTTTGAGGCTTTATTTCGTGTCCGCTCCATATCTCCGAGACGGCTTGAAGGATTTTCATGAAACTTGGGTCACATGTTCACCTCATCAAGGCGACGTGCAGAACCTGCGTCTCGACAATATAGGGTCAAGGTCAAGGTCACGCTTGAATGTCAAAGGTTTGAGGCTTTATTTCGTGTCCGCTCCATATCTCCCAGACGGCTTGAAGGATTTTCATGAAACTTGGGTCACATGTTTACCTCATCAAGGCGACGTGCAGAACCCGCGTCTCGACAATATAGGGTCAATGTCAAGGTCACGCTTGAAGGTCAAAGGTTTGAGGCTTTATTTCGTGTCCGCTCCATATCTGTCCCAAATTTATAGGTTGGAATGTTTTGAGAGATTTTGACAGATATTTGAGGGGAGGCATCTGTTTTTTGCAAAAACAATTCTAGTTTCTTCTGTAGATACAATGTTTTCAAAAGGCGTCTGCTGCAGAGGCATCAGAAAGTGTCTATATGAGGGATAGGGTTAATGGGTTATTGATTGATGACCAAATGAGCTCCTTCAAACACTCTTGTATTGGTCATGAAATGAAACATGAATAATTTTAACCCTTTCCCTCATACAACACTTCTGCAGCAGACGACTTTGAACACATTTTGTCAAAAAATGGAAAATCTCTTTACTTGAATGGATAACCGATGTCTAAAAGTGGAAAACATTGTGGCAAAAGGAGAAATTGCTGGTTTTGAGCAATTTCTTCTTTTGTCACTATGTTTTCAAAAAGCTGTCTGCTGCAGAGGCGTCAGAAAGCGTCTATATGAGGGAAAGGGTTACACAAGAAAAGAGCATCATATTTGTCCATCAATTCAAACTGTAATGGTATCTTCTGGGCATGCCTTAGGTGCCATTTTATTGCAAACCTGATAAATGCAAAAACTGTTTATTTGCAAAGTGTACTGCAACACACACTTTATATTCAAAGAAAGAAGTTCTGATGATTTTGAAATCTTAACCCTTTCCTACATTACTGGCAACTTTGAAAATAATCTAGGTTAAAAATGATAGAACATTGATTTTCTATAAATAAAAGTATAGTCATTGAATGGAAATAGAAATAGTGTGGCAAAAGAAGAAATTGTCATGCTGTTTTAAAAAGTAGTCTGCTGCAGCAGTGTCAGAAACCGTCTGTTTGTGGAAAAGAGTTAATGAAAGTATTATTATTGAAAGCATCTTGGCCCAATTTATGCCGTCTGCTACTAATGTGTCTGCTAGTTGGAAAGAGTAGGCCCAATTGATGGTTACAGATGTACCTGCTTGTGGAAAAAGGTTATGGTAAAATAAGTTTAACCATCAAGAGAAATCAACCATACTTGTTTTGGTTAAGATTTTAAAATTCTTCTGATTTATAATTCTTTCTCAACGTAGAACAAGACTTAGTGGGACCGTTCCAGAGAACAACAACAACAATGACAATGATGATGCAGATCTGACAGATGTAGCGCCCATGGTCCATCCATATCTAAACAGTATACAGAACCACCATGCAAATAGAGGTGAGATAGGGGCAGAGCTCTAGATATGCATGGTTTTAAAATCCTTATTTGCCCTCCAAGATGATTCTTTTGAGTCCCCAAAACATAGGTTTTAATGAGTGCTGACAGATATATCAGCCGTCTCTCAAGAAAACCAACATCATGGCTGCTGCGTAAAGAATTGATCCAGATCAGCCTGCGCAGTCCGCGCAGACTGATCCGGGCCGATACATTCAGTCTCAGGGGGATAGAGGTATAGAGTAATTATTCCTAAACAGAAGATCCACAGGAGGCGAAAAGTGTCTATCCAGTTAATCCTGCTTGGCATGCTTAGGCTGATCCGAGTCAATACTTTACGCAGAATCCACAATGTTGGTTTTCTTGCGGGAAGGCTCATATTGTGGAAGTAAGACCAGTTTACTCTTCCTTATCTAGTCTGAATACAGGTGTAAGGTTAAAATCTTTCCTAAATGTTCATTTTGAGCAATTTCTCTATTTCAAATGTTTTCATAAGTCTGATGCAGATGTGTCTACATGTGGGAATGGCTTATATTCAAAATAGATGATAGAGTTATTTCCCTTGTTTCTCTTATATTCTCCAGTAGGGACACTGGTAGTAGAGTGATAAACAATTCTATGATTATGATCAATTGCTGATGGTTCAAAAAAAGTTGAATGCATATTAAATTTGATTTGTACTCTCTATTATTTTAGAGAGTTGTCTCATCTTTGAATTACACTTAATTGTATGTGTGTGTAGGTATTCAGTTGCCTTGGAAGAATTATGAAATTTCTTCTTTTGTCACAATGTTTTCAAATCTATTTTATAAATATACTTTCATTTGTAGAGAATAACCATATTTTTGCGTAGATCTGTTTTCAAAGTCGTCTGCTGCAGATTTGTTGTGTTAGGGAAACGGTTAACCTAATTGGACATAAAGACTTGAACAGTTTCAGAAATATAAAAAATAAGTTTTGATTTGTGATAGAAAACAAAAATAAGATTTTTGATATACATTTCAGATGACCAATACAATTCAGACTCATCGCTGACGGCTGCGGTATCACGTAGCCTCAATCTGACACAGGCTCTCGGAGAAAAATGTTTACAGTTAGATTTGTCATCGTCGTCAAGTGATGAAGAGGATAATAGTCGCCATTCGCATGTAAGGTTTATATTTCAGTCCAGCTGTGAGCTCTTTCCCATAAACAACAAATCTTTAACCCTTTCCCTCATACGACAATTCTGCAGCAGACGACTTTGAATGTATTTTGTCAAAACATAGAAAATCTCCATAGTTGAATGGATAACCTATGACAAAAAGTGAAAAACATTGTGGCAAAAGGAGAAATTGCACGTTCTGTGCAATTTCTTCTTTTGTCACTATGTTTTCAAAAAGCTGTCTGCTGCAGAGGCGTCAGAAAGCGTCTATATGAGGGAAAGGGTTAACACCACCTTGAAACTTCCAGTTGAACGTTATGGAAACTCTCAATAAATAACTGAAAGTTTAATTATTGATTAAAATTAAAAACAATGTGGCAAAATTAAAATTGTTTGTTATGAGAAATTGCTCAATTTGCAACAATTTGTTTAAAAGTCGTCCGCTGTAGACGCATCAAAATCTGTCTTTATTTTGGAAAAGGTAAAATGCATATTTATTTATGATTATTTCAAACCCTTTTTTTTCATTCTAAATTAATTTGACAGTAATTATGAGCCAAGTTCTTACAACTTATTTTGATCACTTCAGACTCCTAGAGTCTGCTTCTTGTTCCTGGCAAATGAGAAGGAAGCTGTCAGAGTTAACCCAAATGTCACATGATTTAAACCTGGAACTGTTGGACTATTGAGGCTTCCACTCCATCTCAGATCAATTTCTACCGCATATTATTCTTATGGAAAAACATATTGAGACAACCCATTTTTATCCTTTTCCACTTATAATAAATCTGGAGTAGATAACTTAGCAATCTCATTAAAAACCAGACCTAAACTTCGCTAGCTCGTATATAGATCTGATGACTGCCCCATACAGGTCGTCTCATATTGACCTTTGCAACAGCCAATCAACATGTTGCTTACCAAATATTTCAGTATAAATCAGGTACTATAAACCGTATAGCACGGGCATTTGTTGTACTGTGCGATTATATTGAAAATAAAAACCGAGCACATGCTCATGAGTATTTAAGTTTATAAGGTCAAATCGAGACTGCCCTTTATGCATGTAGTCAGATCCAGTATATGTTGAGCGAAGTTTTTTGCTCTGATTTTAATGAGATTGATAACTTTAATAACATATAGGCAAATAAATATACGAAAAGTAAATAGGAAAATATAATTATTTGATAGAGTTGTAAACATTTTAGTTGAAGGAAAAATGCTCTTTAAAAACAATTCTTCCTTTTTTAGCTCACCTGAGCTTTGCTCAAGGTGAGTTATTGTGATCGCCTTTTGTCCGGCGTCCATCGTGCGTCGTGCGTCGTCCGTCGTGCGTCAACTTCTTTTCCTCAGTAACCAGTGGGTCAATTGGGATGAAACTTCACAGAAAGCATCCTCTCTATGACCTCACCAGCTTTCCTTCAAATTTTTGGGATCCATGCATAATTCTGGTTTCCATGGCAACGAAATGAAAAAAACTTAAAAATTCTTCTTCTCCCAAACTGGTTGGCAGATTTGCAAATAATTTTGTAGAAATGTTCCTTGGATGATCCTCAGTCAGATTCCTTCAAGCCATGTTGATTTGTCGAAAAACATGGCCGCCAGGGGGGCGGGCTATTTTGCCTGATATGGCTTATAGTGAAAACTTAAAAAATCTTCTTCTCCCAAACTGGTTGGCAGATTTTCAAATAATTTTGTAGAAATGCTCATTGGATGACCCTCTATCAGATTCCTTCAAGCCATGTTGATTGGTCAAAAATCATGGCCGCCAGGGGGCGGGGCTATTTTGCCTTATATGGCTATAGTGAAAACTTGAAAAATCTTCTCCTCCGAATGTGTCAGGTCAATTTTCAAATAATTTTGTAGAAATGTTCCTTGGATGACCCTCTATCAAATTCCTTCAAGCCATGTTGATTGGTAAAAAAACATGAACGCCAGGGGGGGCGGGTCTATTTTGACTTATATGGCTATTGTGAAAACTTAAAAAAATCTTCTTCTCCAAAAGTGTCAGGCCGATTTTCAAATAATTTTGTAGGAATGTTCCTAGGGTGACCCTCTATCAGATTCCTTCAAGCCAAGTTGATTGGTCGGAAACTATGGCCGCCAGGGGGCAGGGCTTATATAGCTAAAGTAAAAATAAATAAATCAGGTGAGCGATTCCAGGGCCATCATGGCCCTCTTGTTCTCAATGATTTCAATAGTCGTCAGTGCATAATGTTAATATTTGTTTGCATGAGGGAAAAGGTTAACTTGCATATTACAATTAGTTCAGACATGAACTTAACATGAATTAAGAAACAAGCTATTAACACCTTATATTGATCACTGGTGCAATGTCCGCTACCTAAACACTTATCTAGTACCACCTTCCATCTCCATTATCTCTTGAAAATCTGTCACAGACAACTTTAAAAAAACATCATGTTAAAATAAGAAGTTGTCATAATGCGCAATGTTTTGAACTGTATTTAACTATTTAAATTTAATTCAGAGAGATTTTCTATATTTCTGTCTAGACGTTGTCAAAGTCGTCTGCTGCTGATTTGTTGTATGTGGGAAAGGGTCAATACTATAATTATGTTTACTGCACGGCTAATTACCAATATCGTAGGATCTGTTGATTACATACAGATTCTGTTTCCTTCATTTCCAAAAATAGGTTTTGCAAATTACCTGCCAAATAACTTTTGGAAACATTGTTGCAAAAGGAAACATTTCTCATAATGAGATATTCATTTTCCTTCAATGTTTGCTGTCTTGTCTTAAAAATGTATTTTCCTCTTAAAGAACCCACTCTTAAAATATTATAACAGGTTACACCTATTAAGGAAAATCTATATTAGTTACAAATTCCTTATTTTTCAGAGTGGAACAGGAAGGAAACTAAGCAAACGCAAAGCAAGTTGTAAGTAGATTGATTTAACCTGATTGTTTGTTACTTCATAGTGAAAATACCTGATGTTTTCTTAAAAATATTTACAGGATAGTTTAATTAACCCTTTCTCACTTGACAACATTGTGGAAAAAGGAGAAATAAAAATTAGCAATTTCAACTCTATTCAATTTTTTAAATTTAACTTCTTAGAAATTGTCCATGTTTTGCCTAGACGTTTTCAAAGTCATCTGCTGCTGTAAGTGAGGAAGGGCTAATGTTTGGGTAGTAGTCCCAATTTGTAGAGCAAATTAGTGTAGAACTTAATGATCTTATACTCATTCACCATTATATGCCATTAATGGTTAACCTTTTCCCACATAGAGATGCTTTCTGGTGCCTCTGAAGCAGACAACATTTCCCACAATGTTTACAACTTTATTTAAAAATTGATTGTCATAAAATAACTAGATTTCCCATATTTTTGCTAAGATGTTTTCAAAGTTGTGTGCTGCAGAGTTATTTTTTTTGTATGTGGGAAAAGGTTAACTTTATCTTAGATATAGAATAGTTCTATCTAGGCAATTGGAACCTAGCTGCTGGAGTATAATCATGGAAACTTATTTGGAAACTGAATAAGATGTCATTTCTTTTTTAGCTCACCTGAGCTTTGCTCAAGGTGAGTTATTGTGATCGCCATTTGTCCGGCGTCTGGCGTGCGTCGTCCGTCGTCCATCATGCGTCAACATCTTCTCCTCAGTAACCAGTGGGTCAATTGGGATGAAACTTCACAGAAGGCATCCTCTCAATGACCTCACCAGAATTCCTTCAACTTTTTGGGATCCATGCAGATTTCTGGTTTCCATGTCACAAAATGAAAAAAACTTCAGAATTCTTCTTCTCCCAAACTGGTTGGCAGATTTGGGGGGGGGGGGGGGGGGGGGGGGGGCTATTTTGCCTTATATGGCTATAGTGAAAACTTAAAAAATCTTCTCCTCCGAAAGTGTCGGGCAGATTTCAAAAATATTTGTAGAAATGTTCCTTAAGTGACCCACTTTCAGATTCCTTAAAGCCATGTTGATTGGTCAAAAAACATGGCCGCCAGTGGGCAGGGCTATTTTGCGTTATATGGCTATAGTGAAAACTTAAAAAATCTTCTCCTCCGAAAGTGTCAGGCCGAGTTTCAAATAATTTTGTAGAAATGTTCCTAGGGTGACCCTCTATTAGATTCCTTCAAGCCAAGTTGATTGGTCAGAAACTTTGGCCGCCAGGGGGAGGGGCTTATATTGCTAAAGTGAAAAGAAAAAAAAATCAGGTGAGCGATCCAGGGCCATCATGGCCCTCTTGTTTGTTGTTTGCTTCCGAAACTTTAATGCTGTTTGAATCAATGAAATGCCTCTCCTTAATTTACTATAAACAAGTGAGATGTAAATTCATTCACTATTTCAGATCAAAATTATATCATTTATCCCACATACGACAAATCTGCAGCAGACGCCAAGTTAAAAAATATGGAAAATATATAGAGGATATTTGTTTGTTTTGAGGGGATATGGAATATATCTCATCGAGACGTGATAGCGTAGCGCGAGTGAAAATGTTTAAATTGTATCACTTCGAGTTGAAATATATTCTGTATACACTCAAAACAAACAAATTTTCTTTTTATTTAATGACAAATTGATGAAAAACAAATAATATACCCATTATGTATTTCTTTATATATAACTTGTGTAGTATAACATGACCGAATACTAGGAAAATGACGTCACGTCAGCGGTTTGACGTCATAATGTTAGTCCCTTTGACGTCATTTATTCATATTCCACAGTATGGAATAAGGATTTTATTTCACTGATAGAACACCGTATTTCATCACTTAGCATTGAATAAAAAAGTTTATTTATTTGATATGAGTTGAAAACATTGTTGCAAAAGAAGAAATTGCTCATTATGATCATAATGAACATTTTCACATTTTACCACAAATATTTAAAAAATTATCTGATACAGATGTGATGCGTCAAAAAACATCTGCAAGTGGGAAAGGTTTCAGTTTAATCTTGCTTTTGCTTTGAAATGTTTTTGAAATACTAGGGTATATATTTATTTTGTGATCATGTCACAATGTTCATTGCTGTACTGGCTACTTTTTCTATAATGTTTTAAATTCTGACACAGTTCAAGACAGTAGTAAAGGTGGTAAAAAGTTACCGCCACATGAACACGTCTTAGATCAAGGTAACTCGAATGTAGCCTTTTACCTGATATACGGATCTTATAGTCATCTGCTTTTAAAGAATTCCAGTATAAAATTATCATGATCTGGAAAATTTAAACCTTTCTCGCATTCAACAAATCTGCATAGAAGACTTTGAACGCATTTAGATAAAAAATTGAAAAATCTCTGTTTATGAAAGAATTAAAAATGAAAAGGGTTGTAAACATGATATGCAATTTTTCCATTTGTCACAATGTTTTCAATCAGAGATCTTTATGTGGGATAGGTTTAAAGTGCACTTTTAGAACACACTGGGAAGTAAGTTATGGAAAAAGTAGAAATTGTTTGTTTTGAGCAACTTCTGCTTTTCCTGCAAACCAGTTGTCTTCTGGAAGAAATGATCTGTGTCAGGTAAAGGGTTAATATTACTATGAATGAAGTCTATACTCACTGTAATATTCACTTTCTAGTTTTAGCAAGCTTTCGTAACACATGCAAACAAAACCCTGCTTCTGTACTTTTTCCTATTTTCTGTTATTTCTTACCAGTTTGAATATCATACCTTTGAAAATATTGTAATAAAAGGAGGCAGTTTTAACATGACGGAAACTGGAAGATTTGACTTTCTTATACATGTAACATTAGCTCTCTTATACATGTAACATTAGCTCTCTTATACATGTAACATTAGCTCTTTTACCCTTAACTAAATACAAACACATTTGCAGCAGACAACTTTAGAAAACATTGTGTCAAAAAAAGAGAAATTGCTAATTGTCATTTCTCCTTTTGCTACAATGTTTTCAAAAATCTGGATTTTCCATATTGTTACTGATATGTTATTAAAGCCATAAAGCTAAAGATGTGTTGTATATTAGAAAGGATTTATACAACCTCATACTGCATTTGAATAAATGCTTTATACTCTATAAAGATGAAGTATGATTTTATAGTTTAAGGTTTGTGTGTTTGTCTCATCACAGGCATCCAAGGAGAAAATTAAAATCACACAAAACCTGGTTAAATTACTACAAATAGTCTTTATATGGTCCATATGCTATAAAAAAATAACGACCGTAATGTTATTGTATTAGAAAACTCGGGGAATCCCAAGCAATATTGTGTTACTATAAATAGACTCCCTATTGTATTATATATAAAAAAAACAAGCTGATAGGCGACGTGGGATTCGCCTTTGCATATTTTTCCAACTTCCGGCCTAAGCTTGGAAACTCGAGGTCGGAGGTCAACCTCTTTAAAAAATCGTTACGGATACGTTCTTTTGAAATATTTCGAAGTATCTATAAGCAAAGTTTCAACTCGCCACATACAAAACTGTAGGAGAAGATGGTTTGGGTTCTTAAAACGCGTTTTTTTGTTAGCAGCATAGCAACGGCTATCTTTGAAAGGCTACCATTTGGAAACAAAGGCTTAAATCAAAAATTGTTACGGATACGTTTTTTCTAAATATCCTGAAGTATCTTTAACCCAAGTTTCAGCTCTCCACATTTAAAACCGTAGGAGAATATAGAAAAATATTTTTTGTTCTTAAAACGCGCTGTTTTGCTAGCTGCATAGCAACGGCTATCTTTGAAAGACTAGCATTTGAAAACAAATGCCTAAATCAAAAATCGTAACGGATACGTTTTTTCTAAATATCTCGAAGTATCTATAACCCTTTCCCTCATACGACAATTCTGCAGCAGACGACTTTGAACATATTTTGTCAAAACATAGAAAATCTTCATAATTGAACGGATAACCTATGACTAAAAGTGGAAAACATTGTGGCAAAAGGAGAAATTGCACGTTTTGTGCAATTTCTTCTTTTGTCACTATGTTTTCAAATAGCCGTCTTCTGCAGAGGCGTCAGAAAGCGTCTATATGAGGGAAATGGATAACCGAAGTTTCAGCTCTCCACATTCAAAACCGTAGGAGAAGATAGAAAAATGTTTTTTTCTTAAAACGCGCTTTTTTGCTAGCAGTATAGCAACGGGTGCTTCCTTAGCAAAGAAACTCAAATGCCCACACACTGGGCCCCTATGGCACCTGTTCACCAAGTTTCATCGGAAGCAGCCCGTCGGTTTGGGCCGTGGAGCGTCGCTTTACGAACATATGTACACACATACACACACACACACACTGACTGACAGACTATTTATAGTAACACGAGAGGGATTCCCCAAATTACCAATATGATCATATTGATCATAGCGTATGGACAATTTAGAGACTTTTTGAGTATTTTAACGAAGTATTATGTGTTTTTCCCCATTTTCTTCTGTAATGGAAATTCGGACGCCTGTGGTCTCAATTAATTATTTTACATTTCACAATTCTAAATACTTACACAATTCTTCTACTCTCATATTTTTTATCCCCCGCTTTTTCGAAGAAAAAAAGGGCGTTATTAATTTCGGTTTGTCCGTCTGTCTGTCCGTCTGTCTGTCTGTCTGTCTGTCTGTCTGTCTGTCTGTCTGTCTGTCTGTCTGTCTGTCTGTCTGTCACACTTCGTTTCCGTGCAATAACTGCCACAAATGTGAACCATTTTTTTTCAAACTTGGTAACAAGGTTAAATGCCTTAAGGGCTAGGCCAAGTTCGATCGTCACTTTCGGCGGACTTTATTTAGTGGAGTTATGGCCCCTTATTTAACACAAAATGTTGTTTCATGCTGTTTCCGTGCAATAACTGCCACAAATGTGAATATTTTTTTCTCAAACTTGGTAACAAGGTTAAATGCCTTAAGGGCTAGGCCAAGTTCGATCGTCACTTTCGGCGGACTATATTTGGTGGAGTTATGGCCCCTTATTTAACACAAAATGTCGTTTATTGCTGTTTCCGTGCAATAACTGCCACAAATGTGAACCGTTTTCTTTCAAACTTAGTAACAAGGTTAAATGCCTTAAGGGCTAGGCCAAGTTTGATCGTCACTTTCGGCGGACCTTATTTGGTGGAGTTATGGCCCTTTATTTAACAAAAAAAGTTGTTTCTTGCTGTTTCTGTGCAATAACTGCCACAAATGTGAACCGTTTTTTTTTCAAACTTGGTAACAAGGTTAAATGCCTTAAGGGCTAGGCCAAGTTTGATCATCACTTTCGGGGGACTTTATTCGGTGGAGTTATGGCCCCTTATTTAACAAAAAAAGTCGTTTCTTGCTGTTTCCGTGCAATAACTGCCACAAACTTGGTAACAACCTAGGCCAAGTTCGTTTAATTTACCCTGTAATACATGTTCAATAAGAAGTCTACTGACATGTTTAAACCTTACCTCAACATTTTCCTACAATATTTCCTGCAAGCGGGGGATATAAATTTCATGAATTTGCTTGTTCATCATCAAGGTAGGGTTATAATTTGATACCCTTCGCGTCGTCTTTGATGTCACAAGACTTTAATCTTACCATTTTACTCAAAAACAGATCATTTTCAAATGAAACTTGGTACACATGTTCCTAGGAACAATACGCATGTCTTTACCAAGTCACATAACTCTGGCTTTAATAATATTTCAGTAATGCCCCTTTTAAAGCGACTGAAATCCAGATGGCACGAACAAAAAAACAACAAAAAAACAAAACTCGAATTCGCCCTAAATGTTATTCTTTATGTTATCCAAGTAAAACCAGGGTAGAAAATGTATCGTTTCTTATCAATAAAGTGAACTTGAGTCGTTTTCATTTGTCCCGATGAAGGGGTTTCCTATTTAAAAATACTTACCCCGTTACTGACAGGGTAGAATTTGCGATGGAAAAAGTATCGAAAACAAGAAAATCTCACCGATTATAGGGGTATGTAATATGTCAGTTTAATATCATATTTTAATGCCCCAAATACAAAAATAACACTTATTTTCTTAAAATTGTATTTTTTTTCGACAGTTGGGTATCTGGAGCTTTAAGACTTAACCCTTTCCCTCATACGACTTTTCTGCAGCAGACAACTTTGAACATATTTTGTCAAAAAGTAGAAATCTCTTTAATTGAATGGATAACCTATGACTAAAAGTGGAAAACATTGTGTCAAAAGGAGAAATTGCTCGTTTTGAGCAATTTCTTCTTTTGTCACTATGTTTTCCAAAAGCCGTCTGCTGCAGAGGCGTTAGAAAGTGTCTATATGAGGGAAAGGGTTAAGAAAAAGCAGACGAGCGTTGACGTTCGCTTGTGGCACTCTAGTTCAAAATTATATTTTAAACTCCAAAAAAATATCAATGCAATCAATGGTGATTTTAAAGTATCATTTTAAGACAAATTAGAATCTTTGTATCAAAAAAAGAATTTGTTTTCTTGTCAAACTACCTTTAATTGTTCAACTTGTGGACACATATTGACGCATCTGCAGCAAATGTTTTGAAAACATTGTCTCAAAAGGAGAAATTGCTCCTAATGAGTAATTTCTTCTTTTGCCAAAATGTTTGTAACTATAGATTTATAGAGATTTTCCATATTTTACCTAGATGTTTTCAAGTTGTCTGCTGCTTGTTTTTTGTATGTGAGAAAGGTTATATATTCCTAATAGTCTGATATAGTGTAATTTGAGGCATGTGATTGCTTTAATCCTTTCCCCGATGCTAACACATTGTGACACATCTACAGCAGATTACTTTTGCCATACTCGTTTTCAACTAAAATAAATAATTATTTGGGAAAGTATTAACCCTTTCCCACTTGCAGAAACATTCAGATGCATCAGCAGGAGATGGTTTTTGAAAACATTGTGGCAAAAGGAGAAACTGCGCATGATGAGGAATTTCTACTTTTGTCACAATGTTTTCAACTATATTCAATGATTACATTGGATTTTGTCATTTGAAGAGATCTTTCCTATTATTTGTCTTGAAGTTTTCAAAGTCTAAGCAACTGGCTGCTTTTCCACTTACTCTGTTAGCCCATCGGTGGAAGACAAATTACGCTTGTCACATTGACTTTTGTCAAACGTCTGAAAGAATGTTGGCTGAGCTTGGGTGAACACTCGAAACACCTGGATTGACAGCCTGCATTGCCACTGACTAAGCTACTGGGACTTGGCTGAAGCAGATGAAAGAATTGCCTGTGAATCCATGCTCTGGCTGATCTGGATCTATACTGCGCCCAAATGCATTAAACTGTTGGTTTTTACAGAATACCGCTCATTTATTTCTTTATCTGATGCGTTTTAATGCTTTTACTTTAAACTCGGGAAAATATGGTGGGAAAAGCAGAAAAAAAAAACCAACAAGGAGTTTTTTGTTTTTTCCAAAATATGTTTTAACGTTTTATAAACTTTTTTGATAGATCTACTTTTCTAAATACAATGCCTTTTTCAAAAGAAAAATTTAAAGTACCGGTAGATGACTCATTTATTATTATATTCCCAGTCTCTCCAACTGACAGACTCACTTGTGACACATTTGCAGCTGACAACTTTGGAAAAGGATAAATGATAACAATTGATTATTTTACCTTATTGAGTCAAACTCTATTCACTCATTATAATTTTAGTTTATTAAGATTTTCCAAATTGTTCCTAAGATCTGTTTAACTTTCTTACTTGCAGACACATTTCTATGCATCTGCAGGTGACACATTTGAAAACATTTTTGGAAAAGGCAAAAGTGCTCATTTTGAGCAATTTCTCCTTTAGATAGTTATACTACTATTTCTTGCAATTTTCCAAATTTTTGCCATTTTGTTTTCAAAGTTTCTGCTGCAGATTCGTTGTATGAGGGAAAGGGTTAAGTCATCTGCTGCACATTAACCCTTTCCCACATAAAATAAATCTACAGCAGACGACTTCGAAAACATCTGGTTTAATACAATGTATATGTTAAACATCTTTAAATTAAAGTATAATGATTGTAAAGAGTTGAAAACATGGAAGCAAAAGGAGAAATTGCTCATTATGAGCAATTTCTTCTTTTGCCACCATGTTTTCAAAAGTCGTCTGCTGCATAGGCGTCAGAAAGCGTCATTTTGAGGGAAAGGGTTAACTGTATGTGAGAGAGGTAAAGTGAAAGCATAGTAATAATTATTATTCAGTTCAAAGGGAAGAAGCAGCTAGAGACATTGTGGAAGCCGAGAGAGAATATTGTTCCCAAATTTGGGCCCTGTTGGAGGACTACCTGAACCCTTTACGAGACGAGGATATCGTGAATCGGCGAGAAATCAATAACATGTTCCCCACGTACATTCCACACATGTATGAACAGCACTGCATTATGTTACGCAAGATGGAAGAACGAGTAAAAAAATGGAAGTTTACCTCAGTCCTCGGTGATATGTTTGCAAGGTTCACAGAATCTCATGATGTAAGTATGGAATGGAATTAATTACCCTTTCCCACATACAAGGAATCTGCAGCAGACTACTTCTAAAATGTCTGGTTTAAAATATGGTAAATGTCTTTGAATGAAAGCAATTTCTAATTTTTCCACAATGTTTTCAAAAGACGTCTGCTGCAGAGACATCACATCTGAATGTGGGAAAGGGTTAATTCTTACACTATCCGTCTTTTCTCCAACTTATCCAATGAAGGATATAATTGTGATATATGACACTTACGCATGTGACTAAATGTGACCAATGATGTCATGATCTTCCTCCATTTGTCATTCAGATGTGCAAAAACAATAATCCGTCTTCTAGATTATAGAATTTGAATTTTAAATCTTAACAGTGATACATTCACTGATTTCAAACTAAAATCTTATCACATAAACTATTGTCTGACCAATAAAAAACAACAGGACAAGTCATTGCCTTTGTTAATATTTGAGATTACTTAACCTTTTTTTAGATAATGGCATTTATTACAAATTTTGAAAACAGAGAATAAAGAGCTACTTTGTATTTGATATTTAACCATGGCTGTTTTAATGTAACATTTACCAACTTACCATCTTGTATTTCCTCCAGGATGGTGGTTTAAATCTGTACAAGGACTACATCAGTGACTTCCCAAATGTCATCAATACCATGAACAAATGGTTCAATCATTCACCACACTTCAGGGAGCTCATGCAGGTTTGTATATTTAATGAACTGATTCTTAGCTCCACTGGCTGAAAGCCAGGCAAGCTTTTGTCACGGGGAATTGTCTGTTATGCTGCATGCATCAGTGTGTGCTTCAATGTGTGTATGCGTTAATTTTTGGCTTCAAACAACATCTCCTCTGTAACAGTTGGGCCAATTGGGATGTAACTTCATAGGTAGCATCCTCTCAATGTCCTCTCTTAAATTCTTTTATTGTTTTATCTATGCGGAATTCTGGTTTCTATGGCAGCTGAAAGATTTTTTTTTTTAATTCTTCTGATTTTAGAATAATTTTGCAGATTCCTTCAAGGCTTGTAGATTGGTTGAAAAACCTGGCGTCTAATAATCTTTTACATCAGAAGTACTTGGCCGATTTTCAAATAATTCTGTAGAAATGTTCCTTGGGTGAGTCTCTATGAAATTTCTTCAAGTTATGTTATTTGGTCGAAAGACGCTTTGCCTTCTATTTTCAAATTTCCCATTTGACACGTCTGTAGTGCGCACATTTTGAAAACATTGTGGCAAAAGGAGAAATTTCTTGTTAAGTATTCAAATATATTGAATAATTATGCTTTAATTGTTAGAGATTTTTTGACTCGATGGTTTCAAAGTTGTCTGATGCAGATTGTTGTATATTGGAAAGGGATAGGGAAAAATATCCGATACTCTATAAATGAAAAAAAAAAAAAAAAATATTGAATAAATTTGAAAACATTGTGGCCGAAGGCAAAATTGCTCAATGTTTTCAAAAGCTGTCTGCTGCAGTGGCATCAGAAACTGTCTGTTTATGGGAAAGGGTAAGAGTCTGATGTTTGGGGGTACTTAAAAAAGTCAACTCACTGAGACTTTGATTACCCACAATATAGGCAGATATAAGACAGATATTATGTGAAACCTTATACTACTGGCATTACAGTGATCCATGATTTTTTTACATTTCAGAGTCAAAGTTTGGCGAATTCTCCAGTATTATCAGCTCTGCTAGCACCTTTGCAACAAGTTCCCAAATATTCACTCTTATTGAAGGTTAGTAGATAACGGACATTGAACTAGAGTGTATTTAGATTGTCCTAACCCAACGAGAACTCGGCAAGTGCTAGTCAAAAGCTGTAATTTGATTGGTTGATTTGTCTGACAGTGATCCAGCACTCATTGTGTTAGGTCAATCTAAGTACGGCCTTGATCTTAGGAAATTAAATATTTACGATTTTGGACACACCTGCTGCAGAGGACTTTTTAAAAAAACATTGTTAGGAAAGGAGAAGTAACATTTACCTGAGGAATATCTCCTTTTCCCATAATGTTTTCAACTTTGAACTTTGTTCAAAAGTAGTACTTCCTATCTTCCACATGAAACAGAAGCTTCCCTGTCTGTTGTTCTCAAGGTTCTGGGTTCGATTACTGTGGAAGCTTTGTCAAAATTGAGTGATCTGCAAACGCACTAATTTCACATACATTGTACTTGATGATTATCCATAACAGACATTGAAAGTGATTGGAACTTGCTTTATAATAGAATTTAACCCTTTCCAACCTGTAGATGCATTGGGAAGCATCTTCAGCAGACAACGTTGAAACCACTGTTGCAAAATTAGAAGTTGCATATTAAAAACAATATTTCCATTTGCCTAAATGTTTTCCACTATATTTAATCATCATACTTTGATTGATAGAGATTTTCCATAGTTTTACATTTATGATGTCAAAGTCGACTGCCGCAAAATTGTTGCATCGGGGAAAATAAATCAACATAACTTCAGTGTCTGTGCATAATGCACTGTAAGCAAGATCATTATATATTAGTCAACATAGAATTTACCTTTTCTGCAGTAGACCAATTTGTAAACTTCTTGGCAACAAAGTGAAAAATCCCCCATATGTGAGAGTTTAATAATTAGATAAAGTTTAAATCAATGTGGCAAAATGAGAAATTGCTAATGATGAGTAATTTCTTCTTTTACCACAATGTTTTCAATTGTTGTCTGCTGCAGATGTAACATAATGCATCTATAAGTTAGTATAGCACCACTGGTTTGTGAGTTACAATGCCTATTAACGTGTAAAGGAAGATGGAACAAGACTCCATTTTTCCGCATGACACATCTTTTTGTTTGCTTTTCAGAACCTCCTGAAGTACACTCCCTTGGAGCATCCTGATAGATATTACCTGGAATCGTCACTGACAAGATTAAAATCGTTCCTGAACACGATGAACAGTGATCTGGAACAGGCTATGCAAACCATCAACATCAACAGTCAACCAATTACTAGGTAGGATGTTTGATACATCATAGATCTACGCTTAGTCTTTTTAACTTAACCCTTTCCCACTTACAGATGCTTTCTGACGCCTCTGCAGCAGACAAATAACATTGTGGCAAAAAGAAGAAATTGCTCATAGTGAGCAATTTCTCCTTTTGCCACTGTGTTTTCAACTGTTCAGTAATTACACTTCCATATTTTGAGGTTTTCAAAATATTTGCCCAGACGTTGTAAAAGTCGTCTGCTGTGGTTTGTATGTGTTCCAGGATAACCAATTACATGCCTCAGTCTGATTACATGTCTGCATTGTTTGCTGGATAGTTTCACCTTTTCCCACATACAACAAATCTGCAGCATACGACTTTGAAAACATTTATTTAACAACATGGAAAATCTCTATAAATGAAAATGATTGAAAAGAGTTGAAAATGTATCTGTAAATGGAGGAATTGCTTGTTTTGAGCAATTTCTCCTTTTGCCAAAATGTTTTCAAGAGTCGTCTGCTGCAGAGGTGTCAGTAAGCGTCTATATGAGGAAAAGGGTTAAATAGCCAATGAACTTGCAATGATTGAATAAAGTTTGAAACAGCATTATTTTCAAAGGTCACCTGCTGCAAATGGCCAAAATGCCGTTGTGTAGGGATGATTAAGATCAGTCTGTCAAACAGTGTACAGTTGTGTAAGATACCATGGATCTTCGGGCTGACATATATCTTTCCTGGTCACAAATACTCTATTTGAATCATGGCTACTTTGATTTGCCCATCAAATGCATGTTTAAGATCTTAATCCTGTCAATGCGGTATTTTGTGTAGCTTTTCATTTGAAAGATTATATGCATACAACTATTATTTTGGCGCAAATACAGTATGGTCTATTCTTGTGACGTCCGCAAAAAGCTACTTTTTCCCACTGAAATTCTAAGAAAATATTGCCTCGAGCCACTGCAATCATGGAGATTCACACTCAAGGAAAACAGTCTTTTTCATTGTAATGAAATCAATGTAAATGTATAATAGAGAGACACAGTGCTTTCTTGTTGCACATTTTGTGGTCAATAAGATTTCTGTCATTTAAAATAATCATTTATAACACTTAACTTCTTGAACTACTTCAGATCCAGGGACTCTGCAAGGTCAAGGTCAAGTGGAAGCAGCGCAGAAAATAACCACATGTCACGTGACTCTGGTGTTCATTCCAATGAGGAGGAGAGAGCCAAATCCCCGATGTCACCAAACACTACTAGAAGGTAGGAAAAACGCTCACCTAATGACATTTCTGAGTCCTTTTGCAGCAGACGACTTAGAAAACATATAGGCAAAATATAGACATTTTCTATAAAAGAAAATATAATTTTGAAAATCAACTGAAATTGCTCATTATGAACAATTTCATCTTTTGTCACAATGTTTTCAAAAGTCTTCTGCTGCAGATATTTTAAAAGGCCTCTATGTTTGGAAAAGGGTTTAATAATCAAATTCTGCTATGCTGTCATTGTTTTCAACCCTTTTTCAAAATAATACTTTCAGACTTCAAGATAATATTTTCCTTAGAGATTCTCAAAGCAAACAACTCTAAGAATAGTATCTCTTTAACTAGCAGTAGACTAATCTTATCATTTCCAACAATCTTTACAACTTCGTAACAAAATTACATTTCCAATTTTCCTGATGTAACAGTCATACAGAAGGAAATTTAAAAGCAGATGAAAAAGTATTGTGAATGCTTAACCCTGTGCCTGCTGAAATGGAGGTTGCGGAGCCTTTGCTACATGTATAGAGCAAGGCCAGCCGGCTCTCTGACCAGGCACTTGTAGACGCATCTGCAGCAGACGACTTTCGAAAACATTGCGGCAAAAGAAGAAATTGCTCAAAACGACCAATTTCTCCTTTTGCCACAATGTTTTCAACTCTATTAAACAGTAAAACTCTCATTTATTGAGATTTTCCATGTTTTTGTCAATAAGTTTTGTATGTCGTCTGCTGCAGAATTGTTGTATGCGGGAAAGGGTTAAGAAATCAGTTTTGAAACAGTAAAAAAGAGGAAGAAGAGATTGTTACCACACAATCCTCACTTTGGTATAAATATATTTACAGGTTTGTCTTACAAGTTCTCAGAGAAAAGCGTGAGCAAGAGACCCGCCCGTCTCGTGGTAAAGCTGACCTTCGACCTCCATCCCCACATGGCCGGTTTGGCAGTCATCCAGATCTTAGTACCCAGTACAATGGTTTACCAGACGGCCGCATGTCTCCCCATCTGTCTTCATTACCTCAGTCCAAAATGTTCTCATCATTGTCAAAGTTACCCTTACCAAAGGAGAAGGGTAAACGGTCAAAGTCAAGTCGGCTGCATGAAGCACCAAGGCCAGTTATAAATACAAACTATTTGAGACCGTTAACCCCTCAATTATTCCCCCAATCAACGAGTGCATATAACTTTGAGGCTGCAAGAAGAAGGGAGGACTTTTGTGAGAGACCCAGACATAGACCGGCATCAGCAATGGACTTCACAACAAATTCATCAGATAACCGGGATCAGTTTCTGGAGCTGATGGCCAATCAGGCTGGACTTACCTTCTCTCCATCACATTCCACGTCAAGTGATCACTCCAGAAGAGAGTTAGAACTCTCACTTCAAAAATTGTTGCTGGAAACAAATAATGCGAATGCAGGTTATACTGATGACATGGTTCAGGAAGAGGATCACGATAACGATCAACAGGATACTTATCAAAAACAATTTCTTGCCACAAAAGAGAGAATTCTTAAACAAGGAAGTGATGGGGGTGAAAATAATTTTCAAGGTCATCCTCAGGGTCAGCAAGGTCAAGGTTCTTTACCTAGAGTGAAAAGAAAACTTCCATTTAATCCAAGTTCGGAACAATACAATGCGCAGGAAGATTATGGTATATATGGTGACGACGATGATGATGATGAAGATAATGATGACCAGTATGAAGAAGATAAAGTCAAACCAATGAAATTACTTCCTGATACACATAGACCAAAGATAATGGTTCCAAGATGGCGTCAGAATGCCTCCCCACAGCCACCAAGCTACACTCACAGTGTAGAACAAATTACCAAGCCACAAAATAGCTTCACATCTGAGGAAAATCTTGCAGTATCTCTTGCACAAAGTTTACTTGATAGCGAAAAGAACCAATCAAGTCATGCTATGATAAACACAAATAGTTTAAAGCGAAAGGATCAATCAAAGAATGCTCAATCACCAAGACAACATGCAGGTCGACAGAGTCCTAGTAGAGATGGTGCCAATAGTGTTCCACATGGACGCACTCAGTCCTTCGATGTTTCTGCACACAGACCAACAGATTTAAACCTTACCCATTCACATTCTGTCTCACAGGCCAGTACAACGGAGGTGTCAGCCTCCAGGGATACCATGAATTCAGTGTCCAAATTAACTGATGTTATTGCATACACAGCTGACTGTTTGGAAAAAAATGAAAATGCGTGTGTTACTAACGCAGTGAGTAATGACAATGAAATTGCAAACAGAAACAGACCCATTAAGTCCCTTCCATCTACACCAAGGTCAAACTCACAAGGTCAAAGGTTAGACTCCCAAGGTCAGATACACTCTTTGTTGAATGTTGCAGAAATGGATGGTGGTAATTCGAGACTGTCAGATATTTTATCTGACAATAGTTTAAAAGTGTCATCAGTGGATGATAGTGATGCATACCCTCTTCCAGTTACTTCCATGAATAAATCTGTCCAAAATGTTCCCGCTTTCTCATTTGCTGTGTCTCCCAACCATCCAGAATCTCAGCTGAACCAAAACACTGAAGGTTTAGTACAGTATTTCAAAACTCGTGACCAAATAAGCAATACGCCAGAAATTTCCCCCATTAAGGATCAAACAAGTAAAGTACCAACTTTTATACAAATAGAAAAAACCTCAACTCCTGTGTCAGAACAGAGGTCTTTTAGTCCAAGCAAAGGATTGGGAAAGAATAATCCTGCTATGTTTCAAAAACGTGAAATAGGTAGACCTGTCAGGGAAGACTTTGATCAAACAGCAAAAACTATGAATACAGATGGTAATGTGAATGGAATTGATAATTTAAATGGAAGTTCAGACAGTCAAGTTGGACAGGCAACCAAGGAACGTGTTCTTAAAAAGGTGGATAAATTGAGATTAAGTTTTGAAAGACAGAAACAATTATCTGAGGAGCGCAGACAACAATCTATGCTGCAGAGCCCGACTAAGGAACTGAAAAGTCCAACAACTCAAGCCCCCTTCATACAAAGACAGTTTAACGAAATCACATTGACTAGTAGAAAGTCAACTGATGATACACCGTCTCCTACGTCTGGTAAACCACTCGTTCTAAAAACATTCTCTATGCCGAACACAATTTCCCATGATAGATCCGGTGAACAATCTGATAGCCATGACAACAGTTTCTCTGACAGTAGTGACCATAAACAAGGTATATATCGTAAAGCGGCCCAGTTAAAGACACCTTCTAGGTACCCTACTGATGCGTCTTCAGGAGCTAAACTGAAACTAGAAAGGGCAATCAGCCCCAGTGGTCGTACGCCAAGCCCAACAAAATTTACCAACCAATACGACAAATTCAGGAGTCAGGTTGAGTCATCCAATCTTCGCGGGCAAACTAGTCGCATGTTGATCAATCACAGGTCATTGAACGATTCTTCCCTCATTCCCCAAAGGTCAAGAAGTCCAACACGATCATCAGCAGAAAGAGAAAGACCAAAATCTACTACTGATCTCGAGAAAATATCTGCAGCAGAAAGGTTAGCTGAAGAGAATGAACATTCCCAGCTAAAAAGTGCTCTTAAAGATACCAATACCAAAATTCCTGTTCTCAAAAAGTCCTCTGGATCTCCGGGCATCTCCAAGTCTACTGAAGATATATCCAAGATGAAGAAGAAGTCAGCATTCAAGACCAAGTTAAACAATATATTTGGACGTAAAAAGTAAGTTTGAAACACAATTGATGTTAAATTTGGTTTAAATTGTAAATAGTAACATTGATTCAACCTTGAAAAAATAACATTGATTCAACCTTGAATAGTAACATTGATTCAACCTTGAATAATAATTATAACATTGATTCAACCTTGAATAGTAACATTGATTCAACCTTGAAGAATAATAACATTGATTCAACCTTGAATAGTAACATTGATTCAACCTTGAATAGTAATAACATTGATTCAACCTTGAATAGTAATATTGATTCAACCTTGAATAGTAACATTGATTCAACCTTGAATAGTAATATTGATTCGACCTTGAATAGTAATATTGATTCAACCTTGAATAGTAATATTGATTCAACCTTGAATAATACTATTGATTCAACCTTAAATAGTATAATATTGATTCAAGGAGGAAGTGCTCATAATGAGATATTTCTTCTTTTATCCCAATGTTAGCAAAAGTTGTCCGATGCAGATGCTTCAAAATGTGTTGCATGTCGCTAAGGGTTAAAAGCTGGAAACATTTTGGGGGAAAAAAGAAATTGCTCTTTTTGGCAAATTTCTTATTTTGCTACAATATTTCAAAACCCTTTGAAACAAAAAAGTATAAGAGGGAACACTTTCATTTGGAATGAATAAAGGGATTAAGTGGGAGTGGGTATTTTGTACTGTGCTTTGGTGTTGGTGCACTTTTATTGATGGCTGATGCACTGGTTTTGAAAAGTGAGAATGTAAATTCATAATTGTCAAACATAGCTACATGTAATATGGTAATAAAACTTTTGATAACATTTCAGCTATATAGTGTTTAATGATATTGAAGACATATAGAATTTTGGTATATCAACAATTACTTATTTACCTATGTTGCATTAATTTCCTGGTTTCTTTTAATGGAATGATTAAGATGCCTTAGCCCTTTCCCTCATACAACAATTCTGCAGCAGAAGACTTTGAACATATTTTGTCAAAAAATAGAAAATCTCTATAATTTAATGGATAACCTATAAATAAAAGTGGAAAACATTATGTGGCAAAAGGAGAAATTGCTCATTTTGAGCAATTTCTTCTTCTGTCACTTTGTTTTCAAAAAGCTATCTGCTGCAGAGGCATCAGAAAGCGTCTATATGAGGGAAAGGGTTAAAAGATAATATGACTTAATATGTAAATCTGTATGGAAAAAGTCAAGTTAAAGATGCATAAGGTGAAGTTTTACATTACAACATTATCTAGTTCCTACCGTATATCTAAGCAGACGGCTTTGATAGTATCAAAAAGTTCATTATTCTTTTAATTAATTAAGGGATTATTATTTAAATTAAATAATTATTATATCAGCAGGAAATCAACCTAAAGTAAGCCAATTTTAAATCTGTTTTCTGTAATAAGATGAGAATTATGATGTATGCTGGTTTTTCATGCATTTGACCTACCCCATTTAACCTTTCCCATCTGCAAATACATTTTATCGCATCTGAAGCAGACAACCAGCTTATATTTCTCTAAAACTTTTCTTTTTCTCGTTTTTCAAAATTTATCTACTGCAAATGCATAAAAAGTTGTCTATTTTAGAGGAAATTTGTGAATGTTAACTTTTTGACAATCTGTTGAGTATTGCCATTGATCCTTTCCCCCATACAAACGTTTTCTGACACCAGTTTACTGAGCAGACGACATTTGAAAACATTGTGGCTAAAGGATGTTGTGATAGTAAGCAACTCTGTTCAATAATTATAGAGAATCTTCATATTTTTGCCAAAATGTATTCAAAGATGTCTGCTGTAGATTTATTTATGTGGAAAAGGGTTAAAAAAGACATTTTGACATCTTTGATTGAAATATTTCTGTACTTCACATAATTCTTATGGCCGCAGGTTTTCATGAGCGACTAAGCATCTTTAAATGATTACATGACAGCAAATAAATAATTTCTACCAGACTATGCAGAGGTTCAGATTGAATTTATAGTATTTGTTGCTGTCAAATTCCCTTATGTCATTTAGCTTAGCATGAGTTTAAGATTTGAGCCACTTCACACAAAAAGTGGACTGGGAGATGAGCAAAGAGCCAGATCAGTATATGCACTTTCAGAGTCTGATCTGGACCTGTCCTGTTTTCTTTTAGTTGTACAATCCTTGGATTATCTAAAAATGGCTTATTCCAAAATCTGACTATTCAAACTTGTAATTTGATTGTAAAAGCCAATACTTTCAAAATTTAATGTCAGTTTTCTTATGGTGTGGTTCACATTTTATAGAATTTTTCATGACAATATGTCCTCTTTTTCATTGACAGAAGCCTCGTGAAAAAGAAAGCTCATTGTTTTAATTAACTTCTCATATGGGTAAATGTTTATGCATGGAATGGCATGATAATGAATGCTTTCAATCAGATAGCAATGACTTAAAACCTTTCTCCCATGCAACAAACATGCACAAAATAACATAAATATGTTAACATATACCGGTAGTTAAAAATATGGAAAAGCTCTATAAATGAAATTTTGATATTGCAAAGAATTGAAAACATTGTGATGAAAGATGAAATTTATCATCAAGAGTTATTTCTCTGTTTGCCAATCTATATTTTAAACCTTTCCCACATACAACAAACCTGCAGCAGACGACTTTTAAAGCATGTTGGCAAAACCCTGAAAAATCTCTATTAATGAAGGTATATATAATCACTGCAAAAAGTTGAAAACATTGTGGCAAATGGAGAATTTGCTCGTTTTGAGCAATTTCTCCTTTTGCCACAATGTTTTCAAAAGTCGTCTTCTGCGAAGGCGTCAGAAAGCGTCTATATGTGGGGAAGGGTTAAAGTTAATTGTCTGCTGCAGATGCATCCAATAATTGTCTGCATGTGGAAAATGGTTAGCCTGTTGAAGTCATTCATATACCATAAACATGGAATGTGATTCCGTTTCCGGTTTATAAAAAGTTAACCATATTGAGGTTTGACAATAACTGAAGTTGGTAGGCGCTGTGGAATTGATTTGTGGCAGTTAGCTCTGAAGTGAATTCCCTTCTGCATGACCGTTGACATGTTAATAAACTGCCATCTAAAGCTATATTGATACATTCAAACTTACATTTCTATGCTAAAATGTGTTATTTATAGGGTATGGAATTGCAGTTTCCCTTATGTATTATTAATTTATTATGTATTATGTTATTGATGCATTGGTGTCAGGATAGAGATGGGGCCCCTTTTGCTGGTAACAAGGATTCTATACTGGCTACATATTCAATCACCAAAGAAGTATACAACATTGGACAGTATCAGTTTTAGATGTTTAATTAATACTGTTTGATAGAGAATTCGTAGTAAATATTTCGTTGGAATGATATATTCATAAACTAGACTAGTATTTTACACGTATCTAACAAAAATGTTGACATAATTATGCATCTTGGAGTGCATGCCCTGATACTATGAAAGTGAAACTTTGAAATCAGCGCATAAAAGTTAAAGGTACACCTTGGCATTTCTGATCAGTGAGGGTTTTAGATCAGCCTGTATATCTGCTCAGTCTTATCAGGATCGACACTAGATTACCGAATCTTTTAATAAGCCTGTGAAGGTAATTTATGTTAACAGTGTAGATCTTGATCAGATTTGCAGATGCAGAAATGTTGAGATTGAATCTTTGAGTGTTTGGCATGTTGCTAAGGAAGTGCTGTCTACATTAACCCTCCCCACATGTAGAAGCTTCATGTCTCCTCTGAAGCAGACGTTTTTTAAGAGCAACTTCTCCCTTTTGCCTCAATGTTTTCATATTTATTGTTTTCTAATTTATTCAATAACTTTTTTTTTATTTATAGATTTTTTCCATATTTTCTCGACTTTTATATGTGTTTAAAGTCGTCTGCTGCAGATTTGTTGTATGTAAGACAGGGTTATTAAAGCATGTTTTTGCTTTCCTCACTCGTCGCTCAGCGAATTCCTATATCAGTCTACATATTCATTGAGTCTGATCAAGGTATTTCTTGTTTGAAATGATGATGAACAACATCTTAGAAGGCTCTACAACGCTGTTGAAAGTGAAAATGTTTATCTCAATAAATAAGCATGCTCAATAAACAAAATAGTTTGGAGAATGAACATTAATTTTATTTTCAATGCTATATTAACCATTTCCCACATTCAACAGTCTGCAGCAGACAAATTTGAAATCATCCGGGAAGAATTACAGAAAATATATGAAAGTATAATAATTGAATATAGTAAACAATTGTGACAAAAGGAGAAATTGCTAATTTTGAGCAATTTCTCCTTTTGTCATAATGTTTTCAAAAGTCGTCTGCTGCAGAAGCGTCAAAACGTATCTGTATGTGGGAATGGGTTAAAGGTTATGTGTTACTTCTTTGGAATTACTGTGAATTAATACAACATGTGTTTGTTTTAGGTAGAATCTATATTGATTGGAAAATAATTATCTTTAATTATGAATTAAATCGTTATATAAGAATACCCACAATACAGCAAATATATCATGTTGCTTTACTTGGCACCATAACTTTAACACTTTCACATATATAGATGCATTTGACACATCTGCAGCAGACGACTTTTGAAAACATCGTTACAAAAGGAGAAATTGCTCAATATGAGCAATTTCTCCTTTTGCCACAATGTTTTCACATTTTTTCAGTAATAATACCTATACATGTGTATATAGAGAGTTGTCAATATATTTAGTACTTAGACATTTTCAAAGTCGTCTGCTGCAGATTTGCCATATGTGGGAAAGGGTTAATAGATCAGTCTGTGTACATCACAGTTAAGTAATGTACTCAGGGTGCTGTAAATCTACTTTGGGAGTTTCAAATAGAGAAAGAAACATCCTTTTTCTCATACTTAAACTAGATATTATCCTATGAAGCAGAATATTTATCTTTTATTTCATGTGAAATTGAACAAGTAACTGATAATAAGCATTACCATAAACAATGGAAATAAATGGTATGTTTTCTTGCAATGTTGATGGTATATTAATAGTCTTATATCAAATTATATCACAAGCTTTACTTGTATGAATATATACCTTACTATTGCCTGTATGATTGAGCAGTTAATTCATTAGCTTTCTGTGTCTCTTGCATTAGAATGGTGGCACTTTGGAATCACTTCTCCATCCGTCTGTCCGTCCATCATCATACCTGTTTGGTTATAGTATAAGATACATACACCAGACATATCTGTTATTTCTATAATACTTTGTTAAAAATAAAATAATTCTAGAACTCCCTTTCTCAACATCTGCAGCAGATGAATTTTGAAAATGAGCAATTCCCCCTTTGTCACAATGTTTCAACAATATTTGATGATTATACTTTCACTTTCATTTTAAAGACATCGTCAGTTGTTTTGCCTAGATGTTTTCAAATTTGTTTGCTGCAGATCTGTTGTATATTATATGGTAAATGGTTTAATGGACTCTTAATCTTGTTTTCTCTTTATAATTCTGTTTTTTTTGTATTGTATAAATTTATGTGATTTAAGTGTTTGTTGTTTTTCTATATTTGTTAAGAATCCAAGCACCCAGTGGTTCAGGGTTGGAGTTGACAATGCACCACAGCACTGCAGTATGTATGATATAATACAGTACACACCTTCATCCTGGCTTACATATTAACCTGTACTAAAGTATAACACATTGTATCCCATGAGTTGTGCTTAAACAGAATCAACCTTAGGATGATTGTACCATGTGCACATTAACCCTGTCCCACATACAGACGCTTTCTGACACCTTTGCAGCAGATGACTTTTGAAAACATTGTGACATAAGGAGACATTACTCATAATGAGCAATTTCTCCATTTGCCACAATGTTTTGAACTCTATTCAATAATAAATCTTACATCAAAAGACGTCTTCAATAGTTTTGCCTAGACGATTTCAAAGTCTTCTGCTGCATATTTGTTGTATGTGGGAAAGGGGAAAACTGTGTGTAGAAATAGCACCTAATCCAAATGCAGACTATTTTTCAGAAATGTTTATAAATTAGTTTGACTAAGTGGTCAACAGGTGCAGATCTAGATTAAACTGCGCTGATATTCAGAGTGATCCAGATCTATAATGGTCATTGATGTTATACGGTTGCTTTCCCTAGAGCACAACTCGTTTATAATTGAGTCACATGTCTGCTTTTGATCAATATCAAAATAGTGTAGGCTCATAAAACCTTATGCATATGCACAATCTCAACAGAGTCTTCACTGTGTAACTATGTTCAGCAGAGCCAGTGGTAATAGCTTTTTAAAAAAACCTGGTAGGGTAGGCCCTCCTGTTTATAGTTCATGCACATTTGATGCATATCAAAAGCAAGATGCAACAATAACACCTTTTTTCTTTTATGTGACTTTATTAGTACTCATTTACACATTAGCTTTCAGATTCATAGTATAAGATATCTTCCTTTCTAGTTATCCATCTTTCTCACCATTTGTGTGTGTCTAAAATTGCTAGGTATTTAACTCTTTCCCTCATACAGCAATTCTGCAGCAGACAACTTTGAACATATTTTGTCAAAAAATAGAAAATCTCCATAATTGAATGGATAACCTATGACAAAAAGTGGAAAACATTGTGGCAAAAGGAGAAATTGCACGTTTTGTGCAATTTCTTCTTTTGTCACTGTTTTCAAAAAGCCGTCTGCTGCAGAGGCATCAGAAAGCATCTATATGAGGGAAAGGGTTAATTGCCAAAAAAATGCTCACTGTAAACACAACTGTTCTGATCTTTAGCAATCATTGTGCTTTCTAGTTATCAATGGAAACTCTTCAGTCATTGCTTTCAGGAATTATGTTTAGCACAAATCTTCCTTTATTTGCATTGTTAGCTAATTCACCCTTGATGCTACTTTATAAGACTCTATTTTCATATATAACATACTTTCTTCAACTTAAATTACTATTTCCACTCTGCTATTACTTGACAATATAAACCTTTTCCTCATGCAAAAGTATTTTGAGGAATCTGCAGCGGACGACTTTTATGAACTTTGTGACAAAAGAAGACATTGCTCATAATGAATAATTTCTCCTTAAGCAATAATGTTTTCAACTATATAAAACTATTTTTGCCTATATGTTTTCAAAGTCGTCTGCTGCAGATGTGTTGTATGTGGGTTAACCTGACCATGATATATGTGCAAAGATAAACATATAAACATGTATATAAGTAAACCTCATATGTTTAACTAATTTAATTGTGCTGTTTATCTCATTGTGTGTATTGTCATACAAGAAATGCCATATTTCATGACATAATCGAATAAACGATTGAACTGACAATAACTGTAAGATAATGTTATAAAGTGTCACTAAATTAAGCACAGAGGTTATGTCAATACTGTCAAGTAATAGATACTATCCTTACATCACCAACCTTTGTTTCCAAAAACCTGATGTTATTTGCTTGCTCCACATTTGTCTGTTATAAATATAACTTGTTTTCTTTTTGTCATAAATAGCTGATTTTAACCATTTTATACATGCAGACTCATTTTGTCACATGATCTACATAATTATAAAAAAGTAAAATAATTTGGCTAATTGCAAATTTGTCCTTTCACCACACTAATCCATTATGGAGATTGTCCATTATTATTGCCGAGATGTTTTCAAATCATCTGCAGTTTAATTAATCTTTGCATGTGAGAAAGGGATATTGCATATTGCAATTCTTTTCTTCAGGAAGATGTATGTTGTTTTTGGAACCTCTGTTATAAATACAATACTAAACTGTCTGGATATATATGGCAGTTTGTGTTCTAAACATAATTGATAAATTTGTATACTGCTTTCTGTCCTACATTTGAAGAAGATATTTCCTAAGATTAAGAAAATACTTTTGTCACGACTTTCGTGTTTCTGCAGCTGAAAGTCTTGGGAAAAGGAGACGGTTTAAATAAATAGAACCCAACACAATTAAAAAAACAAGGGCACCGCAAAGCGGATGCATCCCCTCGGTATTCAAAGTCTAATTTTGACCTTGAACCTATGACCTTGAAAATAAATAGGCTTCTAGACCTTGCCATATACTAACTGTATACAAAGTTTTGTTAAGATCGGTCGAAGGATGTTCAGTGTAGAGTGGTCACAAGGTTGTTACGGACGGACGCACGCACGAACGAACGAACGGACGGACAGTCCCGTTACTATATCCCCATCGCAAACTTCGTTAGCCGAGAGATAATAAATTATATTTAACCATTTTTCACCTGCAAACGCATTGTAGTGGAACTTCAGCTGAAGTCTTTTGAAAATATTGTTGCAAAAGAAGAATTCGCTGATAATGAGCAATATCTGATTTTTGTCAGAATGTTTTCAACTTTTCTCAGTAATTACACTTTCACTGATAGAGAATTTCCAAATGTTTGCCCTGCTGGTTGCAAAGTAATCTGCTGCAGTTTTACTGTATGTGGGGAAAATGGAGTATTTAATGATTTTGAATTTGAATAAAAAGCAAATCTAAGTAGTAAGACAGCATTGATATATTGTATGTAGTTCTCAGTCCTCATTGATCATTGATGTATTATCTCTGTGTACTCGCAGGAAGAAGTCCAAGTTGTATAGCACAGATTACTACGACCCGGAACACGAATACAACAACTACGTATTGGAAGATCCACACCAGCCATCATTCCTTCAGGCAGACGACATTTTCAACTTTCCTCTGACGTTAGAACGTCGCTCCAATTCGACGTCACAGATTTTACAAAGTTATTATTTTGAATCAGACAGCGATTCAGAAAATGAAATAAGCGCCGTTTAATGTAAATAATATGCATATGTTAACACCCTTCCACATACAACACATCTGCAGCTGACAACAATATGGAAACCCCGTCTGCGTTTTTCCATTTGTCTCAGTGTTTTTATATGTCGTTTGCTGCAGATGTATGAAAAATACGTAATATGGGAAAGGGTATCCATGGTTTAGGAAAAGTAATCTTCGGAAATCTGCGGCCAGTGAATACCAAAATCAGTCTACGGCTACACATAGTCTTATTAGGATGTCGACCGATCGTCATCTTATCACCCAATCATTCATTCGAAGCTCCTCTACAGTCATACACAGATATGAGCAGTCCCGCGAGAAAACCAACATTATGGCATCTGCGTAATGTATCGAACCAGATCAGCCTGCGCAGACTGATCCGGGCCGACACATTCCGCCGTCTCAGGGGGATGGAGGTATAGAGTAATGATTCCTGAAACAGAAAATCCACAAGAGGTGAAAAGAGTCTATCCGAGTAAGCCTGCGCGGTATGCTTAGGCTGATACGGGTCGATACTTTATGCAGAGTCCACAATGTTGGTTTTCTGGCTCATATATATATATCTATCTTAACCGTCATTAACCTAAACAAATCTCCGAGTGTCGGTTATTAACAATGGCTGCTCTCTTAAAAGCGGGGACAATTCCATTTGGCCAAGTTTCTATCCAAGGGTTTTATGTTGATTTCATTTCAAATGTGTTCAACATGAACAAACTATATACACCAGTTGACGAATTCGTGACTAGTTTGTGTTCAGGTCAGCCCTAGGATGAATACGCGCAGTATGATTTGAATCTACACTGCTAGCAAATTGTTAAATTTCAATGTTTACACAAACTTACATTTCACTTCCGGCTATCACAGAAAACTTGACCTGGATAGCATGGATGCGTATGTATGTCTAGATCTACACTTGGCAGAAACACCATTGTTTATGGTTAGTTTTCTTAAGGTAGGGCTTATTCTTATTTTTATTCCTTTTAATAATGTTGAAACTTTTAAACCATTTCACCTGATATTATATTGGAGAGATGTCCGCTTTGGAAACATCGGAGGAAAGGCTATGGAAATATTTGGAGACCTTCATGGGCTATGGAAATAGTTGGAGACCTTTATGTACACGTTTGATACACAGTTGAAATACTATGTGGGAAAATGAGTAATTGCTTATTTTGAACACTCTCTCATTTTTGAACAGTGTTTTCAAAAAGACATCTGTACAAAAGAAAGTGTTAGCATGCTGTTCTTTTCTACATGTTAACCCTTTTCAACTTATCACACATCTACAGCAGACGATTTAAATTATATATCTGCAAAACAGTGGAAAATCACTACAAATGAAATTGTTTTATCTGATAAGAGTTGAAAATATTGTGGTAAACTCAAAGTTGCTCATATTTTCTTCTTTTACCAGTAAATCGTCTGCAGCAGATGTGTCAGAATGGATCTATGGATCTTTAAGTGGGAAAGCTTTAATGTTGGTGTAAGGGAGCATTCCAAAATATGTTATTCATGTTTGTAATGTTAAATAACAGCAATATGTCTTATGTTTTACATTTGTTCATTTTATATACATATATGGCAATTTGATTTCAAAATATATTTTACACAAAGCTACATGTTGTCCACATCAAAATCATGTTTTACGCAACATTACTTGTTGTTCTCATTTTTGTAATGTTTGTGATTTTTTGTATCCACACAATTTCCTAATTTATACAGATTCGAATCAGTTCCTCTCGAATTTTTATTTCCTCGAAAAATTAAAACCTTCCTCAAATATGACAAATCTGCAGCAGACATCATTGAAAAATATTTAGGCAAAATTATGGCAAATGTTTACAAGGTAAATGTTAACTTTTGAAAACGTGTTGAAAACATCGTGGCAAAAGGTGAACTAGCTCATTAAAAGTAATTTCTCATTTAACCAAATGATATTTATCAAATGTCGTTGATGCAGAGACGACAACATGCGTCTACATGTGGGAAAGCTTTAAAGGAGCGTTTCCTTTGAGCTTTCAGCTTACATATTAATCACGATCAAAGTCTCCTTACTTTAGATCTACACAGTCATCTGTTAAAGCATTGGGAATCAAATCAACTTCTAAAACCCAATCGATTGATCCAAACCTCGTACACATGTAAATAAATGAGTATTCCATACGAATTTAAAGTAGTCAAGATAATATTCATTTCGTGGAACTACTTTCATTGATGGCCCCTGTTGATATGGCATCTGTGTATGGATATTTATTGCAATCATATCTGATTACGGGAAATCTTTCTCTTATATTTAAAAATGTTATATGTCTTCATATGAGCCCTTTCACGAGAAACCCAAAACGAGAAATGGTCCCTGCGAAATGTATCGATCCGGGCCAAGACATTCCATTCCGTCTTAGGGGGGATAGATGTAAGAGTAGTGATTCCTGAAACAGACAATCCACAGGTGTCTGTCCAGATTAGTCTGCACGGCATGCTTAGACTGGTCCGGTCGATACTTTACTCCACAATGTTGGTTTTCTCGTGGGACGGCTCATATTTTGTTGGTTTTCCTAATTACATTTGATGAAATCTGTAGAATTGTCTGCTTTGAAAACAATTCTGGAAACATGTTTTTGAATTTTTTTTATATATTTTTTTCCCCTATGTGAACACATTAATTTGCTTTATGGGATTATCACGTTGCAATCAAATTAAATTCAACTGTAAATATTGTGGGGAAAGGAGAACTCACTCTAGATGAGTCATGTCTCCTATTTATAAAATGTTCTCAAAGGTTTTCTGCTACATAGGTGAAATCAGTAGTACTACACTTCAACTTCTTCACAGAAGTTACAACTTAAGTCGTTTTATATGTTGATATATGTGGACAGTGAATATTCCGGTGAACCAGCTCATCCGGGTCTTCACCGTTAACAGAAACATGAAAACACCATTGTGTCTGCCACGGCATGATTGTTTGTAAAGGAGATTGGGTTCTCTGTGATAGACATATGGATTTGTGAACGATAAAATACACTTATGTTACTTATAAATTTGTTCTTGATGAAATTTGAAAACTATTTTATACATATTGTAAACTAACCAATGATTTTAAACTGATATTTATTTATAAATAATGACAATTTACAATATGTGTGGCTTATTATTTTGGTAACCGACAGTAGATGTCATGACTTGAGTAAATTACACGTTTACTCCAGCTAGCCTAGAAACTATAACACTCTGAAAACGTTATCTATGCTCAGAAATGAACTCTGTACTTGAAACGAGAATGTTGATTGGTTACCTTCAGAGAACTAATCTGCTTCTGACCAATAAGATATTTTAGCACAAAGTCTGAGCATGTTTGGTACTATTTTGTGGGTAAACTTTCAACAATTGTTCAGTTATATCACGGCATTATCTGGTTTAGTTGCCAGTACTACTTGTCCATTCATCCTGAAAACAGCCCGTCAGTTGTAATGCTAATCACGCAACGCTGAGCGCCAAGGAGGGCAGCCATTGCTACCATTTGTAAAGTCTTTAGTATGACCCGGACGGGAAACCCAAGACCTCCCGCACCCAAGGCGGGCGCTCTACCACTTCATCACCGAGGGGTCAGATCAATTTCGGAAATGATCCAGTTAATTAAGCCGGTCATCAACGATTAATTAAAGTTCACATGATCGTAACAATCAGATGAGTTTCAGTACAGTCAGTACTTTGATCTGACAGAACAACACCACTGGACACATTCTCTTTCCTAGGCTACATCCGCCTTTACACACTATGCTACTAGTTGTATACCTGAGTTCACTTTTAAAAATCCTGGTGAAACGTAGGTTCTACGTGGATATCGGCTTCGATCACTTTCAGCTCCGGTGAGTTACGAATCTTTCATATTTTAGAGTGAATTTGTTCAGTGATTTACTAAGACATATGGACATTTGAAGACTGATTTGTTATCCTAACGAATTAAGATGATGTGTAGATCACTGGCGCGAGAAAGCTTGGGAGTATTAGGAAATTTGAAAAGACAGACGTGATTTAAACTGAATATTGTTGAACACGTCGTGAAATCGTTAAATCAATTTAGCCTTGTATTAACTATTCTGTTCTTATCTTCAAAGTTGATAGTTTATACGGTGTATCAGACAGAGTACTATACATCGATCAGTATATATCAGTAATGGTTTGTCCCGAAGCTATCTTTATAACCTGCATTATGTTGTCATTGGCTTCGTCTAAGACTCTTGGAGAGTCCATCTTGTCTTAGCAACATGTGGACTGGTTCCTCTTAAATGGGTACCAGCCTTTTCTGGGTCCAGCAACTGACCAAAAGGAATGGTCTAAACACAAAGGACAAAACCAACTTTCACCACATTATTTATGTGAAAAGACTAGTCTGGAGTTCCTTCCCCTTATTACTATGTAAAGGGAACCAGACTAAGAATTGATATGATTGTCAATATATTTTACCGTATTAAATACTTGATTTGCAGTGCATCGGAACCTTCTAGATAGGTCGGTACATGTAGGTACATATCATTATACATATGCATACATTTAATGGTGACTTAAATAAAGTTTTGTTTTACAATGTTTTGTAAATTATCGTCTGCAGACATTCAAAAAGATGTTTCATTCTGACGAAGGATTAAGTCGCAGTTGACACTAATATCTAACAGAGCATGGACGATAACTTGAGGGCACAACTTCATGTTATTCGTGTAGTTTTCAACACTCGATACCTCTTTATAAATAGAAAAATATAAGAAGAAACTATATTTGTGAGATTGTTTAGTTCAAAAGATTGTTAAAACCGTTGCGATTTGCAATAAGCTATTTACAATTATCCAATACCCGCATCAAAAGCTATTACAAAGACAAGAAATTAACTTTTGAATTTAAATTAAGAGCGTGTGTTTCCTATATGAGCCTATTTTGGCCCTATGTAAAAAAACCTTTATTGTCAGACTATGGTATCTTGGTGTTTGTTTTACTGGAACTCAGTGTATGTCCGAAAGCCCTACTTTGTAGAGTACGGTTATAAAAGTGGACGGGGTAATTCAACATGAACATAAGAAGTTACAACGATGTCTTTTTTCTGACATGCTATATCATGTGCTTACTATTAATAATCAAATTTGATGTCTCAAGTCTCTCTGAAAAGTTTATGTTTGACTTTCAGTAATATTGTTACCTGGAATTCATGTTTTTAACTTATTTTACGCCAACTTCTACAATTTTAAATGGACATTCTTATAACTCGGTTAAATTGGCCAATTAAAAAAGAAAGACATCATTTTAAGTTTTGGCCGGAAATATAATATGTCACTTTAAATTATGAATGGTTTATATACTGAAAACAAGATATTGTTAATTGCTGGGATCCAAAAAGGTCATTATAAACAACTCTTGGGTATAAGATTATTTAGATATACATTTAAGTGAAACCTATAAATATAATCAACATACAGCTATATTTCCTTAGAAACAACCTTTGAGAAAAACCGTCTCTGTGCTCGGTGTTGTAGTGGTGGTTAGAGCTTCCGCCTTTGAAGCGGAATTCAGGGTTCAATCCCCGGTTGGGTCATACCAAAGACTTTAAAAACGGAAGTAATTGCCCCTTTCCCCCTCCATTGCGGGAATAGCATTACGACTGATACATTGGTGTCAAGATAAATAACACTGATCGTACCGAAATTTACCAAGGAAACGCCGTGATATAACTTAAATGCTATAGAAAGCATAACAGCAACATCTATGGGAGAAATTATGCCAAGATATGAGTGACAAAAGTCATTGTGACGATCGTAATTTGTCTTCCACCAATGGGCTAAATACTAGTAGTCTTTGATCGAAGGTTTACAGTTGCCTGGGAATCTTTGTATTTAAACGACATGCTTTGGGTCTATATCTATGACCGTGATTGTTTAAACCAAACTTTCAAACAAGGTTGTGTCAATGGGCTTGAATCTGCGATGCTTTTAATGAAATTTAACTTTATCAAACGGTAGCCTATCCTCCAATAACATTTCAGATTGTTCACCTTTCGTACGCATCGTTTCGAACTGCTGCTGGTCCCGATGATAACTGTAGTTATAATCACATTTCGGAAATAGGTGGCTAGCTAGCGTTGGATGGTATTTCGGGTCACTTAAGTCAAGATTAAGATCCCTTATTAAAAAAATAAATGTTCCACTCGATTACTTACGTTAAGTTTTGATAATATTCATTATATTGCACCGGAAGGTGACGTATGGATTACTCTAGTTTACCCATTTTATATCACTTTAATCAAGGCCACTAGCTGTTACTGAAAATTGATAATGTGATTCCGATTTATAACTGAGGAAGCTAGCAAAGTCAATGTCCCTTAGCTGAGTAAAGGGTATCCTTACTTATAAGGACTAAATCAATATTATACTTGATAATTATATTTTGTCACTTTTTCAGATAGACGATTTTACAGGTTTTGACCATGGCAAGTAGTGTTTCCATATTCAAAGAGTCCGATAAAACCTCCATTAAATACTGTGACGTATGCAAACATCAGCATGTGACCTCCGAGGCGGTGTCATATTGTACCAGCTGTCAGGAGTTTATGTGTCCTACATGCGATAAAGCACACCGGGGTTCGAAACTCACTAGAGACCACGCACTTCTGTCGGGTAGCGATCTGCCAACTTCATCAACTTCGGCCAAATCAATTCAACATATAATGTTTTGTGAAGACCACAACACAATGATTGTTAATATGTATTGCCAAAGTCATGATGACGTCATCTGTAGTACGTGTAAAGTTACCAACCATAACACTTGCAGCATAACTGATATTAATGAACAGGCCATGCAGATGAATAAAGATGAGTCTTTCAAAGATACTATAATATGCCTTGAAGACTTGAAATCCAAATATGACAAGATGACAGTATCGATGATTGAAGACAAAAAGAGAGTCAACTCAGAGTTAGAGACATGCCTTCAAGACATGCGTCAGATACGAAAGGACATAAACGAAGCAATGGATGGGATAGAGAAAACTCTATCCAAGGAAATCAAAGAAATTAATGAAAGAAAGAGCAAGGAAGTTGAAGATAATGCATCAAGATCTGGAGAAACCATTGCTCAAATTTCGGATCAATTGAAATTAATGGACGAATACGAGAAAACGCAAGACGCCGAAGTAATGTTTGTTGGAAAGAATAGAGCCCGTAAAATTCATTCTACATGTGAAGGAATCATGTTACATATACAGGATGATCTAAATCAATCAGGAATTCGTATCAATATTAATGCCACCCTTTCTGACATCGTAACACAACTGCAGTCGGTAGAGTACAGCGTAGACTGGGTGTGCATAATGGTGAATATATTTATACAGAGCCTGACTATGTAACTGTCAATAAGGATGGCAGTAGAGCGTTTGTATCATACACATCCACCGCCATTGTCAAGTGTCTTGATAAACAGGGACATGTGATATACCAGTACTCAGATAAAAACTTACGTCGACCAAAAGGAATGTATGAAGATTGCGAAGGTAGCCTGCTCGTCTGTGGTCGTAACAGTAACAATGTGTATGTTATTGGATTAGATGGTCAGAAAGATAATATTTTATTCTTTGAGACAGATGGTGTTTATTCCCCATAGTGTGCAGCGTTCAGACAGAGTGACGGTTGCCTGGTGATAGGAATTAATGACATATACGAAACCTACTCACTGATCAGTTTTAACACGAAATAATCGAATTATATATATATGCACCTTACCAGAAAAACATCTGCTTCGCTGCACAAGATGACTTCTAGAGCTTAAAGTTTAGCAGCATATTTAGGCATATTTATCTTCAGTCTAAAATACAGCAATACCTATCATTATATATCTCCGGTAAGCGATACAGGAAGAACACTGTCGTCTAAGTTATTATTATATTGCGCTGCTTGCTCCAATTGTGCCTTACTTTACATACAGGTAGGTAGGCTGTTATATCTCCGTATATTGTTATTTCTGAAATGTATCAACTGTATATAAAATAAAATATGATAACTGCATTTTTCTCTATTACGGTATATATTATATATGATAACTGCATTTTTCGCTCTTACGGTATATATCTATATATATCTACATGTATAACTAATATACGGTATTGGTACTATATGAGCCGTTCGACGACGAAACCAACATTGTGGACCCTGCGTAAAGCATCGATCCAGATCAGCCTAAGCATGCCGGGCTGGCTAACCCGGACCGACATTTTTGTCCTCATGTGGATTTTATGTTTCAGGACTCATTACCATATACCTCTATTATATACCCCCTGAGACCGAATGTGTCGGCCAGGATTAGCCTGCGCAGAGTGATCTGGGTCGATACATTACGCAGAGTCCATAATGTTGGTTTTCTCATGGAACGGCTCATTGCATAATTTATATTACGTTAGAAACATTGCACAAAAGAATACATTCCTTATATTGCGCATATATTTCCTTTATTTCCAACAGGCTTTTCAAATTGGGCTGCCGTACACATGTCTAATTTCGCTTGTATCAAGTAAAGAGATATTTTTTGAAGTATTAGTAAACTTCAAGGGAGTTAACTCTCCTTTTAAAATAATGTGTCATTTTAAAGTTATCTGCCGGTTCCCACACACAAGGTAGTATTAAACGATTATAAACAGGGGAAGGCCATTTTGTTGTTAAGGAAGATTTCTCTTAAACTTACAGTTTCAGTTTCAGTTAATTTCTGTCTCGATTGTTTTCAGTTCTGGTGAGTAGTTTTTGAATATATAGTGTTATTTAAATTAATTATGATTAAAGATCGACTCATCAAATGATTGTTTTTCTTTTCTTTTTGAATCGCGTCTATTTTGGGTAACATTAAAAGAACAAATCTATGTAGAAATGTAGCAAGTTTCGTGGCAAGAATGATATCTGGGGTACCGGTAGGAGAACGCTAGAAAATACAAGGACACATGTACTTGAAGACGTGGTATTAACTATGATATCGTTGAAAACGTCGTTTAACTCCGATCAGTCAATCAAATTCAATAAACGAAATCTTTAAATATTTAAATTTACAAATAACATTTTACAATGTTTATCAGACATCTTACTATCACGTGTTCTGTACTTAAAGTATTTGAGCCATTCCACGAGAAAACTAACATTATGGACTCTGCGTAATGTATCGGTCCATATCAACCAGCGCAGGATAATCAGGACCGACACATTCCGTCTTATTGGGAAAGAGGTATAGAGTCATGACTCCTGAAACAGAAAATTCACAGGAGGCGAAACAAATTTCCTGCGCGGCATCCTTGTGCTGATCCGGGTCGATACTTTACGCTGGGTCCAAAATGTTGGTTTTCTCGTGGGACATTTTATGTTCGAATGCCGGCTACATACCGGATTTTCAATCTATTATAGACACATCTTGATATGCATACTATGGACTTATCCAATATGTGTAAAATCAGTTTACTTTTCTAATAATCGGGATAAATGTCATGAGAATATTAATGCACATACAAACATTATTAGAAAAGTAAACTATTTAATAGTTCCTTGCATGTACGTGTGTTACAAATTGTCGTCTGCTCTTGACGTTTAAATTAAGTTCATTTTAGGTGAAGGATTAAATCGCAGTTAACAAACATGGACTTTAATCTAACGGTGTATTGGTTTTGACTCTTTACTTACTTTTCTTTTACCCTTCTGAATAAATGAAAATGAGGTACCTTTACACCTCTTTAAACACTACCTCTAAGTAGTGAATAATATATCATTATAACTGTTGAGCGTCTCTTTGATTCGGTGAAAGGTGGCTTCTGTTCTCATTTCTCACAATTTTAAATCGAGACATTTACGTCGAACACGGCGTATTTAATTACCTCAACTAAAACTGCGATTGTTTAATATTTACTTAAACTAATAAGTAGTTCATGAAGTGATGTAGAAGGTTTTTAATCAACGGGTGTAGGGTGTGAGTCTTGACTAGGCCACGTTTTATACCGACGTTTGTCCAACGTCATGGCGATCAGCGTGTACTGCCCTATACTGAAAACCTTCTTTTAACCCTTTCCCTCATATAGACGCTTTCTGACGCCTCTGCAGCAGACGGCTTTTTGAAAACATAGTAACAAAAGAAGAAATTGCACAAAACGTGCAATTTCTCCTTTTGTCACAATGTTTTCCACTTTTAGTCATAGGTTATCCATTCAATTATAGAGATTTTCCATTTTTTGACAAAATATGTTCAAAGTCGTCTGCTGCAGAATTGTCTTATGAGGGAAAGGGTTAAACTAATAAGTAGTTCATGAAGTGATGTAGAAGGTTTTTAATCAACGGGTGTAGGGTGTGAGTCTTGACTAGGCCACGTTTTATACCGACGTTTGTCCAACGTCATGGCGATCAGCGTGTACTGCCCTATACTGAAAACCTTCTTTTGAAAGAAGCCTCCTCCTGTCTTACATATATGTTGTGTGACGGTTTGATGGAAAAAACGTAGGTTTTTGCGAAAAGTCCTATATGAGGGTAACAATTAAATTTGATTTAGTGTACAATACGCAGGACTTGATGACCCTGTGTTTAATACATCTAGTTATTAGATAGGGGACGTAATAAAAGCAATAACCATTCGTCGAATAGCCGAGAATAATATATAAACGGAGCTTTGCGAAATAGGTCCAGGTAAGTCTGCGCATATGTGTTACATTATAACGGCACGGATTATACATGCATTTTATCATTGACCTTTGACTCGGGAAAGATAATTACCAAGTCATTACAGAAATGTTTTCTGAGTCAGTATTGTTTCATGTGTAGTCACACCGGCTTGTTGAACTTTACTAATTGGTATACAATCAACACGAAGTTCTTTCGTAGAGACACCAGCAGACCGATCAGAGGGAATCAGAGCCAACAATACGCCTGCGCAGTCTTATCTGACTATTCACTGGTCATAATGAGCCGTTCCACGAGAAAACCAACATTGTGGACTCTGCGTAAAGTATCGACCCTGATCAGCATAAGCATACCGCGCAGGCTAACCCGAACAGACACTTTTCACCTCCTGTGGATTTTCTGTTTCAGGAATTATTACTCTATACCTCTATCCCCCTGAGACGGAATGTTTCGGCCCGGATCAGTATGCGCGGACTGCGCAGGCTGATCTGGATCGATATATTACGCAGAGGCCATACTGTTGGTTTTCTCGTGGGACGGCTCATATAGACTTTCCATGTGCATCCTAATTTTAAGTATGGAGGTGTTTTTCACACGTGTAATATTAACACTAAGTTCATATGTTCTTGTAAGGATTAAGTCTATTTTACTAGAGAAGCTATTTATCTACCTTTTCAGATCAACGTATCGAAGGGTCTTTACCATGGCAAGTAGTGTATTAACATACAAAGAAACCTCTTTCCAAGAATGTGACGTATGCAGACATCATAATGTGTCATCCAAGGCCCAGTCATATTGTACCAGCTGTCAAGAGTTTATGTGTCCTACATGCGATAAAGCACATCGGGGTTCAAAACTCACCAGAAAACACAAACTACTGTCGGGAAGGAATATGCCTTCTTCATCACCTACGGTTAGATCAAAACCATTCATGGTATGTGAAGATCATAAAACAATGATTGTTAATATGTATTGCCATAGTCATGATGACGTCATCTGTAAAACATGTAAAGTTACAAGTCATGTTAATTGTAATACAACTGATATAAACCAACAGGCAAAGCAGATGAAGAAAGATGGATCCTTCAAAGATACTAGAATACGTCTGGAAGACTTAAAATCTAAATATGATGAGATGAAAATATCGAGGATTGAATACAAAAAGAGAACTAAGTCAGAATTAGAGAAATGCCTTCAAGACATGTGTCAGATACGAATGGATATAAACGAAACATTAGATGAGGTTGACAAGATCCTACAGAAGGAAATCAAACAAGTTGATGATAGATTAAGCAAGGAAGTTGGAGATCATGTAACATTTTTTGAGGACGCTCTTGCACTAATTTCAGATCAACTGAAAGCAATGGGAGAATACGAGAAATCGCAAGACGCCGACGTAATGTTTGTCGGTATGAAGAGAGCCAGTACCACTCAATCGACATATGAAGATACCATGAATCAGATGAAAGAAGAGATCGATCAACCAGAAATAAAGTTCAGGATTAATAACGTCCTTTATGACGTGGTAAAACAAATGCAAAATGTAGATACAGTCCTGATTGAAAATAGTTGCGTGTCTCTCAAGGACATGAGTCTTAAGCAGGACATCGGCAGTGGTTTTACATACGAACGACATAATCTGAAGTCACTAGTAAACATGTCCCTATCCGGTAGACGTGAAATCGATGTTGGAGCTACATGTGTATCCGGATGTGCCTTCATGCCTGGTGGACATCTTGTCACGTGTTGTGGTCCTGAAGGAATCAAACTACTAGATAAAAACTTCAATGTTATATCCCAGTTAGATAAACACGTATACCAGGTAGCCGTCTACAATTATAATGAAGTTATTGTTACAGGTGACAGCAATAAGATCCATAGAGTGACATTACTTCCAAAGATGGAGGTGACGAAAACCATGAAGATGAATACCGAATGCTGGGGTGTAGATGTGTCTGGTGATGAGATCTATGTCACCTGCTTTGACGCTCCTGGTAATGGTGAGGTACAAGTACTCAACATGGCTGGGGTATTACAGCGGAAACTGGGTGTGGATAATGGTAATTCTGTGTTTACATGTCCTAACTATGTGAAGGTCAATGAGAGTGGAAGTAGAGTGTTTGTATCAGACTCGTTCACTCACAATGTCACGTGTCTTGATGAACAAGGTCGAGTGATCTACCAGTACGCAGACACAGAGTTGAAGTTTCCATCAGGAATGTATGTTGATTATGAAGGTAGCCTGGTAGTCTGTGGTTATGATGGTAGCAATGTTCATGTTATCAGACACGATGGTAGAAAAGAGAAAATGTTGTTGTCAGAGACAGACGGTTTAGAGTACCCGATGTGTACAGCAATCAGACAGACTGATGCTTGTCTGGTGATGGGAATATATGCATACAATAAGAAATCACTGATCATTTTTACCGCGAAATAAAAAATAAACAGTTTATATTCTAGACATCCACTCATTCCTTACCTTTTTTTTAAAAAATTCGTAAGATGCATGTTGATTGTAAAATGATATATATACATGCGTAAATGATGATGCGGAGAAATGTTGTACGGAACATGAGTTTAATGTTGTGTCTTTAAATTGTCAAGAACTTGATAGTAGGATCTCCCATGAATACATTTTAGCCGCGATTAAACATCTTAAGAGGAGTACAATTCTTGATTCTTGTTGTTTTCCAGAAAAAATGTTTGAAAGCGTTATAATTCCATTGCACAAGAAGGGCGACAAGAGCTGTGTATCAAAATATCGCGGGATAACAATATAAAGCTGTTTTCCAAACTTTTTAACGCTGTCTTAAATAAACGCATTGACGGTTTTTGCGACGTAAATAGTACACTTTCTGATGCCCAGTTCGGCATCAGGAAAAACAGATCAACCGTTGATGCAATGTTTTCTTTACTTAACTTAATGCAACACTTCTTAAATAGAAAATAAACGCTTATATGTAGTATTTGTAGATCTTAAAAAGTTTTTTGATAGTAAACACAGAAATGCGTTCTGGTTTAAATTACAAACATCCGGCATATACGGAAAGGGTGTTACGTGTCATTAACAATATGTACTCGAAAGTCAAATAATGTGTTTAACATTGTAACATATTTCCGATTTCTTCGATCATGCGATCGGTTTACGACAAGGCGAAATCACATCTCCAATTTTGGTTTCTTTGTTCTTAGATGACATAAAAATGCATCTACAAGACAATTTAGATAGTTGAGTCTTGTTTGATGATGATTAAAATTATTGTGTTACTCTTCGCCGATTATATGGCTATTTTTGCGATGTCACCGACCGAGCTTTATGATAATCTCAACTAGTTATACGATTATTGTACCTAGTTGGGATTAGACGTTAGTGTTTGTAAAACTAAAATTATGTTTTTTTTTATTTTAGGAAATAGGAAAATTCAAACCAAACTAGGTCTGGATGTACAATTATAACGAATATCTTGTCGGTAACTCATTAAAAGCTTTGCACTGTTTGTTTAACAATTGTCGTAAATACCCGTTGCAACCTAAAACTTTATGTCAATTATTTGATTATTTTATCGGGTCCATTTTATGTTGCGGGTAGGAAGTCAGTGGCTTCTCTAAATCTTAAGAAGTACAATGTATACACTTGACATTTTATAAACGCATTTTAAAAGTTAAGTCTTATACCTGCTCGGCTGGTGTATACGTCGATCTGTGCCAATGTCCTATGTATATAGCACGCTATTCAAGACTGGTGCAAGATTGAAAACACTGACAATGATATTGAAACATCTATCTATAATCAAGGATGTAATCAAAGTGCTGATAGCACTAATGAGCGAAGTACCTTCATTGATGTTGACGCTGTAACTGTGAACACCAGCATGACAATAAGTATAAGACCTGTCTTAGGTTCAACACATAAGAAACACATGCATTCTGTGTTACAAAAGAAAATCCTTTAACACTTTCTCTTATACGGCAATTCTGTAGCAGACGACTTTAAACATATTTTTTACAAAAAATGGAAAATCTCTATATTTGAATGAAAAACATAGACTAAACGTGTTGTGAAATTTCTCCTTTTGTCACTATGTTTTCAAAAAGCCGTCTGCTGTAGATGCGTCAGAAAGCGTCTATATTAAGGAAAGGGTTAAACTTTCTATGACTAACTTGTGTGCAATGCATATCCTGATCGGAATACGCAGATGCGCAAATTGACCTTAAAGAATAATTTGAGTATCTGTCCATTCGCAGTAAATTATGCAATAACACTACCTTGGTATTATCATGGATAAGTGTATAGTTGTTGAAACAATTTGACTGTATACATGAATGTAACACATTTTACATCTTATTTGCATCAACATATATGGACTTAACCGTATTATTGAAAGTGCTACTTTTGATACAAAAAAAGGTTATGCAAAATATTATATTATCCTTGTGTATGTTTATCCGAAAGACATTAATTAAATCTTAATTCAAAACACAGAGGAAAGGAATAAAGGAAGAGACCATTTATTCATGCCCTGTATGACCGCTCTCTGAACTTATTGAGCGAGAATCAGTTATATAATCGAGATAGTAACAGGAGACCTCATAACCGTTTATGATATCTGATAGTTTTACAACTTATTTACCCTTTTTCTCTAAACCGAAATTAGAGGCCGGCAAGTGGTATAAGAATAGCTATAGAAAAGTGTGTGATATCTAGAATATTGAATTAATTTTCATGCTACAGGTTTGAGACATTGTGTAAAAGGGAGGAATAAGTCATTTTGAGTAATTGTTACATTTTCTAGAAAAGTTTTCAAAATTCACCCGCTTGATTTGTGTCGTATTCTATCATGTAAAGGGTGAACACTGACAGTTCATTAATGAAAACGTTCGAAGCCTGCCATTTCAAAGAGTTCCTCTGAGTTTGTCAGTTTTCTGTGTATATACATTATGATATTATAAAACGTTGTTTAAAGTGACTGGGTGACTAGTCTACAGTGTGATAATATTGAATGAAATCAAACGTATTTGACATTGTACATATTGATAACAATCTAGTCCACAGTGGAACTACTTTTTGAACTCATTCATGAGGAAGGCGGACTCGGGCAAAAAGGCGTGTTGAAAGTAGTGCGATGCGAATGACAGCCAATCAAATGAAGTAATCTCAAATCCTTCCGCGGTTGACTGTGATTGCAGCTTTAAATTGGATTTTCGAAAGCAGGCATCGGATCGCTTCGCGACCCTTCGCTCAAAAATTGGGGTGAATAAACTCTGTTTATACATTTAATTGCATTTGAATAAAGTTTGAGCCCTGATGTGGGAAACCCGGCCGGGTAGCTCAATTGGTAGCGTATCTGACTCGTGATCTGGAGATCACGGGTTCGATACCCGGTTGCGGCGACATTCTTTCGGGCGATGTTTTCCATTGCCTCTCACCTCTGATCTATGTGAGAAAGTAGTCAGTGGCTTCGAAAGAATGTTGTGTAAGTACTGGTGTGGGAAAGCCAGGAAAACATGGGTAGGTGCACTGACCGCCGTGATATGACCAAATCTGTTGAAAGCGGCGTTAAACTCCAAACAAACAAACTGATGTGGGAAAGAAAGGCAACCCATGGTAACAAACTCCGCCGTCGTGATGAAACCGAAATATTGTAATTACGTTGGTTATCTCCCTTTAAGCATAACATTCATAGTCGACACGTGAACAGTGTAGCTGCGATCTAGAAATGGTTATATAATGTTTAAATACTGAATATGGTAATGCTAAACAACTTACTCGTACTCATTCTCGTTGTCACAGTTGAACAAATTAGCACACTTTCCCTAGTCATTATATTTAAGTTGTACAATTATTGTTGAATAAAGGAAAATGCTTCACTCCATTCAAATACCAATTATTAATTATTTTCTTTGTTAAAAAGTTTGAAACTCTCTATAAAGCATAGTACAGTGAGTATTTGAAAAGTTGCCATTTTTATTTGTTTGGCGCGTAGCCAAACAGAATATAGACGGCGTTTCGAACCTCTGTTTCTTAAGTCAAAAGTTTTGATTCATACGCCCTGAATGTAGTTCCAATTACATGCGCTTACCCTTCAAATTTACGACGATCTATGTAAGAATTGTATGTCTATTTTAAATTAGTGTTATACCCTCGTTCTGCAGAAATTGAAAATGAAATGAAACATTGTATTTAAAAAATGAACGCGGAGAGATTTAAAAATCACAATGAGTGAATTGCTACAGGGAGAACCATTTCCGATTTAAGCTCCAGATACGGCATGAATTTTCAATCACGCATTGAAATGTAGCTAAAAAACAGAATTGAAAATATTTTCTTTGTGTCATGTCAGCCATATAAATATAGTATAACGAATTAAAAAAAATATATTTGCGTCATAAGATGCATTTAAAATGAGAGTGACACATTTGCAGGGAAATCGTGATCGTCAAATTATATTTATAAATACAACGGTATGCCTTATTCTCCGTGGTAGCCAGACTTTTCGACCCTCCGACTTTTCGACCCCTCTGATTCGATTCCTAGTTTCCGACCCCTCTTTCAATTGTCAGTTTATATACTATAAAAATGTACTTTGTTGTATATTCACTATACTGTTTACAGAAAATGTATTGATTATCAGTACACTATTTTTAATAATTACGTTTTCATATCTTGTAAATTCGCTTCATTGTTCAATAAAAATATTTATATTGAATCATCGATACGTCAATGAAGGAAGCTTTAAATATTTCACCCTATTACAACAACTCATATTTCTGATACACTAGTTTTGTGGGCCCACCCCAGTCGCGGCACTACGGTCATGGTGGAGTGCCCATGGGCAATGCACATTTTCTAGCCTAGTACTGGTTTGTTTACCCAGGGATCATAAATAAGTGAACTGTCGCCGTGATATAACTGAAATAATGTTGAAAGCGGCGTAAAATCCCAATAAATAAATAAATAAATTTGTGGGCCCAGGGCTTGTCGTCTTTACAAAACTGTTCGTGTACGTAAACCTCGATAACCGTGTACAGGTATCGATAAGAACGACAAGCATATTATATAGCGCTATAAAGCTTATCGCACTCGTTTCTCTTCTCTGTATAAGTAGTCCCTGGTTATTGTATCAATAAATCAAAACATGGCAGAAAGATCATTCGTGGCTACGCTTTGACGAATCGCTACACGCCATTTAGAAGTTTGGAGACGATAAAACTTCGTCTTTTGTCACTCGCTGTACAACTTTTCGTGTTAAAACAGTCAACAGTCATGCAATTAGTATATCACATGTGTCTAAAATAAAAACCGAAAATTGTCGTCTGCTATTACACTGTCAAAAATGACAATTCATGTCAGTCTGCTCCGTGAACAGCTCTGTGAACAGCTAACAATACATTTCAAATCGCAACTTCAGCAGTTTTCATTGTATTCATGTCTGAAATACAATCTTAAATTATGTTGCATTTCTAAATGACGGTCCACTGTACAAAACAAGACATCAAGCACATTAATTTATAGTGTATCAGATTAACCAACAAGAAATCAATTGCCGATTAGCAGTTAAGCATGACTGATCATTTTACCAAGCTAATCAGTTAAAGACAGGTGTATGCTAAATCATCAATTAACACCTATATACACCGATAATTGAACCAAGGTTCAAACAGTCTTAGCAATCAGGGGTCGAAAAGTCGGAGGGTCGAAAAGTCTGGCAGCCATAATCTCCTTTTGTCCGGCGTCTGTCGTCCGTCAATATCTTCTCCTCAGTAACGAGTGGGTCAAATAGGATGAAACTTCACAGAAACCATCCTCTCATTGACCTCACCAGAATTCCTTCAAATGTTTGTAATTCATGCAGAATTCTGGTTTCCATGGCAACGAAACCAAATTCTTCTTCTCCCAAACTGGTTGGCAGATTTTCGAATCATTTTAAAGAAGCGTTCCTTGGATAACCGTCTATCGGATTCTTTCAAGTCATGTTGATTGGTCGAAAAACTTTGCCGCAAGGGGGCGGTGCTATTTTGCCTAATATGGCTATAGAGAAAACTCTTCCTCTGAAAGTGTATGGTCGATTTTCAAATAATTTGTAGAAATGTACCTTGGGTGACCCTCTATCAGATTCCTTCAAGCCAAGTTGATTGGTAGAAAAACATGGCCGCAAGGGGGCGGGGCTTTTTTGCCTTATATGGCTATAGTGTAAACTCAAAAAATCTTCTCCTCCAAAAGTGTCAGGCCGATTTTCAAATAATTTTGTAGAAATGTTCCTAGGTTGACCCTCTTTCAGATTCCTTCAAGCCAAGTGCATTGGTCGAATATATGGCTATACTGAAAACTTGAAAAATCTTCACCGAAAGTGTTTGGCCAATTTTCAATTTTTGTTGTAGAAATGTTCACTGGGAGACCCTCTATCAGATTCCTTCAAGCCATGTTGATTGGTAGATCACTATGACGAAAAGCATGGCCGAAAAACATGGCCGCTAGGGGACGGGGCTATTAGTTGTAGAAATGTTCCTTGGGAGACCCTCTATCAGATTCCTTCAATCCATGTTGATTGGTCGAAAAAAATGGGACTATTTTGCGTTATATGGCTATAGTGAGAACTTAAAAAATCTTCTCCTCCGAAAGATGTTTAAATAATTGTGTAGAAACGTTCCTTCGGAGGCCCTCTATCAGATTTATTCAAGCAATGTTGACATGGCCCCCACAGGGTACTCTGGATGTTGCATTTGGAATCTTTGTCAGAATAATTGTCTTGATGTGTATTACATTGCTTATTTCAGGTGAGTGATCTAGGGCCATCATGACCCTCTTGTTAAGCAGGAAGCTTTTGAGTAAGATTTTAGAAAACCCTTGGTCAATTGTGATTTTTTTTGTAACAAAAATTGGTAAATACTTAGATGAGTGAGTCGGGGCCATAATGGTTATCCATTTGTTTAACATGTCTTTTGAAACTTGGTAATTAAATATAATATTCACATACATGTATGTCTCATGATTTATTTTTATAGACAACTAAAAATGGCATTTAATTTTAACGGTTGTGTCATTTATTCTTTTACCCGAAGTTGTAATATTTATAAACAATGCATAGTTTATAAATCACATATCTATGCAAAGCTTTATGTACCCAAACAAAAAGGTGCCTTCAGCGCTTTGATTGTAACAGTATTTAAATACTGAATATGATAATTCTAAGCAACTAACACGGATGCGAAGCCAGATCAGTTGATATTTTTATTTCGAAATTTGACTTAACCCCAGTCGTGTTCCGTAATGGCCCGATCACATTGGGCCGAATGCCATTCCGTTCGAATAGGATTATATTCGGGAAGCATTCGGTGTGTTCTAGGAGCATACTGGCTGTTCGGCTCCGTACGGATGCATACGGAACGGCATTCGGTAGCTACAAACATTTGTTTTGCATGTTCAAAATAATATTCATCGACCTTCCGAACCATCCGAATGTGGCGGCGTCCATGTGTATTCAGGAAGTATTCGGGAAGCATTCTAGGAGCATATGACATGTACGGAAAACGTTCGAGAAACATGCGTCTAGTTCTTGGTACATTCGGAATGAGACTTTGGAGGTGCTGGGTTCCGTATGCTTTCCGAACACCCGGAATGGATCATCTTCTCCTGCCAAGTAACAGTACATGCATCATAGTTGTAGTACGCCTTCAGTATATCCCTCTGGTCCTTGGCAGTAAGGGTGTCACGGTTGCCGCCCAAGTGGCGAGTCATGTCTTGGAGGTCTCTTCCATCTCTCGACTCGCCGGGGAAGACATTATGGTCCTCGTCCTCACTAACATATGAATTGAACTGAGAGAAACTCCCCTATTTATAGGAAGTTTGCGGATTTTACCGGCATTCGGAAAGCGTTCGGAAAGGGCTTGTCATGTTATATGTACGTTCGGGGTGTTCTGAAAGCATCCGGAACATACTGTGCATTCTGGAAGTGTACGAGCATTTCGGAAAATGTTCTGAAAGAATAATTGAAGGGTTCTGGCTATTTGTTATACGTTCGGCGGCATAAATGAAAAAAAATAAATACGGAAAGGATACTAAAAACGTTCGGAAAGCATTCGTCATGTTCTATGTCCATTCGGAGTGTTCTGAAGCATACGGAACTTACTGTGCATTCTGGAAGTGTACGAGCAGTTCAGAAAAGTTATTTTGAACATGCACAACACATTTTTGGAGCTACCGAATGCCGTTCCGTATGAATCCGTACGGAGCCGAACATTCAGTATGCTCCTAGAACACACCGAATGCTTCCCAAATATGATCCGTTCGCTCCCCGAACACCCAAATTCCCATTCGGAAAGCAAACGGAATGGCATTCGGCCCAATGAGAGCGCCCCAAAATGGTTATTTTTACATAGAACATGACGAACCCTTTCCGAATGCTTTCAGATTGCATGCGGAAAGAGTTCGGTTCATTCTAGTTCGATTCGCCGTGTTCTGAAAGCATCTGGAAAGCATACGGAAAGCGTTCGGAAAGAAAACCTTTCGAAATCAACATGTGGGAAATATTCGATCCATTCTGAAAGCATTCTGAAACCATACTGTAAACATTCGGAAAGCAAACGGAAAGCATTAGGTGATACATTGGGGAAAACTCATTCGGAGCGACATTCGGCAGGTTTAAACAATTACACCACTTTCGCATACGGAAAGCAAACGGAATGGCATTCGGCCTAATGTGATCGGGCCATAACATAAGTTATTGAATCGAAGCAGCTGAATCATTGTTCACATACAAACAATGATAGCCACGGGTACTATTCAAATAACCACGGGTACTTTTCAAATAACTACGGATACTATTCAAATAACCACGGATACTATTAAAATAACCACGGATCCTATTAAAAATATCCACTGATACTATTCAAATAACTACGGATACTATTTAAATAACCACGGATACTATTCAAATAACTACGGATACTATTAAAATAACTACGGTTACTATTCAAATAACTACGGATACTATTCAAATAACCACGGATACTATTCAAATAACTACGGATACTATTCAAATAACCACGGATACTATTCAAATAACTACGGATACTATTTAAATAACCACGGATACTATTCAAATAACTACGGATACTATTAAAATAACTACGGTTACTATTCAAATAACTACGGATACTATTCAAATAACCACGGATACTATTCAAATAACTACGGATACTATTCAAATAACTACGGATACTATTCAAATAACCACGGATACTATTCAAATAACTACGGATACTATTCAAATAACCACGGATACTATTCAAATAACTACGGATACTATTCAAATAACCACATATATTATTCAAATAACTACGGATACTATTCAAATAACCACGAATACTATTCAAATAACCACATATATTATTCAAATAACTACGGATACTATTCAAATAACCACGGATACTATTCAAATAACTACGGATACTATTCAAATAACCACATATATTATTCAAATAACTACGGATACTATTCAAATAACCACGGATACTATTCAAATAACTACGGTTACTATTGAAATAAATACGGATATTATTCAAATAACCACGAATACTATTCAAATAACCACGGATACTATTCAAATAACCACGGATACTACTCAAATAACTACGGATACTACTCAAATAACTACGGTTACTATTGAAATAAATACGGATATTATTTAAATAACCACGAATACTATTCAAATAACCACGGATACTATTCAAATAACCACGGATATTATTCAAATAACCACGAATACTATTCAAATAACCACAGATACTATTCAAATAACCACGAATACTATTCAAATAACCACGGATACTATTCAAATATTCACTGATACTATTTAAATAACCACAGATACTATTAAAATAACTACGGTTACTATTCAAATTACCACGGATACTATTCAAATAACTACGGATCTTATTTCAAATAACTACGGATACTATTCAAATAATACGGATACTATTTCAAATAACTACGGATACTATTCAAATAACTACGGATACTATTCAAATAACCACATATATTATTCAAATAACTACGGATACTATTCAAATAACTACGGATACTATTTCAATTAACTACGGATACTATTCAAATAACCACTGATACTATTCAAATAACTACGGATACTATTCAAATAACCACGGATACTATTCAAATAACTACGGATACTATTCAAATAACCACGGATACTATTCAAATAACCACGGATACTACTCAAATAACTACGGATACTACTCAAATAACTACGGTTACTATTGAAATAAATACGGATATTATTCAAATAACCACGAATATTATTCAAATAACCACGGATACTATTCAAATAACCACGAATACTACTCAAATAACCACGGATACTACTCAAATAACTACGGTTACTATTGAAATAAATACGGATATTATTCAAATAACCACGAATACTATTCAAATAACCACGGATACTATTCAAATAACCACGGATATTATTCAAATAACCACGAATACTATTCAAATAACCACGGATACTATTCAAATAACCACGGATACTATTCAAATAACCACGGATACTATTCAAATAACTACGGATACTACTCAAATAACTACGGTTACTATTGAAATAAATACGGATATTATTCAAATAACCACGGATATTATTCAAATAACCACGAATAGTATTCAAATAACCACGGATACTATTTAAATAACCACGGATATTATTCAAATAACCACGAATACTATTCAAATAACCACAGATACTATTCAAATAACCACGGATACTATTCAAATAACCAAGGATACTATTCGAATATTCACTTATACTATTTAAATAACAACAGATACTATTCAAATAACTACGGATACTATTCAAATATCCACGGATACTATGCACATAACCACGGATCTTATTTCAAATAACTACAGATACTATTCAAATAACTACGGATACTATTTCAAATAACTACGGATACTATTCAAATAACTACGGATACTATTCAAATAACCACATATATTATTCAAATAACTACGGATACTATTTAAATAGCTATATACGGATAATATTAAAAAAAACACGGATACTATTCAAATTCCCTCGGATGTTCTTACAAGAGACTGTCTCGTTATATGTTTGGGTTAACATTTGAAACGATGAAAACTTCTAATGAATACATTAATCGGAAAGTAGACAGCACAATATCCATCCTATTCTAGTTGGGCAGAAGTTTTATAGTTATATAGATAATATCGCAGAGAAGGAAATGATGAAAACTAACTCAGTGTAGTATACCATGAGACATGTTACCATAACTCTCAGGGTCAACCCTTTCAATGCTGACTTTTGTAAATGAACGTGTCCAGCTTTAGAACTGGAAGGGTCCATGGCTAATTTCAGAAATATCAAGATGTATTATTGATCAGCCAACACTAAAGAACCTGGTCAGACGGCGCGGATGATTGGGCTGTTCTGACACTATGTCGATCACACAGGCTTCACAAAATCGATCCAGCAGTCGCTGATGGCAATATTTTAATGTGAAAAATAAGGGACCAAATCTAACTAAGCATAATTTTTAGCTCACCGAGTTCACCTGTGCAGTCTGTCTGTCTGTTCAAATGTGCCTACATGCAACTTATAAATCAATAGACCGATTTAAAACATTTCTTATGTGGTCCTGTTTCAAAGTTGTTCATAAAATTAAATTCCCTGCAGAACTTTGGTTGCTGCGGCATCTGAAAAGGTGGAAAATGTCAAAACTTTAAAACTCCTCTTGCCCAAAAGTAGGGGCAAATTGGAAAATTCTTTCGCACAAACGTTCCTTGGAGGACCCTTTAGCAAGATTGTTAAAATTACTCCGATCCGTTGAAAAACATGACCGATAGGGGCGAAGCTTGTTTTCCTTATATGTGTTAAGTGAAAACTTTAAAAATCTTCTTGTCCACTTCTTTGCCCAATTTGAAAATTATTTGGTACAGATGTTCCTTAGGTGTCCCTCTTTCAAGATTGTTCAAATTATTCCGATCCGTTGAAAAACATGGCCGCCAGGGGGCGGAGCTTGTTATCCTTATATGTGAATAGTGAAACATTCAACATTTTTCCTTATCATTTTGTGACTCCCTACCATGACTGTAAGATTGTTCAAATTATTTCCATCCGTAGAAAAACATGGCTGTCAGGGGGTAGGGTCGTAGGGGCTTGTTTTCCTTGTATGAATATATAGTGAAAAATTGTCAAAAAGCCTGATTTTGAAATAACTTTGCAAACGCGTTTCTTGGGTGGACCTTTACCAAGATTGTAGGAATTATTCAGATTTTATGAATGACATGGCCAACATGGGTTCTTGCTTGTTTTTCTTGTATGCATTAAGTATGTACACTGAAAACTCTTTAAATTATATTAAATCAGGTGAGCGATCCAGGGCCACCATGGCCCTCTTGTTATTGTAATACACATATTCTTATCACATTAACCCTTTCCCGCTTACAAAAATGGGCAGCAGACGACTTTGTTTTCAAATGGGGTGTGCTGTAGATGATTCAAAACACCTGTGCAAATGTATGGCTATATTTATATGTGAAGATGGAAGTAACAATATAATCATTTCTTTGTTCTTTTGCTTTAATCCTTATTACCTTTTAACAAAGTCGCTGCAGACGAATTTGAAACATCCAGCGACAAATATGGAAAACATCTAACAATCAAAGTATGATTATTGAATAGTCGCGGTTGAACAAATTGTGAGCAAATTTCTCCGATTTTGTTACAATATTTTCAAAAGTCGTCTGCTGCAAGTGGATCAATTTGTGTTTGCATGATGGAAAGGATTAACCATTCTGACGATGACGGATATAATAAATGTTTTAAGTCAACATAAGTTATCTTCATCAGGACACCTGAATGAGAACAAAGACTCGCGCCAAAGAAAAAAACCATTCAACAACTTTTTCATAAAATTTAATCATATGAAATATTTTAAACTTTCGTTGGAAACATTGCACAAACGAATACATTCCTTACAATAAGCATATTTCCTACAGGATTTCCAATATTAGTCTGCTATGCACATTTCTAAATTCGCTTGTATCAAGAAAAGATATACTTTCTTAAACCTCAAGGGAGTGTACTCTCCTGTTAAAAAATGTGTCATTATAAAGTTATCTGTCGGTTACCACACACAAGGAAGTATAACGAGTATAGACAGGGGAAGGACATTTTGTTGTTAAGGAAGGCATTATTCCTGTATCGACCATTTTCAGTTCTGGTGAGTTATTTTCTTATTACAGAATATAAAATGATATAACTAAACAATATAACAGTTTGAAGAATTGTTAATCAAATTATTTAAGATTGTGTCGATATCGATTTCAAAGGTCTGCACTCAAAGTGTTTGTTTTTGTCTTGTTGAAAGGTTCTGTATTGGATAAGATTAAACGAACAAATCTATGAAGAAAGGTATAGAGTTAGAAGAGTGATATGTGGAGCAACGGTGCGAGAACGCTATAAGATAGAACGACACATGAACTTTTAGATGTTATATAAACTGCAATATCGTTGAAAACGTCGTTAACCTCCGATCAATCTATCAATGAACTCTCTAAATATATAATAATAACATTTAATAATATTTGTCGGACACAATACTATCAATTGAACAGCATTTTTATTTTTTTATGTGAGAATTCCGGCCAATTGGTTCATGTTTGTCAATCTATTACAATAGAAATAAATAAATTAAAAAAACTTTCTATAGACTCGTCCAATATGAGAAAAATCAATTTATAACTACGATCTGGATTAATGACATGGGAATCTTATGCGGTTAGAATCATAATTAGAAAATGAAACGAAGTGTAAAGTGCAGTGACTCTATTTTACCATTTGACATCTGCTGTTGTTGTTTCATTTAGGCGAAGGACAAAATAACACCCTGAGTAGGTAAAAGATCAATAGCATCACAGGCGTCCGAATTTCTATTACAGCAAAAAATGCCGAAAATCACAAAATAACTCGCCAAAATACTCAAATAGTCTCTCTATATTGTCTATACGCTATGAAAAATGATCGTAATGGTTATTTGGGGAATCCCGCACGTGTTACTATAAATAGCCCCTCTTTACGTCCATATAGTGTAATAATAATGACAAGGTGTGCAACGGCGTTTCCCCCCCCTTGCTCGATTCGGGCAATAATTTCCGCTGAAATACGCCTAAACCGACCTAGTCTCAGGTAGAGACAGGTTCACAAATGATTTTTCTCCTGATCCATAACATCAAAATTTGCCAACCGACCAACACGCCGGCGTTCTTAAGCTAACTGTTCATTATTTTTGGAAATTCGCCGAGTTCCCGACCGCCATGCGCTGACGTCACAATAATCACGTTCTGCAGCGTATATTTAACGCGTATTGACGCGCTTTTTTAGAATATTGTACCTGAGCAATGTTCGTTGGACTTGGTATTTAATCATTTTTCTTCCAAAAATAAAATTATTCATAAAAAATACGCTATATATTTGTACGTTTTAGAAAGAAGTATAAACATTATTTGTTAGACCATATATTAAATCGTAGTTTGATTAATCCGTCGCCGCAGAATTGTTATTAGTGTGACGTCAGCGCATGGCGGTCGGGAACTCGGCGAATTTCCAAAAATAATGAACAGTTAGCTTAAGAACGCCGGCGTGTTGGTCGGTTGGCAAATTTTGATGTTGTGGATCAGGAGAAAAATCATTTGTGAACCTGTCTCTACCTGAGACTAGGTCGGTTTAGGCGTATTTCGGCGGAAATTATTGCCCGAATCGAGCAAGGGGAGAAAACGCCGTTGCACACCTTGTCATTATTATTACACTATATGGACGTAAAGAGGTGCTATTTATAGTAACACGTGCGGGATTCCCCAAATAACCATTACGATCATTTTTCATAGCGTATAGACAATATAGAGAGACAATTTGAGTATTTTGGCGAGTTATTTTGTGATTTTCAGCATTTTTTGCTGTAATAGAAATTCGGACGCCTGTGATAGCATTAACACAGGTATACTATAAAACATGTAACCGTTATTTGACACGTTATGTTATGGGGTATTGATATAAACCCACAGGGGCCTGGCACGCTATTTAATTGTTTTTAACAAATTATACTCGATTATATATAGACTTTATATAATAGATTTTCTCTTTTCTTTAGCGCGCTAGGCCCCTATGATATAAACTATACTTGTCTGCTCTTTGCACATTTGAAGAATTGGAAACAATTAACTTTAATTTGATATCACTTGTTTTATAAATTAATAGAGCATAGTTACACACCGTTACTCCTCTCAGTAATGCCTATACTATAGAGCGCCTCTTTGGCCAGTTCGACAGTTATGCATCAGTTCACAGACTTGCTCGCGTTTTCGTTAATCACAATTTCAAAAGGATATATTTACGTTAGACACGGCTAATTTGTACTTCAGCGATATTTTATCGATATCTTAAATATTTTCGGGAGTGAGTAGATCTACTTATTATTGATGGAAACTAGTTAATAGTTCATATTATGAGGTAGAAGTCTGCAAGTCTCTGCTTCCTTCTGTTATGAATATTTTGCTGTTTTCACGATTTCATCAGATTTCCAAAATTCATTGGATTCGTACTCGGTTTTTCATGTTTCGTTCGAGATGAACGATTCGTACCATCTGGTTTCGCTCTTTGCTATTAGGGATCTGACTTGACCATTTTCTTTTGTTTATTTTTCAGTTTTCTTCTGGCATGTTCAAAACGATTAAACTGGCATTACAAACAAACACAACAGACTTATTAATTATTGCTATATGTTGACTATACATGTGAACTTTCATGATGCTCAATCTTGATCATAAATATCTTTAATTTACTTCGTATTTTTTGTTTATATACTCCCGTTTTTTCTATCATACGTCTGCTAAACTGTAAGAAGAATAGACTTACCCCTCTCCTTCCAAAGCTTGTGTCACACTTAACTTACAACTAGAGGCAATAAACCTCAATATGTGTTAATATTTAAGCACCTATGTTTTTTTGTTTTTTTAATTGATCTAGTTAGAGGATTTAAAACCGTTTATAGGTAAAAAAAAAAACCTTGAGAATCTTTAGCTTGTATGACATATTATAGTTGCAGTGAATGTTAATCAAACAGTAAACAAAATGGTTTCAGGACTTAACTTAGCATTTCACAACTAAACTTCACATGCTGAATATCACATATATCGTAGCATATAAAACGTTTAATCCCTACGTCAATAGTTACCCTTTCTGCTCTTGGTAACCTTTTTATATAGGCTATGGTAGCCAGGTGAGCAAAATAAGCACATATTGGCCTTCTTGTTTAAAATAAAGGGACATTTGGCTTCATGTTCGAAATATTTATATCCTGTCTGTTTGCAGTGTAGGTTATTTAAATATATTTAACTGCATCTGCTTCCTTTAAGTCATGCTTCAAAATCATGCGCGGCGTCTTTGATGCTTTGCATCAAAATTCTTCTTGTTAATACTTGTACTGTGTCCTCAACTATGTCCAAACTGCCGATTAGTTATTGTACCGTGTCCTCAACTATGTCCCGACTGGTGTCCTCAACTATGTCCCGACTGCTGATTAGTTATTGTACCGTGTCCTCAACTATGTCCCGACTGGTTATTAGTTATTGTACCTTGTCCTCAACTAGGTCTAGACTGCCGATTAGTTATTGTACCGTGTCCTCAACTATGTCCCGACTGCTGATTAGTTATTGTACCGTGTCCTCAACTATGACCCGACTGCTTATTAGTTATTGTACTGTGTCCTAAATTATGTCTAGACTGCTGATTAGTTATTGTACCGTGTCCTCAACTATGTCTAGACTGCTGATTAGTTATTGTACCGTGTCCTCAACTATGTCTAGACTGCTGATTAGTTATTGTACCATGTCCTCAACTCTGACCCGACTGCTGATTAGTTATTGTACCGTGTCCTCAACTATGTCTAGACTGCTGATTAGTTATTGTACCATGTCCTCAACTCTGACCCGACTGCTTATTAGTTATTGTACCGTGTACTCAACTATGTCCCGACTGCTGATTAGTTATTGTACCGTGTCCTCAACTATGTCCCGACTGATTATTGGTTATTGTACCGTGTCCTCAACTCTTTCTAGACTGCTGTTTGTTATTGTACTGTGTCCTCAACTATGTCCCGACTGCTTATTAGTTAGTGTACAGTGTCTTCAACTAGGTCCCGACTGCCTATTAGTTATTGTACCGTGTCCTAAACTATGTCTAGACTGTTGATTAGTTCTTGTACCGTGTCCTGAACTATGTCCCGACTGCTGATAAGTTATTGTACTGTGTCCTCAACTATGTCCCGACTGCTGATTAGTTATTGTACCGTGTCCTAAACTATGTCTAGACTGTTGATTAGTTCTTGTACCGTGTCCTCAACTTTATCTAGTCTGCTGATTAATTATTGTACCGTGTCCTCAACTATGTCCCGACTGCTGATTAGTTATTGTACCGTGTCCTCAACTATGTCCCGACTGCTGATTAGTTATTGTACAGTGCCTTCAAATAGGTCCCGACTACTGATTAGTTATTGTATCGTGTCCTAAACTATGTCTAGACTGTTGATTAGTTATTGTACCGTGTCCTCAACTTTATCTAGACTGCTTATTAGTTATTGTACCGTGTCCTCAACTATGTCCCGACTGCTGATTAGTTATTGTACAGTGTCTTCAACTAGGTCCCGACTGCTGATTAGTTATTGTACCGTGTCCTCAACTATGTCCCGACCGCTGATTAGTTATTGTACCGTGTCCTCAACTAGGTCCCGACTGCTGATTAGTTATTGTACCGTGTCCTCAACTATGTCCCGACTGCTGATTAGTTATTGTACCGTGTCCTCAACTAGGTTCCGACCACTGGTTAATTATTGTACCGCGTCCTAAACTATGACCCGACTGCTGATTAGTTATTGTACCGTGTCCTAAATTATGTCTAGACTGTTGATTAGTTATTGTACCGTGTCCTCAACTATGTCTCGACTGCTGATTAGTTATTGTATTGTCCTAAATTATGTCTAGACTGTTGATTAGTTATTGTACCGTGTCCTAAACTATGACCGACTGCTGATTAGTTATTGTATCGTGTCCTAAACTATGTCTAGACTGTTGATTAGTTATTGTACCGTGTCCTCAACTATGTCTAGACTGCTTATTAGTTATTGTACCGTGTCCTCAACTATGTCCCGACTGCTGATTAGTTATTGTACCGTGTCCTAAACTTTTTCTAGACTGCTGATTAGTTAGTGTACTGTGTCCTCAACTATGTCTAGACTGCTGATTAGTTATTGTACCATGTCCTCAACTATGTCCCGACTGCTGATTAGTTATTGTACCGTGTACTCAACTATGTCTAGACTGCTGATTAGTTATTGTACCGTGTCCTCAACTATGTCTAGACTGCTGATTAGTTATTGTACCGTGTCCTCAACTATGTCTCGACTGCTGATTAGTTATTTTACCGTGTCCTCAACTATGTCTAGACTGCTGATTAGTTAGTGTACTGTGTCCTCAACTATGTCTAGACTGCTGATTAGTTATTGTACCGTGTCCTCAACTATGTCTAGACTGCTGATTAGTTATTGTACCGTGTACTCAACTATGTCCCGACTGCTGATTAGTTATTGTACCGTGTCCTCAACTATGTCTAGAATGCTGATTAGTTATTGTACAGTGTCCTCAACTATGTCTAGACTGCTTATTAGTTATTGTACCGTGTCCTCAACTATGTCTAGACTGCTGATTAGTTATTGTACCGTGTCCCCAACTATGTCTAGACGGCTGATTAGTTATTGTACCGTGTCCTCAACTATGTCTCGACTGCTGATTAGTTATTGTACCGTGTCCTCAACTATGTCTAGACTGCTGATTAGTTATTGTACCATGTCCTCAACTCTGACCCGACTGCTTATTAGTTATTGTACCGTGTACTCAACTATGTCCCGACTGCTGATTAGTTATTGTACCGTGTCCTCAACTATGTCTAGACTGCTGATTAGTTATTGTACCATGTCCTCAACTATGTCTAGACTGCTTATTAGTTATTGTACCGTGTCCTCAACTATGTCCCGACTGCTGATTAGTTATTGTACCGTGTCCTCAACTATGTCCCGACTGCTTATTAGTTATTGTACCGTGTCCTCAACTATGTCTAGAATGCTGATTAGTTATTGTACAGTGTCCTCAACTATGTCTAGACTGCTTATTAGTTATTGTACCGTGTCCTCAACTATGTCTAGACTGCTGATTAGTTATTGTACCGTGTCCCCAACTATGTCTAGACTGCTGATTAGTTATTGTACCGTGTCCTCAACTATGTCTCGACTGCTGATTAGTTATTGTACCGTGTCCTCAACTATGTCTAGACTGCTGATTAGTTATTGTACCATGTCCTCAACTCTGACCCGACTGCTTATTAGTTATTGTACCGTGTACTCAACTATGTCCCGACTGCTGATTAGTTATTGTACCGTGTCCTCAACTATGTCTAGACTGCTGATTAGTTATTGTACCATGTCCTCAACTATGTCTAGACTGCTTATTAGTTATTGTACCGTGTCCTCAACTATGTCCCGACTGCTGATTAGTTATTGTACCGTGTCCTCAACTATGTCCCGACTGCTTATTAGTTATTGTACCGTGTCCTCAACTAGGTTCCGACCACTGGTTAGTTTTTGTACCGCGTCCTAAACTATGACCCGACTGCTGATTAGTTATTGTACCGTGTCCTAAATTATGTCTAGACTGCTGATTAGTTATTGTATCGTGTCCTAAATTATGTCCCGACTGTTGACTAGTTATTGTACCGTGTCCTAAATTATGTCTAGACTGCTGATTAGTTATTGTACCGTGTCCTAAATTATGTCCCGACTTTTGATTAGTTATTGTACCGTGTCCTAAACTATGTCCAGACAGCTTATTAATTTTTGAACCGTGTCCTAAATTATGTCCCGACTATTGATTAGTTATTGTACCGTGTCCTAAAGTATGTCCCGACTGCTTATTAGTTATTGTACCGTGTCCTAAATTATGTCCCGATCGCTGATTACTTTTTGTACTGTGTCCTAAATTATGTCCCGACTGCTTATTAGTTATTGTACCATGTCCTAAAGTATGTCCCGATTGCTGATTAGTTATTGTACCGTGTCCTAAATTATGCCCCGATTGCTGATTAGCTTTTGTACTGTGTCCTAAGTTATGCCCCGATTGCTGATTAGTTTTTGTTCTGTGTCCTAAATTATGCCCCGATTGCTGATTAGTTTTTGTACTGTGTCCTAAATTATGTCCCGACTGCTTATTAGTTATTGTACCGTGTCCTAAATTATGTCCCGATTTCTGATTAGTTATTGTACCGTGTCCTAAATTATGCCCCGATTGCTGATTAGGTTTTGTACCATGTTCTAAACTCAAGTCGCTATTGATTTATATGTATTGAGACTTATCAATAGTGCAGTGAGGTTGTTAATCAACTGGTATCGGATGTGAATTTCAACTGTTTAACCCTTTTCCGCATACAGGCGCTTTCTGACGCCTCTGCAGCAGACGACTTTTGAAAACATTGTGTCAAAAGGAGAATATGCTCATGATAAGCAAATGTACATGTTGGCACAATATTTATAAATCTATAAATTAATTAAACTTTCTTTTACAGGTTTTTCCGTATTTTTGTGGATATGTTTTCAAAGTCGTCTGCTACAGATTTTTTGCATGTGGGAAAGGGTTAAACCGACAATTAATCAACGTCCTTGCGATCAGCGAGTTTTGTTATATATTGAAAACCTTCTTTTGAAAGAAGCCTACTAATTTTTTTTTTTTGCAATAAGGCAACTTATAAGAGTAAAGATTAAATCAGAGTTAGTGTACAACACGCTTAACGTGTAGTCTTATCGATGACCTTGTGTACATTAAGCAGGTTATCAAATGTGTTACGTCATTAAAACATTAAGCCTTCGTACAAAGAGCTAAGAAAATGACATGAGCGTCGATCTGCGAAAACCAACCGTTTGTGTGTACGATCTAATGTTTTTCAGATTAACGCGTTGAAGGGTCTTGACCATGGCAAGTAGTTTATCCATATACAAAGGGTCTGATGAAATCTTTTTACAAGACTGTGACGTATGCAGCCATCATAACGTGTCATCCGAGGCGGTGTCATATTGTACCAGCTGTCAGGAGTTCATGTGCTCTACATGCGATAAAGCACACCGGGGTTCGAAACTCACGAGGAACCACAAACTACAGTCGGGAAGCAATATGCCTTCTGCATCAACTACGGCTAGATCAAAACCACTTATCATGTTTTGTGAACACCATAAAATATTACAATCCAAATATGACCAGATGAAAGTAATGAGGAACGCAGACAAAAAGATAGATAACTCCGAGTTAGATAAATGTCTCCAAGACATGCGTCAAATACGAAAGGACATAAACGAAACCTTAGATAGGATAGAGAAAACTCTTTCCAAGGAAATCAAAGAAATTGATGAAAGGATAAGCAAGGAAGTTGAAGATCACGTGACAATTGTTGTGGACGCTCTTGCTCAAATTTCAGATCAACTGAAATCAATGGAAGATTACGAGAAAACGTCAGACGCCGAAGTAATGTTTGTCGGTATGAAGAGAGCCAGTACCATTCAATCGACTTATGCAGATACCATGATTCAGATGCAAGAAGAGCTCGATCAACCTGAAAAGACATTCAGGATAAATGACATCCTTTATGACGTGGTAAAACAACTGCAATCTGTAGATACAGTCCTGATTGACAACAATTGTGATTCTCTGAATAGCACGTATCTTAAGCAGGACATAAGAGGTGGACGTATATATGGACGAGAGAATCTGAAGTCTCTAGTTAACATGTCCTTTTCCGATCGACGTGAAATCGATGTTGGAGCTACATGTGTATCCGGCTGTACCTTCATGCCCGATGGGCATCTAGTCCTATGTTGTTGTGATGGAGGACTAATACTACTTGATAACAACTTCAATGTAACCTCCCAGTTAAATAAATATGTACAACATGTAGCCGTCATAAATGATACTGAAGTTGTTGTTACGGGTGGTGGCAAAGAGATCCATAGAGTGAAGTTATTTCCCAAGATAGAGGTGATTAAAACCATGAATACGGATAAAGAATGTAATGGTGTTGATGTGTCTGGTGATGAGATTTACGTGACCTGTTATTACGCTTCTCGTAACGGTGAGGTACAGGTACTCAACATGAATGGTGTACTACAGCGTACACTGGGTGTGAATAATGGTGAATATATGTTTATAACTCCCGAAGATGTGACCGTCAATAAGGATGGAAGTAAAGTGTTTGTATCAGATTCACACACTAACATTGTGACGTGTCTTGATAAACAAGGTCATCTGATCTACAAGTACTCAGACACAGACTTGGAATATCCAACAGGAATGTATGTGGATCGTGAAGGTAACCTGTTAGTCTGTTGTTACGATAGTAACAATATACATGTAATCGGACAAGATGGAAGGAAAGAGAAGCTTATGTTGTCAGAGACAGACGGTATAAAGTCCCCAATTTGTACATCGTTCAGACAGAGTGATGGTTGTCTGGTGGTGGGAAGTGACGCTGGAACTAACACATCACTGATCAGTTTTACCGCGAAATAAAATACAAATAGTTGTATATTCTAGACATTCATTCACTCATTCTATGCATGTGCTGTTCTTTATTTACACAAACACGGAGAATAAATCCTTCTACAGTCATATAATAGCGACATGGAAAAAAGGACCTAAAATTATATGCTTTTTGAAGAAAAAAAAAGGAAAAAATAAAGATCAACTTGTGTCTACGAGTATATTGACATTCGTCCTTCTACATAACCGAGTCAAACCGCGATAGCTCTGACCTTAACCACGATGACTATCAATTCAGGGGTCGTGAGTTCGAATTCCGACCCTGTCATTCGTTGTCTTTAAAGATTGACAATTTTCTTCCTTACTGGTTGCCTGGTAGGAATGTTGCTTTGATTACGGATACGAAAGAAAACCCAAGGATAAAAGACACGTTAGAAGAAATCTCTCCATCAACAATTTCACTGACTCGGTGATTCCGGTCACTCTTGTCACAAAATTACAAAGGAACCATGAGGCAATTATAACAACGCAATTTGAGAATTGGATATTAACTACTAGACAGTTTTCAGTTTCGGTATTGCCTAGTTTGATTGTCGCCGTTTGATAAGACATGTGTTTTATGGCGCAGAAATAATAGGTGACCATGAGTGCAAAGATATTGAACAGGTACTTTGCAAATTTCTCAGAAAAATCCTATGTGTTAAAGTCAACGAATCTAGACGGCTTATATGGAGAAACAGGGAGACATCCGATGAAAACACATCGAACATTTAAATTCTGGATACATTTTTTAAAACTGAATAATCAAACTCTTATTAAAACAATGTATAACATACTCAAACAGGACGCTAACGATAACAAAACATACAACGGTAATAATTGGGCATATAGGATTAAAGTATCACTAAATGAATTAGGACTACAGCAATTGTGGTTGCACCAGCTTGAAAGGAATATTACATAATATACGATTAAACAAATAATTGTAGACGTTTAGAAACAGACATGGCTCTCTAACATAAATTACTCAAACAGATTATCATTGTATAGTACATATAAACAACATTTTATTGTGCCAGAAATGCAAAAAAGGTGTAATAGAAAGCGAATACCACTTTCTGGTAGCCTATCAAAAATACTATGATATTAGAAAACAATAACTTAAAACATTACTTTTGTCGCTGTCCAACAATCCATACATTTAAAACATTGCTTTCCACAACAAACGTTAAGGATTTAATTAACCTATCGAAGTATATATACCTCGCTTTTAAAGAAAAAAATATCACATAAAATGACAGTTCTAAACTGTCACTACAGGGAACTGTGGTCCTAAAACACTAGTTGTACATTTCACCCTTATTTTATTTGATAATACAATGTCAAAAAACAGTTTTCATATTCTCTTGCGAGATATTTACAAATTGCGTTCAAAGAACGGAATTGTAACTTGGAAACATTAACCGGCACCTCTTGATACAAATGTTAGAATTTACTAGTAGTAGTCAATTAGGTACTTAAATGACTGTATTTGTTGTTTTATTTTGTTTTTGTTTTGGATTTGTACCACAAATATACTATGGTAAGTTTGGAAACAGTGTATTTATAACACTTGCTTGGATCTACCAATTTGAAATCATCTAAAAATCATGAATCTCACGGATTTGATCGGCGCTGAATTGAAAACATCTTATTAATCAAACTTGAATACTTTATAATAATGAAATATATTTGTTTTCCATCAATACTTTAAAACACGTCACTCAATGTTCAAAATAATATGTATTGATAATTGTATTGTGGGCTGGAGGCCATGTATTACTAATTGAAGAATATTGAAACTACCTACACTCACCATTGTTGTTGTTTGGTGACGTTGGTTACCCTCGCGCTCGGCATTAATGCCATTTGGCTCACCATTGTTGTTGTTTGGTGACGTTGTTTACCCTCGCGCTCGGCATTAATGCCAATTGGCTCACCATTGTTGTTGTTTGGCGTTGTTTACCCTCGCGCTCGGCATTAATGCTCACCATTGTTAAATGATTAAATTATTAAGTATATTTACCATAACATTGTATTGGGTTGTATGCTTTTATTTTTCAAAACAAAAATGTTTAAAAATAATACAGCTCAATATAAAGATACGAGTTTTTATTTGGGATCCAGATAGGATGCGTACATTATTTTTATTGGGAGTTTTCATCCTATTTACTGTCGGTTTTACTAAAGAATGTTTTGTACATATGTTAGTTGTTACATTTTGACTTAAAACGCGTTACCTTTCGTTTCGGTAAAGCGTTTCTAGTCATTCAACTCCATCCGGAGATTTAAACCTTAACCTGATATGGACTACTGCCAATTTTCTATACGACATCTAGATTTAAAGACTTAATGGGAAGTGAGATCAAGTTTGAGCAATAATTGTGTGCAAAACCGACACTACCTTGCTATATAGCTAGTTTTTATAGCGACTTGGTCCCGAGTTCGAGCCGTGTTCGGGTCGGACTCTTTCAGATGGGTAACATTGGCGTCTACTGTAATCAATCCGCAGTGATGTGAGATAGAGTAGTAGTTGTTGTTAAATGAAGGATTCGAGGACTAATCTTCACATGGAGGGGGAGTATGTAGTAAAGTGGTCTATCCCATAGATTGACAATATGTAGTTATGCGTTTGTATAACAAGGGGATACTTATACTACCTTGCTATATAGTTACCTTTTATAGCGACGTGGTAGAGTTTTAGCCTACAGGACAGGTGGTCCCGAGTTCGAGTCGAATTACTTTAGCTGGGTAACATATACACAACAAAATACGTTTGTTTAGCTAGTATAGGCATCATCGCAAGATCAAGTCACAACTTACGTACTATTTACGGAAACGTTATGTTGGTTTTTGTAATATTTTACTAGATACTGTTTTTACCGAAACGTATAAACTCTTCAGTATAGTATATGTCGAGGAGCGAAATTACTAAGCAACCACTGGGAGCTATTCGGACGTTTTCCGACCACGAGAGGGCATTTTTAAATCTCAGATTATCGGCCATCAAAAAGCGTAAGCAACGTGTAATTCGGATTTGTGTACGTTGAAGAAATGTATACACTTCTTAACGCCATTCAAATACCAAAACGCGGTCATTGTCTAAGTTATAAAGTATTGAAAAATGCAATTTCTTTTTCTATTAAATATTTTGCACTATGATTTGAACGCAAGTAATGATTTTAAATGTTTAAAAATGTAAATGTGTTGTCTTGTCTTTAAGAATGAAGATGTGCGCGTGTAAGGCCAAACATGATAGTGGCGCATGTAGACACACGTTCGTTTAGATCATTATTGTCAGTGATTATAATCTCGTCGCAGTGGATTTCTGCCGAACAATGGTGCCATTGTAAACAAACAAGCATCTACCTTAATATATATTCCCTTTTTTTTCCCATTAACCCTTATTACATTTTAACAAAATTGCAGCAGACGACTTTAAAACATCCAACGAAAAATATGGTAAACATCTAAAAATAAAAATATGATTATTAAATAGCGTTGAAAACATTGTCAGCAATTTCTCATTTTGTCACAATGATTTTAAAAGTCGTCTGCTGCAAGTGCATCAACTTGTGTTTGCATGAGGGAAAGGACTATACACTATCTGATGATGACAGATATAATACTTTGTTTGTCTACATAAGTAATTTACATCATGAAACCTGAATGAGAACAAGACTCGCGCCTAAGAAAAAAACTACAAACACCATTTTCATGAAGATAAACTACTTTTGTAATCTAAACACCAGACAGTGTTTGAAATAACAAGGTGGGCATGTCTTGTGTCCCCTCCCCAAAACGTTTTCAACTTCATATCAACGTTTTATTAAAGTTTTAATTATCAAGATGTTACATTTTTTAACTTGTTTAAAGCAAAGATTTCTTCAAACTACATTAAAGATACTCGGATATCAATGATAACCTATTTTTTCTGCATGATCAAAGTGGTTGGCTTGCATGTACAGTGTTGCTGCTTATGTCAACTTGTAGACGCTCATTAAACACGTATCAGTAATAGATGCATCTTATCCGGTGAAAGGGAACGTATATTTCGTCCGCGTGGTCGCGTCGATAGTCCCATAGATAATGATCAATGATAATGGAGTTAACGGTGAGGTCTTTCGTGCTCGGGTCCGAGGTTAGAATCTTTCTCGTCTCTTCCGTGATTAATTCGGTTGCCCAGATGCTGCAACCCCGGATTTCTACTTCGTATCTGTCACCTTAAATAAGACATCTAAATTGTTATGTCTACTTATGTTACCTTTTTAAAGTCAAAGTTTTGAAACCTTCATACAGTATGATTACGCAAGTGTGTTAACGGATAGTTTAGGCTTATCTGTCGATTTACAGTCTTTCTGCAACTGAGAACAATGAAGCCCTGAACACAGACTCACTAAAGGCTGCTCAATTAACTCACGTACTCTGTTTAATATCTTCATAGATGAAACGTCTGATTAAAATCTACTAGTACTTGTAGCAACTGAACATATGACATGGAACATTTCGCCAAATATTAATAACTCATTAGCGAGTCGAATAGAATCAGACCAAATTGCTCATCTACGCAGGCAATCTTCATCTCTGCATTGTTCAACACATAGTCATATTACCGTCAACGTAATAGTACTTCCGAAAGAAGTATGAAATTGGGTCAGAAATCACGTAAACAACGAGAAACATCCATCTAAATTTGAACCAGGAACGCCAACGTTGCTTTTTCAAAAAAAGCTTATTTTCTATGCCATGGTCACTTATGAAGTATCTTTTATATGTACACGTCAATAATAAACCTACACTGTTTCAAACATGGCTAGGGGTGAGACTTACTAAACAAGCTCTATCTTTACATGAGCCGTTCCACGAGAAAACCAACATTATGGACTCTGAGTAAAGTTTCGACACGGACAGACACTTTTCGCATCCTGTGGATTTTATGTTTCAAGAATCATTACTCTAAACCTATATTCCCCTGAGACGGAATGTATCGACACGGATTAGCCTGCACGGACTGCGCAGGCTGATATGGGTCGATACATTACGCAGAGTCCATAATGTTGGTTTTCTCGTGGAACGGCTCATATGTAAAAACAGATCGACAATATATGAAGGTGGATCAACGTACCTGAATTCATCATATGTTCCTGTTGTAGATATTGCATTAATTCTTCTGAATATTCCATGGCACCAAAGAACACCAGGGCCTGTGGTATTCTGTAGTCAGCGAACATCGTAACGGTATCAATGTCTTTAAACTCCCCATGACCTTGACCTTCAAAACATGCCCAGATATCACCGATAAGGATCTGTGCGCGTTTATATAAGGCTATACGCTTCCCTTTATAGTCGGATTCATCTCTGAAATGATAGGTAAATATTTGTGCATTTTATGGTCCGTCAGCATTTGAATAATGCCTGTCGACAACGAGTTGTCTTGTTTTATCTATTGGGACCACAGGATTGATTGAATGGGTTTTAACACCGTTTTACAAGTGTTCAGTCATGTCACTCCACACAACGGTATTTACAAGTGTTCAGTCATGTCAAAACATGCCCAGATATCACCGATAAGGATCTGTGCGCGTTTATATAAGGCTATACGCTTCCCTTTATAGTCGGATTCATCTCTGAAATGATAGGTAAATATTTGTGCATTTTATGGTCCGTCAGCATTTGAATAATGCCTGTCGACAACGAGTTGTCTTGTTTTATCTATTGGGACCACAGGATTGATTGAATGGGTTTTAACACCGTTTTACAAGTGTTCAGTCATGTCACTCCACACAACAGTATTTACAAGTGTTCAGTCATGTCACTCCACACAACAGTATTTACAAGTGTTCAGTCATGTCACTCCACACAACAGTATTTACAAGTGTTCAGTCATGTCACTCCACACAACATTATTTACAAGTGTTCAGTCATGTCACTCCACACAACAGTATTTACAAGTGTTCAGTCATGTCACTCCACACAACAGTATTTACAAGTGTTCAGTCATGTCACTCCATACAACGGTATTTACAAGTGTTCAGTCATGTCACTCCACACAACAGTATTTACAAGTGTTCAGTCATGTCACTCCACACAACAGTATTTACAAGTGTTCAGTCATGTCACTCCACACAACAGTATTTACAAGTGTTCAGTCATGTCACTCCACACAACAGTATTTACAAGTGTTCAGTCATGTCACTCCACACAACGGTATTTACAAGTATTCAGTCATGTCACTCCACACAACGGTATTTACAAGTGTTCAGTCATGTCACTCCACACAACAGTATTTACAAGTGTTCAGTCATGTCACTCCACACAACAGTATTTACAAGTGTTCAGTCATGTCACTCCACACAACAGTATTTACAAGTGTTCAGTCATGTCACTCCACACAACAGTATTTACAAGTGTTCAGTCATGTCACTCCACACAACAGTATTTACAAGTGTTCAGTCATGTCACTCCACACAACAGTATTTACAAGTGTTCAGTCATGTCACTCCACACAACAGTATTTACAAGTGTTCAGTCATGTCACTCCACACAACAGTATTTACAAGTGTTCAGTCATGTCACTCCACACAACAGTATTTACAAGTGTTCAGTCATGTCACTCCACACAACAGTATTTACAAGTGTTCAGTCATGTCACTCCACACAACAGTATTTACAAGTGTTCAGTCATGTCACTCCACACAACGGTATTTACAAGTGTTCAGTCATGTCACTCCACACAGCGGTATTTACAAGTGTTCAGTCATGTCACTCCACACAACGGTATTTACAAGTGTTCAGTCATGTCACTCCACACAACAGTATTTACAAGTGTTCAGTCATGTCACTCCACACAACAGTATTTACAAGTGTTCAGTCATGTCACTCCACACAACAGTATTTACAAGTGTTCAGTCATGTCACTCCACACAACGGTATTTACAAGTGTTCAGTCATGTCACTCCACACAGCGGTATTTACAAGTGTTCAGTCATGTCACTCCACACAACGGTATTTACAAGTGTTCAGTCATGTCACTCCACACAACGGTATTTACAAGTGTTCAGTCATGTCACTCCACACAACATTATTTACAAGTGTTCAGTCATGTCACTCCACACAACAGTATTTACAAGTGTTCAGTCATGTCACTCCACACAACAGTATTTACAAGTGTTCAGTCATGTCACTCCACACAACAGTATTTACAAGTGTTCAGTCATGTCACTCCACACAACAGTATTTACAAGTGTTCAGTCATGTCACTCCCCACAACAGTATTTACAAGTGTTCAGTCATGTCACTCCCCACAACGGTATTTACAAGTGTTCAGTCATGTCACTCCACACAACGGTATTTACAAGTGTTCAGTCATGTCACTCCACACAACGGTATTTACAAGTGTTCAGTCATGTCACTCCACACAACATTATTTACAAGTGTTCAGTCATGTCACTCCACACAACAGTATTTACAAGTGTTCAGTCATGTCACTCCACACAACGGTATTTACAAGTGTTCAGTCATGTCACTCCACACAGCGGTATTTACAAGTGTTCAGTCATGTCACTCCACACAACGGTATTTACAAGTGTTCAGTCATGTCACTCCACACAACAGTATTTACAAGTGTTCAGTCATGTCACTCCACACAACAGTATTTACAAGTGTTCAGTCATGTCACTCCACACAACAGTATTTACAAGTGTTCAGTCATGTCACTCCACACAACAGTATTTACAAGTGTTCAGTCATGTCACTCCACACAACGGTATTTACAAGTGTTCAGTCATGTCACTCCACACAGCGGTATTTACAAGTGTTCAGTCATGTCACTCCACACAACGGTATTTACAAGTGTTCAGTCATGTCACTCCACACAACGGTATTTACAAGTGTTCAGTCATGTCACTCCACACAACAGTATTTACAAGTGTTCAGTCATGTCACTCCACACAACAGTATTTACAAGTGTTCAGTCATGTCACTCCACACAACGGTATTTACAAGTGTTCAGTCATGTCACTCCACACAACATTATTTACAAGTGTTCAGTCATGTCACTCCACACAACAGTATTTACAAGTGTTCAGTCATGTCACTCCACACAACAGTATTTACAAGTGTTCAGTCATGTCACTCCACACAACAGTATTTACAAGTGTTCAGTCATGTCACTCCACACAACGGTATTTACAAGTGTTCAGTCATGTCACTCCACACAACAGTATTTACAAGTGTTCAGTCATGTCACTCCCCACAACAGTATTTACAAGTGTTCAGTCATGTCACTCGACACAACGGTATTTACAAGTGTTCAGTCATGTCACTCCACACAACAGTATTTACAAGTGTTCAGTCATGTCACTCCACACAACAGTATTTACAAGTGTTCAGTCATGTCACTCCACACAACAGTATTTACAAGTGTTCAGTCATGTCACTCCACACAACAGTATTTACAAGTGTTCAGTCATGTCACTCCACACAACAGTATTTACAAGTGTTCAGTCATGTCACTCCACACAACAGTATTTACAAGTGTTCAGTCATGTCACTCCACACAACAGTATTTACAAGTGTTCAGTCATGTCACTCCACACAACAGTATTTACAAATGTTCAGTCATGTCACTCCACACAACAGTATTTACAAGTGTTCAGTCATGTCACTCCACACAACAGTATTTACAAGTGTTCAGTCATGTCACTCCACACAACGGTATTTACAAGTGTTCAGTCATGTCACTCCACACAACATTATTTACAAGTGTTCAGTCATGTCACTCCACACAACAGTATTTACAAGTGTTCAGTCATGTCACTCCACACAACAGTATTTACAAGTGTTCAGTCATGTCACTCCACACAACAGTATTTCCAAGTGTTCAGTCATGTCACTCCACACAACGGTATTTCCAAGTGTTCAGTCATGTCACTCCACACAACAGTATTTACAAGTGTTCAGTCATGTCACTCCACACAACAGTATTTACAAGTGTTCAGTCATGTCACTCCACACAACAGTATTTCCAAGTGTTCAGTCATGTCACTCCACACAACGGTATTTCCAAGTGTTCAGTCATGTCACTCCACACAACAGTATTTACAAGTGTTCAGTCATGTCACTCCACACAACAGTATTTCCAAGTGTTCAGTCATGTCACTCCCCACAACAGTATTTACAAGTGTTCAGTCATGTCACTCCACACAACAGTATTTACAAGTGTTCAGTCATGTCACTCCACACAACGGTATTTACAAGTGTTCAGTCATGTCACTCCACACAACAGTATTTACAAGTGTTCAGTCATGTCACTCCACACAACAGTATTTACAAGTGTTCAGTCATGTCACTCCACACAACAGTATTTACAAGTGTTCAGTCATGTCACTCCACACAACGGTATTTACAAGTATTCAGTCATGTCACTCCACACAACAGTATTTACAAGTGTTCAGTCATGTCACTCCACACAACAGTATTTACAAGTGTTCAGTCATGTCACTCCACACAACAGTATTTACAAGTATTCAGTCATGTCACTCCACACAACAGTATTTACAAGTGTTCAGTCATGTCACTCCACACAACAGTATTTACAAGTGTTCAGTCATGTCACTCCACACAACGGTATTTCCAAGTGTTCAGTCATGTCACTCCACACAACAGTATTTACAAGTGTTCAGTCATGTCAGTCCACACAACAGTATTTACAAGTGTTCAGTCATGTCACTCCACACAACAGTATTTACAAGTGTTCAGTCATGTCACTCCACACAACGGTATTTCCAAGTGTTCAGTCATGTCACTCCATACAACAGTATTTACAAGCAAATGATTGCCTTTCTACCGTTAGCCCTTTGGTTGAAAACGAATGACACGTGTCAAATTGGCCTTTTGGCAAACGTCAGAAGGAATTTGGCCGGAATGGGATTCGAACTCTTAACTCCTGGATTGACAGCCCGTGTCCATAGGATGACACACACGAGTGATGACTTAAATCGACCCACAATTACAGCCATTCACCAGAATTGTATATTTATAAGACACAACCAAACCATGTTACAGAATATTAAATACATCAAAAACGCCTGAAGTCTGCAATATTGCAAACAATGTCACAGAATGCAATTGAATTAAGAAGTGAAACTCACTCAAAATTGTAATGATCATTAAACTCTATATCTCATTGTTATAATGTATTTCATCAGCCTTTATTCTATATGTATAAGACATGCTGTTTTATGGGCCAGTAATCTTAATTACAAATTAAGTATCTTGTATGTTATAACAGGGATATTCAGTACAGAACATGTGTTTGTCATTACCTGTAAGATGGGAAATCTGCCACCACAAGTTTTAGAAGTGTCTGTGCGCTTTTCTCACACTGTTTTATAACATTCACAAAACTTCCATCATACTTTTGCAGCAATGTTTGACCGGCATCATGAAGGACCTTTAATCGTTCATCAAGCAATGGAATGTGGTATTCTGTGTCAGAACGAAATATCTTCTGTAAATCTCCTTTTGTGATGGTGGCGAAGTAAGTGGGATCAGTCAAGGGGATACCTGTATAAAAACATTAATGCTAGCGATTTTACTTTATCAACTGGAGACATAAATAGCTTTCCTTTAACTCAATATCTATCTTATTAATAAAACCCGATGTTGTGGATACTCTGCATAACATTATTAGTGTTACGATTTATGCGGCTAACCAGCCATTGGAGTTTGAAAGTCAAATATAGGTTTGTGAACATGTGTTACGGCTTTTGGGGGCAAAGTCAGATTCAAAAGAATAAACTTCTAAACAAACTACTGTGTACTATGTTGGCACATTTGCTTATAATAAAATGCATATATAGAAATGTACAATTAACAATCGCTATCGTTGTACGAGAGAAAGATATAGAAACTAAGAAGTAACTGTTCACATATTATAGGATAAAAGCATTTCATACATCACTCATTTACATTTGTCTAGTAACCAAATGTATATCATATAAATGCATCGCAATTGCATACACTATTTCAATGACCTCAAGTGGGTGTATAGAGCACACTAATATATCTATAGGTGCTACCTATTTACGAAAAAAAATACGCAAGATAATTATAGACAAAAATTAAAGAGCATACTTTGGCCATAAAAAAGGATTTATAAGTAATTGACTAGACAATAATGTTAATGTCATGTTTCTTGCATTATTAAAACATATTTGGAATTCATATTGATGTTGTCTGTTATTTGAACAGAAAATAATAAAGTAAAGACTTTCAGACAATCAAGGAATACATTTATAATGAACGAGGTTAAAACATGAGGGCCAAGACGATCCTTAATCGATCACCTGCATTATGGCAAAGAAGCAAATAGATCAGCCCTTTTCCGATGCCACCTGGCAACTGCCTTTTTCAACCAGTCAATATGACTGGAACAAATTATGTAAGGGGTCACATTTCTGCTAAACCCTTTCCCTATTAGAGACGGTTTCTGAGGCCTATGCAACAGACGATTTAGGAAAAAAGATTGTCGCCACAAGAACAATTGCTTCTTATGGGAAAGTTATCCTTTTGCCACAATGTTTGATAAATAATTATACTTTGAATGAGTGAGTCAATAGCTCATGTATAGGAATTTGGGGTCTTTCATGTTGATACCACTTTTTTGCGGGAAACGACGTCGCTCCATTGACTCCTTCTTTGGCTACGATACAGTCAAAATTTAGTTTCGGGCATAGAAGGCTAATGCTGTCGTTTTTTTGACGAACGGGAAAACATATTTCTTACAGATTTCCATTTATTTTTAACTTTTCGTACAAATGTTAATTGCCACATAACACAGCACTTAAATGATCTTAAATATCGATTTAAAAAAAAATGATTAAAAAGACGACAATAATTTTCAATCCGTGTTTTTCTGCTCATTTTATACATACCCAAAATACCGACTTAAAAAAAAAAAAAAAAAAAGCCGACAATAATTTTCAATCTGTGTTTTACGTCTGCTTTTTATACATATCCAAAATGGCGGCCCCCATGGATTTTTCCAGTTTCATTTCAGAAAGCTTCATGGGTTATTGAAAAAAAAAAAAAAAAAAAAAAAAAAATCTCACACCTGTTAACTATAAGCGAAAAAACCCATTATGTTTTTTTTTCGTATTATTGACCAATCAAAGCGCTGAAAATACTGATTGTATTTAGGCATATGTAATGTGAAAAGATAAAGGCATAGTTTATATAGACAAACATTGTTGCCTACCACTACCAGATTTATTAAAGTTTGATCCTTTTCTTGTATAAACAAAATAAATCACGAAGGACAAAAGATTGACAAACAAGTATAATATTTCCAGTTCAGTGAACACTAAACATCCACACTGTATATTGTAATCATGCTGATAAATGACAGACAATTGAAAGCATACTATAGGTATGTTTCATGTGCACTGCACATCTGTAGGTCAAAAGTTTCCTATAGACCAAGTCTGAAATTGATACATTGAAACTTTATTGAGACAATTGCCGAAGAAAAGAATATGAAAAAAGGAGTTTACACCTAAATAACCAGATCTGATTTGTGTTTAAAATATTGTATCGGTTCCCTCATCCCAATGTATGAATGTAACCACTTTAAAATGAATCTGCCTCATGAATGCAAACCGTAACGGACAGACGGACGGGTGGATGAAGAAAAGGTCTCACAGACAGTCAATCGCTCCGGATAAAGCTTGGGGAAGTACTCATTAACGAACAAGAGCAGTTCACGGAATTAGTTGCATGCGAAAGTCATATAATAAGTGAGAACATGGAAGGACAAACAAATACACACTCCAAATGCAGCATGCTTAAGTAATGTTAATTGTGCAATGCACATCTGTAGTTCATATTAAGTTACCTAAACACTAAGTTCAAATTGGTAGATACAATTGAAATTAATAGAAACAATGGCTGAACTAAATAAGTAAAAATGGAGATGACTAAAATAAGCAGACCAGAATAATGTACCTAGTTCTTTGCCGTTCTCCTGATCACAAGGTATAGATTGGACCACTTTGAAATGCATCTGCCTAACCGAAACAACATTTTGACCAATAAATGCAAACCGTGACGGACGGACGAATGCACATTCAGACAGACAGCCGGCTGGACGCCGGATAATGCCTTGATGCGTCAAAACACGTGTGTTTAGATAAAGGTTTAATGCAGTTTAATTGAATATCTGAAATGGGACCGTACAAGGTTAATTGACAAAAACATATTTAGACTGCATTCTAGTCTATTTATCAACAGATAAATCTAGGAATAGGTTACATATTGACGGATGATGAGTCTTCAATGTATGCGAATGCGAATACATTAATATTTAAGTCCAACAATCGCTAGAAGCGCCTCACATATGAACACAATCTTGACCTTGAGGTTATAACTCCTATAACTGCTGAAATTTATCTTTAAATTGAAGATTGACTTTTCCTAGTTGGGTCGACATACTGACAGACAGACAAACGGAATGACATGTGAGAACATTAAACACAAAACGCGCCCTGTTTTACCCTCCATTCCCCCAGTAGTTGCGAGACCGTTAGTATCATTCTTTCATGGTACGTATAAACAGTAGAACGCTCTCTCTTTGGATGACTACAGCGATAGTACATGGTATGATATGTTAATAGTCTTCCTAACCCTTTACCACATAGACTAAATATACAGCAAACAACATTGAACATGGGTAAGCTAAAATAGTGATGAAACCATTGTGGAAAAAGACAAACTTGCTGATTATCATTTATCTGTTAAGGTTAGTCAAAATATGTCTAAATGGGGAAAAGGTTAAAATAATAATTGAAGGCAAATGTTTTGGTTAAATAGATTGTAGAAACAAATTTGATTCATGTTTCAAAGCATTGTTTGAAAAGGAGGAATTGCTCATTGTCAGCAATTGCTCGGTTTCCAAAAATATTGTCAATATTCGTATGTAACTAAGGAGCTATTACGGACACGGTTCAACATTTTACCGCTTACAGTCGCCATTTGACGCAGCAGACCGCTTTGAATACATTGTGACAAGAGGAGAAATTGCTTATCGTGACTAAGGTTTCAACTATTTTCAATAATGTAGAACAAAATTGCTCGTTATGATTCATCTTCTGCATGCTAGTCAATTAAAAATTTGTCTGAAAAGGGGAAAGAGTAAAAGGATGTCTGTAGTAAAACGTTTTAATATATTAATTATGGAAACAATTAATGTGAAACGGGTTTAAAAGCATTGTGTGAAAAATAGGAATTGCTCATTGTCCGCAATAGCGTCCATTTCTCACAATAGTTTCAATATTCGATTGCTATAGTATCACGGAAAGGGTTCAGCTATCATATAAACGATGTAACCCGATCCCAATTACAGACGCGTTTTGTCGTATGTGCAGCAGATGACATTATAAAAAATCGTGACAAAAGGAGAAATTGCTTAACGTAGGCAATTTTTACTTTTGCCACAATGGTTTCAACTCCTTTCAATAATTAGAATTTGATTTACAGATATTTCCATATTCCTCTATATGTATTCTAAGTCGAAAGTTGTATAATTGTTGGGGTCACAGCACGGTCGACAGTATAACTAACACGACTGACATTGAGGTCAATCATAGTCCAGAGTGTGTTTCAGTCGTTGGGACTCTTTTGAGTCATTAGTTCAAGCGGATGGACTTTCGTTATTCGGCCGAACCAATGAAATCATTATAAACCAGATGGCAAACCAATCAAAACTCGACTTTCGCCGATTTATACAATTGAGTGCGGCTTGGTTGCAGCCGTAAGTCGACTTTTCGAAAGACATGCTAGGAATGGGATAAGGGCGAAAAGCCTCTATCCCAAAAATGGTTAATACTCTAATTCAATACTGGGTCTATTTGCAGACATACAGCCCAACACACCAAACAGGCATTTCTTTTTAACAACACAGACAAAACAGAAATGTATATATAGTTACTCGCCTGAGTTTCGACACGTGAAAACCGACCTTCGTCCGTTTAAAGATTTAAAAGATTGAGATTACATTCGATATAGTGACAACCGTTTTTGTATGAATGGGTGTAATGATGGTAAACGTTGATGAGACTTCAAAGTCGCGAATGCTGATCCGAGTATTCACTGCTCGCAAAGTACCAAATGTCACTTTGACTAGGAACTATAAATCCGGAGTTTGTTCATATATATAAATAACAGCATAATTCGCAGGTTATTGTTTTAAAAATAAACTACACGCATAAACATAGTTGGTTGATTAATGATTTGGAGACTTAACTAACGCTACAAATATCTTAATGCATTGTTGAACTTACTATTAGTTTACCCGTTGGCATTGGTTTAAATGAATTATAATTGTGGTATGTTTTTCATATCTTTAAAGATTGGAGGCCATAAATTGAATACATCGTTTGGATGTTAATACTGTGTATTGAATCATAACACACCTACCTTCATCAATGGCTCTATTCATGGCTGCACATAGAGACCAATAACCCGTATATCTCTGACCTTTGTAGGTCACTGCAAATTTGCTATTATCATCAGGCGACCAGAAGGAGAAATTCAAAGTGTCCGCCACAAAGATCCACTCGAGAGCTTCCTTATCCATTGTTTTAGGATTAAGTTCATGTTGCTTCCAGCTTTTCGCCGTGTATGTCCCAGATTTAATGGCCTCGGCCATGACTTTGGCAACCTTTAATATACCAGCGTGTTTGACCTTGACATCTTTGCTGGTTTCTGCCACGAGTCGGCTTGCTTCACGTGGTAGTAAAACGTTATCCATTGGACCTATATAATAACACAGATATCTAAAACACAATGCTTATTGCAAAAATACAAAGAGATACATGGATTTATAAGCATTAAAACATGTGAAATGTCATAAAATGGTATGCCTATTAAGTTCGAAGATCAGAATAGTTAAAACATACCAAGTCTCAATAAAAATGATAAAAAACCAATTATCATAATATTTCAATGATGTCCCTCACCACAGGCCTCCATCAACAGCTGAGGGTAATACATGAGGCATAACAAGGAGACGCATCTTTTCACAAGATGGGTGTAACAATGAAACACAACACCTAACACGTGAGGCCAAACGAATAAAACATACACTAAGTGAAGCCTTACAACGAGACACAACATATAACACGTGAAGCATTACAATGAGACACAACATATAACAAGTGAAGCATTACAACGAGACACAACATATAACACGTGAAGCATTACAACGAGACACAACATTTAACACGTGAAGCGTTACAACGAGACACAACATTTAACACGTGAACCATTACAACGAGACACAACATTTAACACGTGAAGCATTACAACGAGACACAACATTTAACACGTGAAGCATAACGAGACACAACATATACCAAGTGAAGCATTACAATGAAACACAAAATTTAACACGTGAAGCATTACAATGAAACACAAAATTTAACACGTGAAGCATTACAATGAGACACAACATTTAACACGTGAATCATTACAACGAGACACAACATTTAACACGTGAAGCATTACAACGAGACACAACATTTAACACGTGAAGCATAACGAGACACAACATATACCAAGTGAAGCATTACAATGAAACACAAAATTTAACACGTGAAGCATTACAATGAAACACAAAATTTAACACGTGAAGCATTACAACGAGACACAACATTTAACACGTGAAGCGTTACAACGAGACACAACATTTAACACGTGAAGCATTACAACGAGACACAACATTTAACACGTGAAGCATTACAACGAGACACAACATTTTTAACACGTGAAGCATTACAACGAGAGACAATATTCAACACGTGAAGCATTACAACGAGACACAACATATAACACGTGAAGCATTACAATGAAACACAAAATTTAACACGTGAAGCATTACAATGAGACACAACATTTAACACGTGAAGCATAACAATGAGACACAACATTTTTAACACGTGAAGCATTACAACGAGAGACAATATTCAACACGTGAAGCATTACAACGAGACACAACATATAACACGTGAAGCATTACAATGAAACACAAAATTTAACACGTGAAGCATTACAATGAGACACAACATTTAACACGTGAAGCATAACAATGAGACACAACATTTAACACGTGAAGCGTTACAACGAGACACAACATTTAACACGTGAAGCATTACAACGAGACACAACATTTAACACGTGAAGCATTACAACGAGACACAACATTTAACACGTGAAGCATAACGAGACACAACATATACCAAGTGAAGCATTACAATGAAACACAAAATTTAACACGTGAAGCATTACAATGAAACACAAAATTTAACACGTGAAGCATTACAATGAGACACAACATTTAACACGTGAAGCATAACAATGAGACACAACATTTAACACGTGAAGCATTACAACGAGACACAACATTTAACACGTGAAGCATAACAACGAGACACAACATTTAACACGTGAAGCATAACAACGAGACACAACATTTAACACGTGAAGCATAACAACGAGACACAACATATAACACGTGAAGCATTACAACGAGACACAACATATAAGACGTGAAGCATAACAACGAGACACAACATATAACACGTGAAGCATTACAACGAGACACAACATTTAACACGTGAAGCATTACAACGAGACACAACATTTTTAACACGTGAAGCATTACAACGAGAGACAATATTCAACACGTGAAGCATTACAACGAGACACAACATATAACACGTGAAGCATTACAACGAGACACAACATATAAAACGTGAAGCATTACAACGAGACACAACATATAACACGTGAAGCATTACAACGAGACACAACATTTAACACGTGAAGCATTACAATGAGACACAACATTAACACGTGAAGCATTACAACGAGAGACAATATTCAACACGTGAAGCATTACAACGAGACACAACATTTAACACGAACTACTTAACGAGAACCAAAATATAATACTATCAGGAGTAGAATAGAGACACACAATGTTTCATGTTATATGTAACAACGGGACACACCATTTAACAAGCAATAAGTAACAAAGTGACACACCATTTAACAAGCAATAAGTAACAAAGATACCCACAATTCATTTATTTATTTATTTATTTAAAACAAGTTGGGCGAAATAATCAGAGACAGCCAACATAATATTATATGACATGACGCTTTGTAAAAACTTTGTAGGAAAGGTAGATTTTTTTATCTTGAAATCCTATGTTTATGTGTTGATATTTGCACACGATGCATTTTGGGAAGCAGACGACTATACAGTTCATATCATGTACACCTTTAACTAGGACAGAAAGATAAAACTGAAACGATTACTTAATGCCTGTGCAATCTAAAGGGTATGCGAGATTTGCTACATTTGTTAACGCAAACTGTGTCCCCGCGTATTTAAAAATCGTTCTCAATTTATATTTAATAACCGTGACTGTTTTAGGTAGAAATGGATTCGATTATGATTTTATCATCTCGAATGTTTCATAATATTCATCAACTTACACAATATGTGTAGCCTATGTAACCTAGCTTACTTGAAGAGGTAGCTACATTTAAACATAAATAGACCTGCTTTATTAATAAGAGATAATAAGAGAGAGAGAGAGAGAGCGAGATAGAGAGAGAGAGGAGATGAGAACAGAGAGAGAGAGAGAGAGAGAGAGAGAGAGAGAGAGAGAGAGAGAGAGAGAGAGAGAGAGAGAGAGAGAGAGAGCGAGAGAGAGGAGATGAGAACAGAGAGACAGAGAGAGAGAGAGAGAGATAGAGAGAGAGATAGAGAGAGAGAGAGGGGGAGAGGGAGAGAGAAGAGGAGAGGAGAACGCGAGCGAGAGAGAGAGGGAGGGGGAGAGAGAGAGAAGAAGAGAGGAGAACGAGAGAGAGAGAGAAGAGGAGAGGAGAACGCGAGCGAGAGAGAAGAGGAGAGGAGAACGCGAGAGAGAGAGAGAGAGAGAGAGAGAGAGAGAGAGAGAGAGAGAGAGAGAGAGAGAGAGAGAGAGAGAGAGAGAGATGCTTACCTTAATGATATTTCGGCAATATGTATATATATTTGGAGCAGTGTCGACACGGGTTATGCCTATAACCTGGCAGTTCAACACATGAAGTACATTATCTATGTTTGTTTACAACCAGTCCATGTGTATAGAAAGGGAGACCATCTATCTAACTACATTGCTGGTACCCAGTTTTTACACTTTCCATTACATATATATGTTCGTTTCGGTATATTTTAGTTACTTTGGACAGTTACGTGTGTTTATGGGGACCATTCTCAAACAGTCTAAGACTCTTCAATATTCAATCCAAACTTAAAATTTGTCTCTGTTTCGTTCTTTATAATAATCATTATATTTCAAGGGAATTAAATACTCAAGATTAACGTTTTATTTAAGAAAGGGAAGTAACATATAATAGTTTTCCTTTGTTTGTATAACATGGTTTTGTCCCTTGTGAAAGGAGAGCGAGAGTCGTAGATTAACGCATTTTTACCATTTTCTGCTGCATTTGCAACCCTATTCATCGCGTACTTCTGAAGGGGCGTAGCTCTCTTTAGACACTGTAGGCACGTGCCTACACATTTTTTTCTCAAAATGCCCATAAAATGCAGCTGCGGCGATAGACATCTGCGTAATGTATCGATCAGATCAGCATGCGCTGTCCGCGCAGACTGATCCGGCCGACACATTCCGTCTTAGGGGGATAGATGTATAGAGTAGTTATTCCTGAAACAGAAAAGTCACAGGAGGCGAAAAGTGTCTATCCGGGTAGGCCTGTGTGGCATGCTTAGGCTGATCCGGGTCGATACTTTACGCAGTAATGATTTGTTTGTTTGTTTGACGGAATGGTGACTTACGCCGCTTTCAACAGTCTGTCAGTAACATCACGGTGCTTCAGTGGTAAGTTACCAGTAGTACTGGTCCATGTATCCAGACAACAGTCTGTCAGTAATATCACGGTGCTTCAGTGGTAAGTTACCAGTAGTACTGGTCCATGTATCCAGACAACAGTCTGTCAGTAACATCACGGTGCTTCAGTGGTAAGTTACCAGTAGTACTGGTCCATGTATCCAGACAACAGTCTGTCAGTAACATCACGGTGCTTCAGTGGTAAGTTACCAGTAGTACTGGTCCATGTATCCAGACAACAGTCTGTCAGTAACATCACGGTGCTTCAGTGGTAAGTTACCAGTAGTACTGGTCCATGTATCCAGACAACAGTCTGTCAGTAACATCACGGTGCTTCAGTGGTAAGTTACCAGTAGTACTGGTCCATGTATCCAGACAACAGTGCCAACCACAATTCAATATTGTATATTTATGTTCACATGTCCTCTCTCGTTATTTTTTTCTCTCACAGTGTAGGAGTAACTTTTCAACAGTTTCTGGCTGCCCATATGTGCATATAGAAGTTTTAGTGATTCCCAATGTGTGCAGAAAGTGTTTGTGCAGAAAGTGATTTATTTTTGCATAACTAAATCGCAAATATGCTATTATACAGTTTACTTTGCCTGACGTGTCAACCTGTTTTTTTTACTCAGGTACATTTGGCTTTAAGGCATAAAGGAAGCTACATCTGTGAGACAAATCCCAATACTTGTGAAATTCCTTTGCTAGACAATTTTCCAAGTATATTTTTCTTCAGGGGTTGGTCATTTTCTTTCGTTAAGAATCCTTGCCACTTCTCTAGTAGTGAACATTTATTGTCTGTGCAACTCGAAAGGGATGATATCAAGTGCGACTTCGAGGGACCTCTCTACTACAAGTGGGCAGGTCATTGATACAGACTTTTCCGTTGAACATTCTCAAACATTTTACATTTTGCCTTTTTACATACGAAACATACTCCATTATTGAAACAATAAATCCATTGTACCGATTTTATTTCTTTTCTGCTTTACCCTTTTCACCTGTTGAATGTTGCTTAGTTAAGGCTTTAGTTTATGTTGTTATCATGTGATGCCAGAACTCTAATTACTAATCCAGTTGAAGGCCGGGAATATACGGAGATGTGGATTGTAATTGTTTGCTTTTCCGCCAAGCATAAGCACCGAAGTCATCAGATTTGCGTTGGACTTTTTCCTGGTAAAATAACAGAACTCTGTCTTGTTTATCATTGATGCCATTAAACTATGATATATATTGTACAAGCCTGAGAAGAATATGACGTGAACTATAAAACGTCTTGATCGTCATCAATAATTTTGTAATGTTGAATTACCTAGGCAACTGGTTATGTTTATTGGTATGTATTCCGATGATAGAAAGTAATTCTTCTTTCCACATTTTCGTATTTGAACATTTTCTGTATTGCAGTAACCAACTTTTGTCCGCTCTTGAGTGTGCTCATACAAGTGTCAATTATTACGTGGTGACGTTGATAGTGTGTAAATGATTTGAAGGGAAAAAGCATTGACGCGATGTCATTATAACAATAATAACGCGATGAAAAGGGGCCACATAATGAGCACATTAAAGCACATTAAAGCACATTAAAGCAAAGGTCAGTTGAAGAAATTATGACTAGGTCATTAGTTCAATGTGCCCCGTAGCATAGTGCATATATAATAATACAGAGACTAAATTAAAGAAAAACTGAAACAGCATGATTTCTGATATATGGTTAGGTCAGTCCGAAAACTTTATGACTGCACCTCGTACATGTATGAGGTTTTCGAGTAGAAGTACTGACAGTTGCTTGGTCGCAATGTTATCAGCTAGAACAGTGCCGCATTATGGTACTGTTCCTTAAACCTGTCCTACACACGCCAAGTATGCATGCGACTTAAAAATCAGCTAGACCAAAATACGGAAATTGCTATAAACGAAAGTATAATTACTGTACTGTAATCACGATCTTTCAAAGATTCTTCCGCTGCAGATATGTAAAAATGTGTCTGCAAGTTGGAAATGGTAAATACACGGAGTGTTCAGTTGGAGAGAGATTTGATATACGAGCCATTATCCCTTCATCGTATACAACAAACCACTAAGCAGACGACTTTGAAAAAATAAAATTAGAATATTGAAAATATAAAATATATCTTGAGTAGAAAACCGTACAGGAACATACTGGTGATTTCCTTTTAAAAAACATTATAAATCATTGTGGGAAAAATGGATATTTTGGTTGTTATATAATATGTTATATACTTCTTAAATCATGTACAATTATATGCATATCTAAAGAACATGCTGTATAATATATACCAACATGGAAAACGAACCAACGAACAAATAGTGAAATAAATTAGTGTTCTATTTTATTATATATACAATATATACATGAATGAATAATGAACTTTTCCAACATACAGACGCTTTATAATGCCTTTGCAGCAGAAAACAGAAGGAGCCATTGTTCATTTTTCCACTCTATTTGATTATTTCGTCTGTATGCGGGAAACTGTTAACCAGATATGTATTTCTCGGCCAGTGTGATAATGTCCCTGGTAAGGCTGACACAGTGTAACGCCGTGGCCTTGTCGTAAGCGTCTAACGGTATCATTGTCCCCGGATATCGCATTTCATTGTACGGAGATACAAGTTGGTCCAGTTTCACTGCCTGAATGATATAACAATACAAGGGTGTTCAAAAAGTGCGTCCATATTTTTATCTTTTGATTCGTTTCTGTAAAATTGCGATTTTATGAAGATCACGATATTCCCCATTCAATAAGTAATTTGATCTATTTTCATCCTTTAGAATGAGAAAGTGTAACTAAAGTAACACCACTTACGTCATCCCGGCCTAGTTTTCAATATTTCTAAATGTATACTTTTCGTAAATTATGACCATTATTTGAAAATTTAAAGGTAAGCCTACGAAAAGACAGTTAATCATTCCCGTGATATTCTTACAGGACGTTGATGATGTTATCTTGATTTCTGAATCATAAACATCCGGTATGTATTCCGAGAACAGGTGTTAAAATGTGTTCGGAATATAATGTTCAGATCAAAATTAATGGAAATCTTGAAAAATGCACATGGTGAAGTTGGAGGGTAGAAACTATCAATCCACACGTGGTATTAATGCTTCGAGGAGGAAAGAGAAAACATCAGGGATAACGAGCGAAGTGGTCGTCCGAAATCCGTCATCATACGTCAACACCGTCAGAGGGCTGCTGCTGCATAAAAGGCGTTCATCGTCTATAGACGCTGTTTCCTAGAATAATGGCCAGTGTATTTTATTCAATTGGGAGTATTTTGAAATGCACTGGATGATTTCTCATGCATGGGTACGTTGACGTAGACTTCAAAATTATTTGGGCTTTTATGTGCAAAGTGATATTACCGTACTGACGATTAATCTATAGGTACATGAGAAATGAATACGATATTTTGTTTTCAAATTTGTTATTGAAAAAAACAATATTCAAATAAAATTTGATCAATACAATACAATACAATACAATTCTTTATTGCCTCCATGTTTGGAGATATCGTAGGTTAAATTTTACACTACACAAATAAATTATACAATTTCAATAGAAAAAAAAAGAACAAATATATTAACATACAGTCAAAAAAAAGAAAAGACAATTACTGACTACTATATAGGGTTATATATACAAGTTCGGTACTAATTTACATTAGTATTAAACTATCAATGCTTAACAGCAACCTCAAACATAGTGCGTTTAAGCCTGATGTTGAACAATACTGGTTGTCGTTCTGACACAGTTAAATTGGCGAATACAGCTGGACACAGCGACTCACAAAAGTGAACGTGAGCTGTAGAAACATTCTGTTGATATTCGAATTGACGACTGGAGGTAGTGGGGCGCCCATGATGCGGAGTACCCACTCAAAATGGTCTAGAGCATAAAGCTCGTTAACAAATCGAATATCAAACAGAGAAAGCATTTTCCGTTTGAGTTCAAAGCGTATCACTCTTGTGCAGCTGCATTCGTACAATAAATGAACTAATTCCTCTTGGGATAGCATGCCACATTTGATGCACGTAAAATGTGCTAGTGTAATGGGCCTAGACCATAGTTTGACCATAGTTGTCATAGTTGATCTAAAGGCACTCAACTTCGAAACTTTGTAGACGATGCTAGGTTCGATCCCTGGCTGTAACACTTGAAAAAACATGTACTCTTGATTCATGGTGAGGCGTTGTACCCATAAGGAATACTCACGCATACCAATCGCTTGGCGAACTGTATTCTTCCAAACTGATTTAGTGGGCAGTGAACTATCCCGGAAATAATTGTTCAATATAAAATTTAAGTTGTATTTTGCTATTATCCTGCAGATATCCGGGATGAACCCAAGCTTGACAGAGCGTTGGTCATTTAAGTACATTAAATATTTACTAACAAATATTTCTTTTGTAATACAATATACAGGGAGACAAAGCAATTTATGTAGGAACATTAGTTTCCGCTTTTCGATTTCACTGTCTATCCTGTAAAGCCCAATCATTGACTCAGCTATGTCCGATCGCGTTCTAACTGAAAGTCCTTGAATCTTCTTTGCAACGAAATGCTGAAAAATCGTTAAGCTATTGTGATCAGTTTTCGTTATATTATTCCAAAGCTCAGATCCGTACAAAAGTGTCGGTCGGACTATCTTGGAGTACAGATTGGCGGAAACCAGTGGGTTTACACCTTGCGGATGAAGACCCTGACCAACCATTGCAAATAGAGAGTTGCGAGCTTTTTGTATACGTTCTTTTATACGGACCGATAATTTCATCCTGGAATCATGGGTTATACCCAAATGGACAATTGTTTTCACCTGCGTTAGAATTTGTTCTCCATACATTATATATGCGCTGGAGTCATTTCCTTTCTTACTAAACACGATAACGTTAGATTTGCTTACGTTTATCTCCACTCTCCATGTTTTGCAATACCGGTAGACAATATCAACCATTTTCTGTAACCGTAGGGGGGAAATGGCCAACAGAGATATGTCGTCGGCGAATGAAGGGTTACTAACAGGTATGGACATGACGTTAGTGCCTAGGTTACTGACTTGTAATGACGCTACAAGCTCATTGATGTAAACTAGGTATAGGAAAGTGGACATAACCCCTCCCTGGCGTACGCCGCGTATTACATTGAACGTACTAGACCTTTGCTTAGCGTAACGTACGACCTTTTAAGACCGGTATAGGACGCTTGTACAATCCTAAGGAGTTTACCCACTAGTCCCATTCGGCCGAGTTTGAGGAACAATGATTTGTGTCTCACACTATCGACGATGAAAGTGCATAATCTTCAATCATTGTTTCGCTCAACCATTCAAAGCAATTTAAGTTAACGTGTCAATGCCATTTTGAGTGGCTAGATGAACACGATTTTGACGATTTATTGTTTGTTTATAGCATTTCCTACAGGACATCAGTTATACGACATCTCGTTCCATGGCGATAGTAATAGTACACTTAGCAATGACCACTGAAAGATCAACCAGCACTGAGATAGGTCATGTGCCTCAAAGCCACGACGCTTTGGCCTCATTGAGGAGGACACTTCAATTTAATTCAATATTCCTTTGTTGTCGGAAGTTTGTACTGCAAACTAAAGCTACATGTATACATAGCTTTTGGTCGAGATTAAAAATATATAAATTTATACATACACTATAGTAAAAGTACATGTTAAAAGAAATGAACCAATAAGGCTTAAACGCAAAATGACTGCAACTACATACAATCATTTTGCCTAAGTCATCTTTGCATCTGTCTATAAGACCGGCTGCATGTAACGATTATACAATTGTGACAGCATGATAATGTATCAAAAATATTAATAATCATTCATATATAGAAAAGACAAAATTATGACATCTAATGTTATAGCCTATATGTGAAATAAACAAGAACAACTCTCTCCGCTCCATGCTTCGATAAGGCTTTTAAACCTGTTGTAGTTCATTTCCTTTTGGAAGTGAGGAAGAAGCAAATTCCAAAGTCTTGGACGTAAACTCAGGTTTTCTCAAATCGGAATTAGTGAAAAATAAACAAGCGACCTTTGGTTTTCTGACATTATCTCGAGTAGCACGGTGTTAAAAAGGAAATGACAGACTAGCCGGACTAGCTTGGTGTACAGATACTGTATAGTTTCTGTATTGGCCACAATGTTTTCAACAATACTCAATAAGTATACAATCATATTTTAATTTTGGTCTAGATGCGTTCAAAGTCGTCTTCAGCAGATTTGTTGAAAGTGGGCAAGGGTCAAGACAAAGGAAGTCACCAGAAAACATTATCGTGTAACCATTTGTCTCATACAGCAGACGACATTTGAAAACATTATGACAAAAAAGAATGGCCCATAAAGAGCAATTTCTCCATTTGTCACACTGTTGTCAACTCTGTTCAATAATAAACCGAGAAATTGTCTGCTGCATATGTGCTGTATGTGGGAAAGGGTTTGGACTTTACCTAATATATACAACTTTAGACGCCTCTACACTAGACGTTTTTAGAAAGTATTTTGAAAAAGGAGAATATTCTAAAAGTGTTAGTATTTTATCCCCTTTCCTGCAATGTTCTTAAATCTGTATCGTAATTACGTTTACAATTGTCTAATGTTTTTATTATTGACATGTAATAGAAATTTTCAAAGCAGACGATGTAGAACAATAAACTGTGAATAACCTACCTTCTTACGTAGTTTCATCGAGAACGGTTCCGCAAGTTTGGTTAGGGAATGAGTTTTAGTGACGTTGATAGCATTCGTCGCAAATGTTGCCCCCACTAGCGCCTTTTCAGATGCCTGTAAGTCAGAAGTAAAAATCACCGAATCGCTTAATTTAAACAAGCGTAATCTTTATCTTTAATTTTTTTTTTTTTACTAAACGACTGTAGATGTTTTTACTGCAAAACCATAACCCTTCTAAACATCTATCTGATCTGCTTTGATCATCTGCTTTAAGATTGTCTGAGACGAAATGTTTGTTGTCTATACAAATACTAGAACTATTTGATACCGACTCATTGTGTGAAAAGAAGAAATTGTTCAAAGTAAAAGTATTTTTCCCATTCTTGAAATGTTTAGAAATATGCTCTGCTGCAGGAGATTCTTGAACTTTCTATAACTTATTGACAAACATTGTAGAGCCAGATTAGACTGCGCGAAGGGGCTGACTTTTTTTTTGATCTACTTTGCTCGGAGTGCTTAACAGTTGGTTTTCACCAACATTTGTTACATTCCTATATCGTCACGTACCCTTCAAACATTCATTGCATTATCCTACTATAAACGAATCCGCTGCTTATTTAAGTTATGGTCAAAACAGATTGACCATAGTTTTATACTCAGGGACATTTACAATGAAAGGTACGTCGACGTGTTCAACACTTATCATATGTTTCTTGGTATTCATATTTTGACATTGCATTGTACCAACAAAAAAATGAAGTATTTAGTTTACATATGTAAATATTTTTATTTGTTCATCCTCGTATGTATGAGTTATATCGAATTAATGATTCTGTTTTGTATGTAACTAGAAGCTATGTAAAGTTTTCGTTACAAAATAAAGAATATATTATTTCTGTGTATCTATATTTATAAAACCTGTCACATTTTGTTCAAAAACCGATGATCAAACTACTATTCAATGCACTGAGTTGATATGAGTCCTTATTTATAATAGAAGTCGAACCGGTTCTTACAAACAATATATCTGCAGCAGTCAACTTTGAAAACATTTGGTCAGAAATATAGAAACCCTCTATAAATGAAAGAACAAGTATTGAATCAAGTTGAAACATATTGTGGTTGAAGGAGAAATTGTTCGTGGCGAGCAATTTCTCCTTTTGCCACAGTCTTCAAACGTTGTCTGCTGCAGATGCGTCACAAAATGTCTGTATGTGGGAAAGGGATGAATGCATATTGAATATGAGCCGTTCTTCCACGAGAAAACCGACATTATGGCCTCTGCGTAATGTATCGAACCAGATAAATCCGTGCAGTCCGCGCATGCTAATCCGGGCTGACACATTCCGTCTCAAGGGGATAGAGGTAAAGAGTAATGATTCATGAAACAGAAAATCGAAAGGAGGCGAAAAGTGTCTGTCCGAGCTAGCCTGTGTGGCGTGCCTATGTTGATCTGGATCGATACTTTACGCAAAGTCCACAATGTTCGTTTTCATGTAAACCGGCACATATACCTCTTACCTGGTGGCATGTGTAGCAGACCCAGTTAAAACTGTTTGTCTGGTTGCTATGTAATATTCCCAAGGATACTCTGTAGTCCTGCTTTGCCTGTGTCAGCCATCGATGTCCTTCCTTGATCAAGGGTACACTCACTTGTTTGGACTTGCCCATGCAGTACCACAACGGAGGCCTTTGTACAATTAACTTTGAAACCACTTGCAAAAAAAAAATCCGGCCTTTTATACCTTCGGGCGTAATTTTCTAAGTTTGCCTAAAATCTGCTACCATAGATTATGGGTTTCTTCAAAAGTTACTGTATTCCCGTTAAGAATTATTTAAAAATCACGATTGATTTCTATACAAGATTACCGCAAAGAGGCACTAAAACGGTTCTTAAATGACTGCTTCGTCTATAGTACGACATTTGAAGAAAATACTTAAGGCATTTGAAGAGCGAAAAACTGTCCGGCATAAATCAGTGAACATAATTATATGGATAACAATATTCGATGTACAACCTCTCTTTTAATACTACGATGATAAAAGTACTTATTAAACAAATCACGTTTCGCTAATCATGTCAATAGTTGTATCTAGGTAACTAAATGACGTCATATTAATGTTGACGTCATTCCTTTGCAACGTCATTGGAATATGGCATATCAAGGGGGAATAACTACTTATAAAACGTTTTTAAAAAACGTAGTTTCTCTTGATCTTTTATGTTAATTTTCCCTGGTCTTATGTATATTGCCATCTACTTTACAAAAGCATTTCAATGCTTTTACAGCAGAAAACATGACGTAATTTACGACAAAAGAAGAAATTGCTGAATATTGTTGCAAAAGACGAATATGCTCACATATTTACATTCGCACTTGATTTTCTGTACAAATAAATTCTGTTCATTTTGCATGAACCGCTCGACCTTTCATGACCTCTGACGTCATTGTTTATTTCAATAGCGTGACGTCATTTAACCAATGATATTACGACGTTACAAATATCAGCTGTTCATTTAAACAAACGTACGTTGGCGGTAACATTTCTTCATTGTTATTAAAGACTTGTTCGCGAACACTTTAAGGTCGAATAAAATAAAGTAATGAAAAGTGGAAAATGTAAATATAAGGATTGACTCTTATTTTTCGTGCGTTCATGCAGTATGAACGCTCGGCCGCGATTTTGCAAATTTCCCAAGAAGCGCTAGCGCGCTTCATGGATTTGCAAAATCGCGTCCGACGTTCATACTGCATGAACGCACGAAAAATAAGAGTCAATCCTTAATTGACGCCTTGTTGTATGTTGGGACGGAGTTTGTATAACGACATTAACATCAGCATCAATGCCGAGGAATCCGTGATGATTTGAATTGCCATCGTGGTTAAAACGTCAGTCTTTCGAGTCAGGTAACCCCAGGTTAATCCCATTGCCTCTTATCTGCGAGCAGGATTTCTGGAATAATTTTATGTCATGAGCATTGGTGTCAGGATATAACTGAACTCCCGTATAAAGTGGTATACAATTTGGTTCAAACAAGAACATAATTTTTCCCCAAAAAATAATGAGGTAGTTAAAATCAAGGGATATAACTCCATCGGTGAAATAGTATTATTCGACATAAAGAGATACACAGTTACTTCCCATTGACCGTTACTAATTTAAGAGTTGTATACGTTTTTTTCTTTTCGAAAATTATTCCCCTATTCCTTGAAAGAGATGACTGCGGATGCTTCAACAGCATACACATTTTATAAAAAAAACTGTAGGAAAAAAATAAATTGTTCCTAGGCTGCATTTTGTCTTTCGTTTCCCGTTACTAATTTAAGAGTTGTATAATTTTTTTTTTTTTCTAAAATTATTTCCCTATTCCTTGAAAGAGATGACTGTCGATGCTTCAACAGCATACACATTTTATAAAAAAAACCTGTAGGAAAAAACGAAATTGCTCCGAGGCTGCATTTTGTCTTTCATTTCCCAGTTGTACCCCCCCCCCCCCCCCCTCTCCCATTTTGTATAAAAAAATCTTTCAATTCACAGCTATAACATTTACTGTTAAATATTATAAAGCAAACATCTCTTAAAATATCCTATCAAGTAATAGGCTAAAATAATTATATGTTCACGATTGTCTGTAACAAGGGCATGTTCTAATGCCATACGCGTACACTTGCTTCAACTGACATGAAACTACGCCATTTAGCTACGCCATTTAGGTTGAAACGTGCCTCGTTTGAACAGTAACACCCAAAGTTAATTGAGTCTGATTGAATTATTACTTGCAACAATTATCTATGAATCATAACTTCAAAGGCAGTTTAATGAATTACACTTTATTTGAGCCGTTCCTCGAGAAAACCAACATTATGCTCCCTGCATAATGTACCGACCCAGATCAGCCTACTCAATCCGAGCAGGCTAATCCGGGCCTACACATTCCGTCTCAAAGTGATATATCTATAGAGTAATTATTCATGAAACAGAAAGTCCACAGGAGGCGAAAAGTGTCTATCCGGGTAAGCCTGCGCGGCATGCTTAGGCTGATCCGGGTCGATACTTTACGCAGAGTCCACAACGTTGGTTTTCTCGCGGGACGTGTTTAATGGTGTATTGACAAAATTATGAAGCCATGAACTCGTGCTCTTTTATTAGCATGTTAGTGTTAAATGATCTACGAATCCGCCGTGGCAGAGTGGCTAGCGTGTGGGGTTTGAGATTGGGCTCTCCGGTTCGATCCTTGCACACGGCCGTCATGATCTGCATTAAGATCAGGCAAATTGTCTAGGTTAATACTGGTTAATCACTCGGAAAAAAGATGAATGCACTGTCAGGGGCGTAGCTCCCTTCAGGCACTGTAGGCGCGTGCCTACACATTTTTTCTCAAAATGGCCCAAAATACAGCTGCGGCGATAGGCATCTGCGTAATGTATCGACCAGATCAGCCTGCGCTGTCCGCGCAGACTGATCCGGCCGACACATTACGTCTTAGGGGGGGGGGGGGGGGGGGGGGGGGGGGGTAGTTGTATAGAGTAGTTATTTCTGAAACAGAAAATCCACAGGAGGCAACAAGTTTCTATTAGGGTAGGCCTGTGTGGCATGCTTAGGCTGATCCGGGCGATACTTTACGCAGAGTGCACAATGTTGATTTTCTCACGAGACGGCCTACACATTGATTATTGCAAAGCTACGTCCCTGACTGTGGCCGTGCATTTGTCCAATGTACATTGTCCAGTCTAGTACGTCGCAACAGCTATAGAAACCGAATGAGTCCTAAAAGTACTGGTTAGTCATTTATATAAAGGAGGAAGGAACTGTCGTCGAGGTAACATTTTAACAATGTTGAACATGACGTAAACATCAACAATAATGCAGGCGATCTTGATTGTCATCATTGCATCTTTATTTACTGTTGTTTTAGGACTCATTCGGTTTCTATAGCTGTTGCGACGTTTTCAAGCAATACTGTTGTTTTAGGACTCATTCGGTTTCTGTAGCTGTTGCGACGTTTTCAAGCAATACTGTTGTTTTAGGACTCATTCGGTTTCTATAGCTGTTGCGACGTTTTCAAGCGAATACTGTTGTTTTAGGACTCATTCGGTTTCTATAGCTGTTGCGACGTTTTCAAGCAATACTGTTGTTTTAGGACTCATTCGGTTTCTATAGCTGTTGCGACGTTTTCAAGCAATACTGTTGTTTTAGGACTCATTCGGGTTCTATAGCTGTTGCGACGTTTTCAAGCAATACTGTTGTTTTAGGACTCATTCGGTTTCTATAGCTGTTGCGACGTTTTCAAGCAATACTGTTGTTTTAGGACTCATTCGGTTTCTATAGCTGTTGCGATGTTTTCAAGCAATACTGTTGTTTTAGGACTCATTCGGTTTCTATAGCTGTTGCGACGTTTTCAACAGTATTTCACACACGTATGAGCAGCATATAGTTGTTTGAGGTCTTAATGCATTTGCGTTCAGTGAAGACTCGGACGAGCCTGTTGATCCGCACAGTCCCAGCAGAGTATTCACTGTTCGCATATATATTATATAATATCTAAATGCATATTCTGCCCCCCCCCCCCCCCCCCCCCCCATCCCCCCCACCCACACCCCTCTTTTTATAATTGAACGCCAATATAAGTTTGAATGATATTAAAGGGTTCAATGGGAGTGGTTATAAGACCCTAAATAGCTACACACGACTCACATATAATAGCACAGCTACAGTGTTCTTTTCTGTGTCGCTGGATAAGTAACCAGTGCTATACCTGTTCCACTGTAAAAGGCTCGAGCAGGATCGAATATCAGACATTCGGGGTCTTAGCGTTTACCACTTGACCACGGTGTGCCGAGGGCCAGGTTGATTTTTTAAACTAGAGTGGGACAAGATTTTAACTTTCAGGCAAATTTTCCTGCAGTAAGTTACCAGCATAACAATAATGTACACCGAACAAACAAGATCATTAGGTCTTTCTCAAATACAATACAAATATTTACGGCAGACATTTTTGAAAGCATTGAGGCAAAGATATGAAACTGTTTGTAAAAGAAAGTACCGATATTTAATTTAGCCCCCTTAGTTTATTACTGGTGCATTTGAGTCAGTTGAACCGACTACCACATATATCAACTGTGCAGCAGACGACTTTGAAAACATGTGGATTATTCTATGGACAATTTCTTTAGATGAAAGTATAATTCTTTGATAAAGTGTTGAAAACCTTGTGGCAAACAAAAGGAGAACTCTCTGGTGATGAGCCATTTCTTCTTTGTTCATGATGAATTAAAATACCGTCTACTACAGATGCGTGAAAAGGCGTCCATGTAGGGGGGAAAGCGTTAAGGGTTCAATGGCCGCGTCCAGTGAAAATTGGTCTAATTCTGAATACACCAACTGAAGATAAAGTCTCACAAGAGTTAAATAACCCACCGCTTCACGTGGTCTTAAAACGCGCGTTAAGAAGATCCGGTTTTAGACTGCAGTGATTCATTTAACCCTTTTCCTCATACAGACGTATTTTTCCACCTTCGCAGCACCCACATTTTGAAAATATTGTGGCAAAAGGAGAATTTGCTCATTATGAGCAATTTCTCCTTTTGCAACAATGTTTCTTTATATTCTCTTCAATAAGTATACTTTCATTTGTAAAGATTTCCCATATTATTCCCATATATTTTTAAACGTCGCCTGTTTCATATTTAGTGTATGTGTGAAAGGATTAAATACAAATAACTACAGCACATATGTTAGCGATTTATTGAAGAATTAACTGCGAGACAGGTTTCACTTCCGTTTAGCATAAAGTATAAACGGAATAAGTACCACTACAAAAATGCTTTGCTTTCTTTTCGAAATGTGAAGTGATGTGTGTGTTTTCCGCTGTACGTTTATGCGTATGTTCATGCTTATCTTGAAACTTATAGCTTAATCCTTGAATGTGTATGATATGTTTAGCTTAAACCTTTTACATCGATTGCAAAACCTGTTTTATTCTGATAATTTATTAAACACACTCGATGAACACGAGACCTAACCAGTACTCGTGCCGTTTTTGTGGAAAACAATGCAAAGGCATAACCCACCTATTCATGAGTTTCGAATGCGGGACCTTTGCTACGAGAGGCCGACACTCTACCACAGTAACTGTCATCCAATGTTTTCTTATAATATTGCCTTATAGACATTCGTTAAAAGAAAATAAGAGCCATCTGGAAAATTGGAAGTATTGGTTTAATACAGAGTTAAAGCATATACTGTATATGCGTCTATAGATGGAGATGATAGAAAATGTTTAATTTAAGCAATTTTTCCTTTTTCTTTTGTGCATGTTTTAACTGTTTCAGTGCCGAATTGTTTAAAGTAGACTCTTCCATGTTTCAAAATCGGGCGTCTCTATTTCTCATATAATCCAAGTTAGGACTATTTTGATAACTAAAAGACAAACACTGCTGATTTCAGGTGAGACAGCTCCTTTCGAGCTGACTTACCTGAATCAGTATTGCTTGCAAACACTTCAATATTGCCTTTGGCGCTGAAAGATCATATGCTTCAAAAGCCGTGAGTAGTCGTCAGTGTCCGTGAACTAGCAAAGGCTGCGTTTTACCCTTATCCCGCTATACGCGATAGTTTATTGACCGCCTCGTGTGGCTGGGTCGCGGGTTCCATCCCCGGACTGGTCATACCAAAGACATTACAATTAGTAGTAATGGCTTTCCCTTCTTGGTGCACAGGAGTGTGGGGGTTATTAGTACGACTGATGCTCGGGTGTACGAATAGATTGACCAGCAGTACCGATAACTTACCCTAGAAACGATATATATATATGAGCCGTTCCACGAGAAAACCAACATTATGGATCTGCATAACACATTGCGTCTCAGTGAGATAGAGGAATAGAGTAGTGATTCCTGAAAAAGTAAATCCACAGGATGCGAAAAATGACTGTCCGGGTTAGCCTGCACGACATGCTTAGGCTGATCCGGGTCGATACTTTACGCAGTCCATAATGTTTGTTCTTTTCGAGGAACGGCTCATATATATATATATATGATGTAACTGCAAAATAGTTAAGAGCGGTACAACTTATTGCAATTCTATCTTCGACTTTTGCTGACTTTAGGGACTTGTCCCTTTCTTTTCTGACACGCCAAAAGTCATTTTTCACGCGAACTTTGTGTACTGAAAATATTAATGACAGATGGGAAATTGGCAAGTTGAACTGGTTCTCTCGACCAATCAGAATACAACGTCATGCGCACGCAGACACGCGCCGCCTGGATCCCGTTTCTACCAATTAGGAAGTTAAACGCGTGTGAGTCATTAATTTATGGGATATGATATGATAAGAGCTGCTTTTTTATTGTCCTCTTTCATCAACGCACTTCAAAATCAAAGTTCGAAAGTATTATGATGCTTGCAACAACTCATTTGCTTGAACAATAAAGGTTACTTATATTACCAGGAACTGTTTATTAAATTTTAAGACCGTAATAATAAACCAATACAAAAACGCATTTCATGGCTTCAGCATTGTAGAAGAATTTCGTGTTGTAATCGAGGGCAATCTACATATTTTCTATATATGAGGGAAAGGGAAGAAAGATTTAAAATATGCCAAGGAGATCAATCAGGGTTTCTCCTGAAACAATTCTAACACTTGCAGCACCAATGGCAATATTCAGGTTTGTGCAAACAATGCAGTTTCAGGTGAGTGAGCTCGTAACGAGCTGCCTCACCTGAAATCAGCATTTCTAGCCTTTAAATGAAAAATAAAGTCGCCCGAATTTGAAATTGGAAGAGTCTCATTTTGATAGACACTTTTCGCTTCCTGTGGACTTTCTGTTTCAGGAATCATTACTCTATACCTCTAATCCCCTGATACGGAATGTGTCGGCCCGGACCAGTCTGCGCGGACTGCACATACTGATCTGGATCGATACATTACGCAGAGGCCATACTGTTGGTTTTCTCGTAGGACGGCTCATCTATTTGAATCGTTTGTATGAATGATGAGGTGATTTTCTACACGTGTAATGATTACATTAAGGCTGGTTTTCGCAGAGCTGCGCTCCATTATTCATGCATGTCTCACAGTATTGTATTTGAATAAGGAAGATTTTGAGATATCAAATCCGGAAAGCTTTTTTATCGCCTTGAATTACATGTAGTATCACATATTATAGTATTGGTTGTTTATTTCCATTAATCGGGCTGATGATGGAAATAGTTTGTTTCGTGTTTTTTTAGCATAAACACTTAGCAATAAAATGAAAGCTTAAATTGTATGCGATTCCTTTTCCCCGTTAAACGCGAGCGTTCGAGCTTACGTCTATGCTGATGTTATACGAATTATTATTTTCATTCCACGATGATTAATATACTTATACTTATTGTGCGTCTATCAATATTGCATATTATTGTTATTAGATGATATCGAAACGCCATCAAAATATCGAAACGGTATTGTTAATATCCCAATTATGTATTACTTGCGTAAGTCTTATCTTGGACTATCGTGTTCGATTCTTGTTTGAAGCCTATTTTAAATTATGAAATCAAACAAATTGTTACAGATATAACAGAACGCGAAGGATTGCATCTAGATTAAATAAACTTAAAGTCCATTTTCCAGATATATAAAACATTCTGATAGACGTTTGTATCTAAATATCAGTATATTGCGCCTACAAATAACTTAAATCTTTCCACGTTTTGACTAAATAACCTAAATAGACATTTATTGTATTGTGTGACTGTTGTTTTTTGTTCTTTCAATTTTTGAATTATATTTTGGCGGAAATTAATTTATTTAATATCTGAATAATATGTGCTTTCAATCTCGAGTTTTAACTAGATATTCAGAATGGTTCACAATTTAACCCTTTCTTTCAAACATACGCACTTTGACTTCGTTGCAGTAGACGAATTTTAGAAAACATCGAGACAAAAGGAGAATCATTTAAACATTTGTGACTATATGTTTTCCAAGTCGTCTGTTGCAAATTTAGTGTAAGTTGGAAAGGGTTAAATAAAGGATCAACGTTTCTGGTTTTTAAACATTTTAATTAAGGGTTTATTTTAAATGGCAGTAAGTAAGCGTTATAAAAATTAATAAAGAACAACTCGTGAAATGGGTAATATGATATCTCGCACATTTCGCTCTCATTATTTCCGAGTTATTCACAATGAAATGTGAATGAAATTAACATATTTTCATGTGATTCATCCTTGACACACTGACACGTTCATTCGGAATACTTCTATAATATCGGAACTAACTTTTTTCGTACCGCGTCACGCGAGATTTCCCAACATGCAACTCTGTTCCGTTAACATTAAATATACATACGCAATCAAGTAATGAGCATTTATGGCATGTTAAACAACCCATAATTAGTCATATAATATCAATGATGTCAACAGTGAAGACTCTAGTGATACTGTGTGATAAAGAAGTTTGTCTGAGTCTTAACTGTCCCCCGAAAGATGAATGACCTATTTTGTCCTGACACGGATACCTTTTATAGAACAAAGAAATGAACGAGAGAAGATCCATGAGTAATCTGCAACTCAGACTCACAGCGATGGGGCTGACTCATAAGGCCCCTAAACGGCTCCTTTGTTCTCATTAACCCCTTTCCCCCTCGAATTCCTTAATTTACACAAACTTCATGTTGACCGATCATTGAATATTTAACGGAATAACGTCAATTATACGTATTTCTTACCCCGTTCACGTGTACAATTTTCAAGGTATTCAGATTCTAATGAATGTATACTATTATCATTTAACTCTCTATAAAGACGTACCGATCGTTTTAGCGAGTTGACGAGTTAAGGAGCAATACTCTTTGATTAACGATGATAGGAAATCATCTCGCACCATTTTTTTTCATTCCAGACTTTTTTTTTTATCATTCCAAAATGACCCTTGCCTATTACTGTATTTTTTTTTAAATTATTAAATGAAACAGGGCTTATATGTCTTTCAGTCTGTTTTCTGACAATTCTTTGGTTAAACGTATATATCTATATATACCTGATATGGTATTTAGAGTCAACACACCTTGAAGATTAAAAAAATCGAAAATGTCTATAATTGAAACGATAACCTATGACTAAAAGTGGAAAACATTGTGGCAAAAGGAGAAATTGCTCGTTTTGAGCAATTTCTTCTTTTGTCACTATGTTTTCAAAAAGCTGTCTGCTGCAGAGGCGTCATAAAACGTCTATATGAGGGAAAGGGTTGAATGAAATGTTCTTATTCAATAGCGAAAGGAGACATTGCTCATTGTGAGCAATTTCAACTTTTGTCACGATGTTTTCAGAAGTCGTCTGCTGCAATCGCGTCAAAATGCGTCCGAGAGAAAGGGATACTTTATTTCTAATTGGTATAGTTAAGAAAATATCAAATCGACACACGATGCTTAAACACATACACACAGTTTGATCGTTTTCAAAAAATGCTTAAGTACGACGGATAGTGAAACCGAAAACGCTTTTAAATTGATGTATTTATATTTCCGCTACATTCCTGGTGTTGATTTTTACATATGACATACATGTATGAGCCGTTCCACGAGAAAACCAACATTATGGACTCGGAGTAATGTATCAACCCAGTCCGCGCAGACTAATCCCGGCCGACATATTCCGTCCCAGGGTGATAGAGGTATAGAGTAATGATCCGGGTCGATACTTTACGTAGAGTCCGAAATGTTGGTTTTCTCGTGGGACGGCTCATATATTCAAAACAGTATTTAAAAGCTGCCATATTTTTTTTTTTATTTAATTTTAACGATTTGTTTTGTTTTAATCACATACTATATGGTAATAGATTTACCGTGCACATCGAGGGTTAATATGTACTTTATGTTTACCGTGACCTTTTTGAACCGGTTGTAGTGATGATTAAAGGCATGCATATTAATAAAGCATGCTACTCATTCAACCATTACTCGTCCGCATCGGGTGTTAGAGGTCGCAGGTTCGATCCCCGGCTGAGTCATACCAATGGCATTGAAAATGGTTGTAATGACTTTCCCTCATTGCCGCTCAGGATTTTGGTGCTTGCATTAAGGGTGACTCGCTGGTGTCAGGATAAATGGTTCGAAAGTACGAGAGACTTATTAAGGTAGCGTAGTGATATAAGTGAAAAATAGTTGAAAGCGGCGTAAGTACAATTCGTACAGAAAGAAAAAAACAACAAGTAAAACGAAGCAACTATTACTGGTTTATGACTCACACATTAAAATGGATTTTCAAGAATGTGCAATCGGCAAATATCAGACTCTACCACACAGGTTGATCTGAGTCTTCCGTGCTCGACATCCAGTCGCTTGAGCCTCCTTCATGAGAATAACCACAACGATAAGGCTATACCATTATGTAATCTGATCCGTATATATCAGCCAGGTACAGGTTGACTTTTGTGACTTTTGTAACTTTTGTGAAAAGTATAGATCAAGATCAGTCTGTGCATCCGCTGTTAACATATTACGTACACAAGCTTGATGTAATATTCTGTCAACGTGTGTAGATTCTGATAAGACTGAGCAGGTTAACAAGATGAGCTTAACCTAGGTGTGTGAAGTTAGCGCGTAGATCGTAGATCGTAGCTCAACCAAAAAATGTAATTGGCTGACCTGGGTCGTAGATCGTACCTCAACCACTTTAAAAACATTGCGAATTGGTTGTGCTGGGTCGTAGATCGTAGCTCAACCACTAGAAAAACAGTCTGAATTGGCTGACCTGGGTCGTAGATCGTAGCTCAACCACTTTAAAAACATTGCGAATTGGTTGTGCTGGGTCGTAGATCGTAGCTCAACCACTAGAAAAACATTCTGAATTGGCTGACCTGGGTCATAGATCGTAGCTCAACCACTTTAAAAACATTGCGAATTGGTTGTGCTGGGTCGTAGATCGTAGCTCAACCACTAGAAAAACATTCTGAATTGGCTGACCTGGGTCATAGATCGTAGCTCAACCACTTTAAAAATATTCTGAATTGGCTGACCTGGGTCGTAGATCGTAGCTCAACCACTTAAAAACATTGCAAATTGGTTGTGCTGGGTCGTAGATCGTAGCTCAACCACTAGAAAAACATTCTGAATTGGCTGACCTGGGTCGTAGATCGTAGCTCAACCACTTAAAAAACATTGTGAATTGGCTGACCTGGGTCGTAGATCGTAGCTCAACCACTAGAAAAACATTGCGATTTGGCTGACCTGGGTCGTAGATCGTAGCTCAACCACTTTAAAAACATTGCGAATTGGTTGTGCTGGGTCGTAGATCGTAGCTCAACCACTAGAAAAACATTCTGAATTGGCTGACCTGGGTCATAGGTCGTAGCTCAACCACTTTAAAAATATTCTGAATTGGCTGACCTGGGTCGTAGATCGTAGCTCAACCACTTAAAAACATTGTAAATTGGTTGTGCTGGGTCGTAGATCGTAGCTCAACCACTAGAAAAACATTCTGAATTGGCTGACATGGGTCGTAGATCGTAGCTCAACCACTTAAAAAACATTGTGAATTGGCTGACCTGGGTCATAGATCGTAGCTCAACCACTTTAAAAACATTGCGAATTGGTTGTGCTGGGTCGTAGATCGTAGCTCAACCACTAGAAAAACATTCTGAATTGGCTGACCTGGGTCATAGATCGTAGCTCAACCACTTTAAAAATATTCTGAATTGGCTGACCTGGGTCGTAGATCGTAGCTCAACCACTTAAAAACATTGCAAATTGGTTGTGCTGGGTCGTAGATCGTAGCTCAACCACTAGAAAAACATTCTGAATTGGCTGACCTGGGTCGTAGATCGTAGCTCAACCACTTAAAAAACATTGTGAATTGGCTGACCTGGGTCGTAGATCGTAGCTCAACCACTAGAAAAACATTGCGATTTGGCTGACCTGGGTCGTAGATCGTAGCTCAACCACTTTAAAAACATTGCGAATTGGTTGTGCTGGGTCGTAGATCGTAGCTCAACCACTAGAAAAACATTCTGAATTGGCTGACCTGGGTCATAGGTCGTAGCTCAACCACTTTAAAAATATTCTGAATTGGCTGACCTGGGTCGTAGATCGTAGCTCAATCACTTAAAAACATTGCAAATTGGTTGTGCTGGGTCGTAGATCGTAGCTCAACCACTAGAAAAACATTCTGAATTGGCTGACCTGGGTCGTAGATCGTAGCTCAACCACTTAAAAAACATTGTGAATTGGCTGACCTGGGTAGTAGATCGTAGCTCAACCACTAGAAAAACATTGCGATTTGGCTGACCTGGGCCGTAGCTCAACCACTAGAAAAAACATTAAGAATTGGGTGACCTGGATCGTAGATAACTCGAACCTTTCGATAATTCGACCTCTCGATAACTCGAACTATTTGATAACTCGAACTTTTCGATAATTCGACCTCTCGATAACTCGAATTTTTTTATAACTCGATTTTTTTTTAGCTCGAACTTTTCGTGAATTCGACCTCTCGATAACTCAATTTTTTTTTTTAACTCGACCTTTTCGAGAATTCGACCTCTCGATAACTCGAATATTTTTATAACTCGATTTTTTTTTTAACTCGAACTTTTCGATAATTCGACCTCTCGATAACTCGAATTTTTTTATAACTCGATATTTTTTTTTAACTCGAACTTTTCGTGAATTCGACCTCTCGATAACTCGAATTTTTTTTTTAACTCGATTTTTTTTTTTTTAACTCGAACTTTTCGTGAATTCGACCTCTCGATAACTCGAACATTTCAATAACTCGACCATCTCCATATCTCGAACATCTCGATATATCGAACATTTTGATAACTCGACCATCTCCATATCTCGAACATCTCGATAACTCGAACATCTCAATATTTCGAACATATCGATCACTCGAATATATTGATAACTCTTTTTTCAAGCTGTGTGAAGTTAGCTAAACATTTCCCCTACTAGCAGCCGAGTGCTCGCATAAATCAAGACTCAGCACTTCGCCGTATGCGCGGGTAGACTGCGGGATCGGCCGTACATCATGTGCGGCACCAGCGCACATTTCCCCTACTAGCAGCAGACTGCGGGACCTGCCTTAAAGAGTATGCGGCCCCGACTTACATTTCCCCGACTAGCGTCGGAGTGCTCCCCGTAAAACACGCAGCAGTAATCCGCCTTAAGGCCGTTGTTCCACGCTCGTAAGAAAAAAAAAAAAAGTGTTCCACTCCATTGTGATTTTTTGTTTGTTCGACTGCCGTGACAAGGGTTTGTAGGCCCAATTGCTCCCCGTAATACACGCGACAGACTCACGCTCGTAAGAAAAAAAACCATTCGACATTCGACATTCAAAAGTTGGAAAAAAAACGAATGTCGTGCTGGCACTTGGACCTACAAGCCCTTGTCACGGGAGTCAAACAAAAAAATCACAATGGAGTGGAACACTTTTATTTTTTTTCTTACGGGCGTGGAACAACTGCCTTATTTGCTACAAGGCAGTCCCGTCGTTAGAACTTGCGCTGACAGTGAAGTGCTCTTCTTGTCTCAAAGCAGCACTCTGCATATGGCTAGGGAAATGTGCGCTGGGGTCGAATTTGCAATAAGGAAGTTCTGCCGATGAATCCAGCGCTGAAGGCGAAGTCCTCGCCTTGTTTCGAGGCGTATGGCCGAGGAAATGTGCGCTGAGGCCGAATTTCCTATAAGGAAGTCCTGCTGTTTACCCACGCTGACGGCGAAATCCTCCCCTTGTTTTAAGGCAGCACTTCGCATATGACTGGGGAAATGTGCGCTGGGCCCTGATTTGCTACAAGGCAGTCCCGCCGTTAGAACCCGCGCTGCCGGCGAAGTGCTCTCCTAGTTTCAAGGCAGCACTCCGAAAATGGCTGGGAAAATGTGCGCTGGGGCCTGATTTGCCGTATAGCATATGCGGTCCAGGCGCACATTTCCCCTACTAGCAGCGGAGTGCTAGCGTAAAAGAAGGTTCTTCACTTCGCCGTAAGCGCGAGTAGACTGCGGGACCTGCCTTATAGCGTATTCGGGCCCGGCTCACATTTCCCCTACTAGCAGACGAGTGCTCGCATAAATCATGGCTCAGCACTTCGCCGTAAGCGCGGGAAGACTGCGGAGCCGTCCGTATATCATATGTGGCACCAGCGCACATTTCCCTTACTAGTAGCGGAGTGCTAGCGTAAAACAAAGCTCAGCACTTCGCCGTAAGCGCGGGTAGACTGCGGGACATGCCTTAAAGAGTATGCGGCCCCGGCTTACATTTCCCCAACTAGCAGCGGAGTGCTAGCGTAAAACAAAGCTCAGCACTTCGCCGTAAGAGCGGGTAGACTGCGGGACCTGCCTTAAAGAGTATGCGGCCCCGACTTACATTTCCCCGACTAGCGTCGGAGTGCTCCCCGTAAAACACGCAGCAGACTCGGGTAGAAATCCGCCTTGAGGCTGTTGTTTCACGCCCGTAAGAAAAACAAATAAAAGTGTTCCACTCCATTGTGATTTTTTTTTGTTCGACTGCCGTGACTAGGGTTTGTAGGCCCAAGTGCTCCCCATAATACACGCAGCAGACTCGATTAGAAATCCGCCTTCAGGCCGTTGTTCCACGCCCGTAAGAAAAAATAAATAAAAGTGTTCCACTCCATTGTGATTTTCTTTTTTGTTCGACTCCCGTGACAAGGGCTTGTAGGCCTAAGTGCTCCCCGTAATACACGCGGCAGACTTGGGTAGAAATCCGCCTTAAGGCCGTTGTTCCACTCCCGAGAGATCTTTTTTCAACTTTTGAATGTCGAATGTCGTGCCAGCACGACATTCGTTTTTTTCCAACTTTTGAAGGTCGAATGTCGAATGTTTAGCTAACTTCACACAGCTTCTTTTTCAGTGGTTTATCTACGATTTACGGCCCAAGGTCAGCCAATTCGCCTTGTTTTTTAAGTGGTTGAGCTACGATCTACGACCCAGGTCAGCCAATTACATTTTTTTCCCAGTGGTTGAGCTACGATCTACGACCCAGCTCAGCCAATTCGCAAAGTTTTTCCATTGCTTGAGCTACGATCTACGACCCAGGTCAGCCAATTCAGAATGTTTTTAAAGTGGTTGAGCTACGATCTACGACCCAGATCAGTCAGTTCGGACTGTTTTCCAATTGGTTGAGCTACGATCTATGACTCAGGTCAGCCAATTCACAATGTTTTTTTCTAGTGGTTGAGCTACGATCTACGACCCAGATCAGCCAATTCGCAATGTTTTTCTAGTGGTTGAGCTACGATCTACGACCCAGATCAGCCAATTCGCAATGTTTTTCTAGTGATTGAGCTACGATCTACGACACAGATCAGCCAATTACATTTTGTTTTTCAAGTGGTTGAGCTACGATCTACGACCCAGATCAGCCAATTCGCAATGTTTTGTAAAGTGGTTGAGCTACGATCTACGACCCAGATCAGCCAATTCCCAATATTTTCCAAGTGGTTGAGCTACGATCTACGACCCAGATCAGCCAATTACGTTTTCTTTTTCAAGTGGTTGAGCTACGATCTACGACCCAGATCAGCCAATTCGCAATGTTTTGTAAAGTGGTTGAGCTACGATCTACGACCCAGATCAGCCAATTCCCAATATTTTCCAAGTGGTTGAGCTACGATCTACGACCCAGATCAGCCAATTACGTTTTCTTTTTCAAGTGGTTGAGCTACGATCTACGACCCAGGTCAGCCAAGTCGCAATGTTTTTCCATTGGTTGAGCTACGATCTACGACCCAGGTCAGCCAATTCAGAATGTTTTTTAAAGTGGTTGACCTACGATCTACGACCAAGATCAGCCAATTCCCAATATTTTCCACGTGGTTGAGCTACGATCTATGACCCAGATCAGCCAATTCAGAATGTTTTTAAAGTGGTTGAGCTACGATCTACGACCCAGGTCAGCCAATTCAGAATGTTTTTCTAGTGGTTGAGCTACGATCTACGACCCAGCTTAACCATTTCACAAAGTTTTTCTAGTGGTTGAGCTACGATCTACGACCCAGCACAACCACTTCGCAATGTTTTTTAAAGTGGTTGAGCTACGATCTACGACCCAGCACAACCAATTCGCAATATTTTTAAGTGGTTGAGCTACGATCTACGACCCAGGTCAGCCAATTCAGAATGTTTTTAAAGTGATTGAGCTACGATCTACGACCCAGGTCAGCCAATTCAGATAGTTGTTCTAGTGGTTGAGCTACGATTTACGACCCAGCACAACCAATTCGCAATGATTTTAAAGTGGTTGAGCTACGATCTACGACCCAGGTCAGCCAATTCAGAATGTTTTTCTAGTGGTTGAGCTACGATCTACGACCCAGCACAACCAATTCGCAATGCTTTTAAGTGGTTGAGCTACGATCTACGACCCAGCTCAACCAATTCTCAATGTTTGTGTAGTGGTTGAGCTACGTTCTACGACCCAGCACAACCAATTCGCAATGTTTTTAAAGTGGTTGAGCTACGATCTACGACCCAGGTCAGCCAATTCAAAATGTTTTGAAATTCGGCCTCAGCGCACATTTCCTCGGCCTAACGCCTCGAAACAAGGTAGGACTTCGCCTTCTGCGCTGGATTCATCAGCAGGACTGCCTTATTGCAAATTTCCCCAGCCATACGCAGAGTGCTGCTTTGAGACAAGAAGAGCACTTCACTGTCAGCGCAAGTTCTAACGGCGGGACTGCCTTGTAGCAAATAAGGGCGTTGTTCCACGCCCGTAAGAAAAAAAAATAAAAGTGTTCCACTCCATTGTGATTTTTTTGTTCGACTCCCGTGACAAGGGCTTGTAGGCCCAAGTGCCAGTACGACATTCGATTTTTTGAAGTTTTATTTTTTGAATGTCGTGCAGCACGACATTCGTTTTTTTTCCAACATGCGTGTATTACGGGGAGCACTTGGGCCTAAAAGCCCTTGTCACGGGAGTCTAAAAAAAAAATCACAATGGAGTGTAACACTTTTATTTTTTTTCCTTACGAGTGTGGAACAACGGCCTTAAGGCGGATTTCTACCTGAGTCTGTCGCGTGTATTACGGGGAGCACTTGGGCCTACAAGCCCTTGTCACGGCAGTCGAACAAAAAAAAAATCACAATGGAGTGGAACACTTTTTTTTTTTTTTCTTACGAGCGTGGAAAAACGGCCTTAAGGCGGACTTCTACTCGAGTCTGCTGCGTGTTTTACGGGGAGCACTCCGACGCTAGTCGGGGAAATGTAAGTCGGGTACGCATACTCTTTAAGGCAGATCCCGCAGTCTACCCGCGCTTACGGCGAAGTGCTGAGCTTTGTTTTACGCTAGCACTCTGCTGCTAGTAGGGGAAATGTGCGCTGGTGCCGCACATGATGTACGGCCGATCCCGCAGTCTACCCGCGCTTGCGGCGAAGTGCTGAGCCTTGATTTATACGAGCACTCGGCTGCTAGTAGGGGAAATGTGAGCCGGGGCCGAATACACTATAAGGCAGGTACCGCAGTCTACGCGCGCCTACGGCGAAGTGCTGAACCTTCTTTTACGCTAGCTTTTGAATGTCGATTTTTTGAAGTTTTAATTTTTGAATGTCGAATGTCGAATGTCGTATGTTTAGCTTACTTCACACAGCTTGAAAAAGATCGAGATATTTATATATTCGAGTGATCGATATGTTCGAAATATTGAGATGTTCGAGTTATCGAGATGTTCGAGATATGGAGATGGTCGAGTTATCGAGATGTTCGAGGTATCTAGAGGTCGAATTATCGAAAAGTTCGAGTTAAAAAAAATTCGAGTTATCAAAAAATTCGAGTTATTGAGAGGTCGAATTATCGAAAAGTTCGAGTTAAAAAAAAAATCGAGTTATCAAAAAGTTCGAGTTATCGAGAGGTCGAATTATCAAAAAGGTCGAGTTAAAAAAAAAAAATCGAGTTATCAAAAAGTTCGAGTTATCGAGAGGTCGAATTATCGAAAAGTTCGAGTTAAAAAAAAATTCGAGTTATCAAAAAGTTCCGAGTTATCAAGAGGTCGAATTATCGAAAAATTCGAGTTATCGAGAGGACAATTATCGAAAAGTTTGAGTTATCAAAAAAATCGAGTTATCAAAAACTTCGAGTTATTGAGAGGTCGAATTATCGAAAAGTTCGAGTTAAAAAAAAATCGAGTTATGAAAAAGTTCGAGTTATCGAGAGGTCGAATTATCAAAAAGGTCGAGTTAAAAAAAAAAAAAATCGAGTTATCAAAAAGTTCGAGTTATCGAGAGGTCGAATTATCGAAAAGGTCGAGTTAAAAAAAAAGTTCGAGTTATCAAAAAGTTCGAGTTATCGAGAGGTCGAATTATCAAACATTTCGAGTTATCGAGAGGTCGAATTATCAAAAAGTTCGAGTTATCGAGAGGTCGATTTATCGCAAAGTTCGAGTTATCTACGATCCAGGTCCCCCAATTCTTAATGTTTTTTCTAGTGGTTGAGCTACGGCCCAGGTCAGCCAATTCGAAATTTTTGTCTAGTGGTTGAGCTACGATCTACGACCCAGGTCAGCCAATTCACAATGTTGTTTAAGTGGTTGAGCTACGATCTACGACCCAGATCAACCAATTTGCAATATTTGTTCAGTGGTTGAGCTACGATACATGACCCAGGTCAGCCAATTCGCAATGTTTTTCTAGTGGTTGAGCTACGATCTACGACCCAAGTCAGCTAATTCGCAATGTTTTTAAAGTGGTTGAGCTACGATCTACTACCCAGGTCAGCCAAAACAATGCATTTCTATTGGTTGGGCTACGACCCAGGTCAGCCAATTCGCAATGATTTTCAAGTGGTTGAGCTACGATCTACGACCCAGGTCAGCCAATTCGCAATGTTGTTTAAGTGGTTGAGCTACGATCTACGACCCAGGTCACCCAATTCGCAATGTTTTTCTAGTGGTTGAGCTACGATCTACGACCCAGATCAACCAATTCAGAATGTTTTTCTAGTGGTTGAGCTACGATCTAGGACCCAGCTCAACCAATTCGCAATGTTGTTTAAGTGGTTGAGCTACGATCTACGACCCAGGTCAGCCAATTCAGAATGTTTTTCCATTGGTTGAGCTACGATCTACGACCCAGGTCAGTCAATTCAGAATGTTTTCAATTGGTTGAGCTACGATTTACGACCCAGGTCAGCCAATTCGCAATGATTTTCAAGTGGTTGAGCTACGATCTACGACCCAGGTCGGCCAATTCGCAATGTTGTTTAAGTGGTTGAGCTACGATCTACGACCCAGGTCAGCCAATTCGCAATGTTTTTCTAGTGGTTGAGCTACGATCTACGACCCAGGTCAGCCAATTCGCAATGTTGTTTAAGTGGTTGAGCTACGATCTACGACCCAGGTCAGCCAATTCGCAATGTTATTTAAGTGGTTGAGCTACGATCTACGACCCAGGTCAGCCCATTCAGAATGTTTTTCCATTGGTTGAGCTACGATCTACGACCCAGGTCAGCCAATTCAGAATGTTTTCAATTGGTTGAGCTACGATTTACGACCCAGGTCAGCCAATTCGCAATGATTTTCAAGTGGTTGAGCTACGATCTACGACCCAGGTCAGCCAATTCGCAATGTTGTTTAAGTGGTTGAGCTACGATCTACGACCCAGGTCAGCCAATTCGCAATGTTGTTTAAGTGGTTGAGCTACGATCTACGACCCAGGTCAGCCAATTCGCAATGTTGTTTAAGTGGTTGAGCTACGATCTACGACCCAGGTCAGCCAACTACATGTGTTGGTTGAGCTACGATCTACGATCTACGCGCTAACTTCACACACCTGCTTAACCTACACTGTTCAGAAATGCCAACGTACACCCTTTGTCCGTGCACTTGCTCAGTTATACCAGCCTACAGTCACGTTTCTTCTTGCGCTGGGCAATAACAATTGACCCGCGTCATGCGATAAAGTATCTTACTGCATCCCGGATTCTGGCATTACGTGGTTTGGGAGTTAAATTTGTTATTTCTTATCAGAAGTTGCATGTGTATTTATCTACAGGTAAGCGGTGAGTGTGTGGTTTAGGTTTAGGTACGTATGTACCCGCGTCTTTTCTGTTCGTAGATATATAATAATGCGGACTAAATACATTACATAACACAGTGTAACTGAAACAAACATGACAGGCAACCCGGAAATAATATGAGGCGTCCTGTAAACCGATTGGTTGAAAGTATTAAATCAATCCAATCACGTGGAAATGGGTATTTTTGTGTCTCATTGTAAGTATAACCAGAGGCGTCATAACTATAACGTATCGTCCGGGATTACAGAGTTTTGTATCTTCATATATCGAAAACCGCCATTCGTAGGTTTAAGCATAACTACTATTTACGATGTAATTGCCTACTTGTAAATAGTCTTATATCATAACCGTTCTCGCGAGGCGAGCAAAGATGTTTGTATGACTAGATGAATTGTGCCGAAGCGCAGACTTATCTCGATCATTCTAAATGGTCGATTTTGTTATTAGTTGGCTCAAACGTAAGCTGGAAATAAACGCTTTGCTACGTACGTTGGTATGCGTAAGTTCACAAACCTTTGCTTAGCAGTTTCGTAGATAAAAATAAGACCCCCTTTCGATTCACTCGGCTTATTTGAGCAGTGCGCTGCGAAAACTAAACTTAAGGCACTTGCGAACAGCATAGATTCAGGTCAGCAAGCACCATCCGCAGAGTCTAATCTGGCTCTGTATTTGTATCTATAAGGTCAAAGAAGGCTTCAGAAAACTTCCGTACAGCAGTATCCATTTTGATCCATAGCATCTTTTCTACCGCTCATTTTAAATGTGTGTACCTGTGTCATTACAAAAGTAGTTGATTGTTGGGAAAATGAGAGAAAATGCGTCAATACGCAATATACTTTACAACAGAAGATTTGTGCAAACATTGAGGGGGAATTTTATTTAATTCCGCAGTCATTTAAAGAGGTTTCCGTGCTAAGTGTTGGAGTCAGGTGACATATATAGATCCGTGAACACTGCACTAATATTTCTATGCAAACCGACCTTATTACGTATTCATGATGCGACAGTTCAATTTACACAGACTATACTTGATGGGTCATTGGACTCGTGGAGACTTATATTACGCGTTACAATTCATCTTAAAATAATTGTTTTACAAATCAAATAAGTAAGGAAGTAAATTATTTATATAAGTAACATTCTACGGAAACCAACCGTAAGGCATTTGCTATCAGTGAAGATCCAAATCAGCCAACACATTCGGGTAGTCTGAAAAGCTCTAGACTGTTTGTAAACTATTGACAGAGCGCTTCGAGAAATGTATGTGAAACAACTCAACACGAATGTGTCGACCCTTTCCAACATAAAAAAACGCTTTCTGACGCCTGTGCAGCACACGCCTTTGGGAAATCTCATTGACGTCAAAGAAGAAAATGTTCATAACGAGCAATGTCTCATTTTGCCCGAATGTTATCAACTTTATCCAATAAGTTTTTCTTCATTTACATATCTTTGTCAATATATATATCTAAAGTCGTATGCTGTCGATTTGTTGTATGTGTGAACAGGGCTAAGGAGGGTTTTCCTTAATCACCGCTCATTTTAAATGTATTATGTGCAATACAAATACAATACAAAACAACAATAATACATTGTAAATATAATACAATAAAATATAATAAAATAAAATATAATAAAATAAAATATAATACAAAACAACAATAATACATTGTAAATATAATACAATACAAATAAAATACAAAACAACAATAATACATTGTAAATATAAAACAATACAAATAAAATACAAAACAACAATAATACATTGTAAATATGATACAATAAAAATATAATACAAAACAAATATAATACAAAGCAAAGTTAATACAATACACATATAATACAAAACAAATACAGTACATTGTAAATATAATACAATACAAATATAATACAAAACAAATATAATACAAAGCAAATTTAATACAATACACATATAATACAAAACAAAACAAATATAATACAATGCAAATATAATACAAAACAAATATAATACAAAGCAAATTTAATATAATACACATATAATACAAAACAAATATAATACAATGCAACTTTAATATAGTGTAAATATAATACAATACAAATATACTACAAAACAAATATAATACAATACAAATATAAAACATTTCAAATATAATACAATACAACTAATGTTTCATAAATAAACACTCAGACCTCTGGCTCTATAAGTCACCACAAAATAAACGTCAGTGTAATGAAGACCGTGTAAGGCTGCTTTTTTTTTATCAATTGTAAAAACACAACAACAACACTTAGAATTGATTGTTAAAGTGAACATCTGGGGACTGTTTAGTCATGCCTTCTTGCATTTATTATGATTATTAATGAAGAAAACCCAACATGACATGAATTTTCAGACACACAAGGTCGAGTTTTGGAATAATTAGCCGCCCAAAATTCCATTTCGCTGATTTCACGTTTGTTGTTTATGCCTTTCTTCAACCAATAACCCGATGTGGTATTTTGAAAGTCGTCTGCTTTGAAAATATCAGAGGAAATATTTCACTGTTTCAAGTTCGGAAGTTTAATTATGAGTAAGGTTTGAACATATTGTGTGAAAAAGGGAATTGCTTGTTTAGCAAAAGGAATCTGCTTTTTTCTACAATGTTTACAAAATGCGTTTGCAACGAGGCATCAACAGCCGAAACGGACAGCGAAAAAAATAAACAGGGCATATCGTCCACTTTATCGTTAGAGTCTTGATCTCCGAAACCCGCCTAGGCCGAGTTGTTAGCGTCGGGGATTTGCAACAGGGCGTTCCGGGTTCGTTCCCCAGTCGAGGCGGTCACGGTGCGCATGGGCAATGCGCATTTCGAAGTCTAGTACTGGTACATTTACCGAAGGATCATTGATAAAGTGAACTGTCGTTGGTATATAATTGAAATACTGTTGAAGACGGCGTAAACCTTAATAAACTTGATAAAACAAACACACTTGATCTCTCAACCACGTGTCAAGTGTGATAGAATCCGCCGACGTTTGCTTATGAATGCAAAGCTATTCATTTGCACTGCTCAAAGCTATTCATTTGCACTGCTCAAAGCTAATAACGCGGCCGGTAGAACGTCTTATATAGATGTACAGAGATATCTGAAGTAGAAAATCCACAGGAAGCGAAAAGTGTCTGTCCGGGTAAGTCTGCGCGGCATTCTTAGGCTGATCCGGGTCGATTCTGTAGGCTTTCTCTACCACAATGTTGGTTTTCTCCTTATTCCGCTCATATTATAATGTTAACTACACTCCTCTCAGGGGCGTAGCTTGACAATTATCAATGTGTAGGCCGTCTCGTGAGAAAATCAACATTGTAGACTCCGCGTAAAGTATCGACCCGGATCAGCATAAGCATGCCACACAGGCGTACTCGGATATACACGTTTCGCCTCCTGTGGATTTTCTGTTTCAGGAATCACTACTCTATCTATTCCCCCGTAGACGGAATGTGTCGGCCGGATCACAGGCTGATTTGGTCGTTACATTACGCAGATTTGTATCGCCGCAGCTGCATTTTGGGGCATGTTTAGAACATATGTGTAGGCACTTGCTTACAGTGCCTAAAGGGAGCTACGCCCCTGCCTCTTCAATAACACGAATGACCATAGAGCAGCTTGAAATCATGTATCATCGAATAAAGTTCGTCAGAAACTAACGTTAAAACTATGGCGAAAAAACCACATACAGACGCTTTCTGACGCATCTGCAGCAGACGACGTTTGAAAAGATTGTGACAAAAATGAGAAATTGCTAATTATGAAAAGTTTCTTCTTTGACACAATCAAATTAATATTTTATCACTTATGCTTTGTTTGAATCTGTTTTCATATTTGAACGTAGATGTGTTCACAGCCGTCTGTGTGGGAGAAGGTTAAGTCTACTGTAACCTCAAACCTTATTCACAGCATTTATGACAAGTTTAATTATTCAAGCAATTAATGTTGGATGTTTCTAAAAAGGGATGAACTATTTCAACATTGAATCATTTCAACCTCCATCCGTGCTCACGAATTGTGACGTATCTGAAGCAGACGGCTGTTTTAATTCATGATGATCAATCTTTTCAAAACTTATCAATAATTCTATTTTAGTGTGCAGAGATTGTTCATGATTTCCTTGGTATTTTAAAGTCGACTTCTACAGTAAGTAAGTAAGTAAATGTTTTATTATAGTGACATGTGCATACAATATGTTACAAACAAGTAATTATGTACAGAATACAAACACCCGGCCCAGTGGACCTGTATGTCACCTAAATTGAATAAATAATAAATATACGTGAAATATCTGAAGAAATGATTCGTTGTTAAATGGCAAGTTAAATATACCCTACATAATCAAGGGTAATCAAAACACGAACGATTACATATCGAGGGCTTGGCGTGAAACGGTTGTAACTAAAAACCTATTTTGAAAACCCTGGTTTAGGGGCAATTTTGACCCCTTTGTAAACAATGCAAATTTAGGTGCCATTGCTCAGAACGAGTAATGGCACCTAAATTTCCATTGTTTACCAAGAAAATTGATATAACGCTTTTAAAGACGCAATGGAGAGATGATTAACCTTGGTAAAAAAATACCAATTTTAGTTACAACCGTTTCACACCAAGCCCTCGATACGCGTACTCAAATGGTTCTACGCAGTGTGAAATTAATCACAGGGACATTAATAAATCCACAACTGTCTGTAACTGCTCCTTTATGCAGACGACATTTGACACCGTAGCAGCAGACGAACTTTGAAAACAGTGTTTTATTTGTGTGTGCTCAGAACAACCACTCATCGTTATTACGTTTCTAAATGTTCAGATGTCAACATTCATTGACCGCGGAGTTCGAAAACATCATACGGTCAAAAAAATGCTCTCGTAAATAGGTAGCCACCGCACCTTCGCGATTGTTCGCACTCACTAAGCAAGCCCTCTCCGTAAGACAACTAACGAACGTACACACACCTGTTAATTTCCAACGACATGTTAATCAACTCAAGTTGTGTTTTTTACGAGATTTTAATTTTTGCGTCATCAAGATTTTTCGCACTTAGCAAGCCCTCTATGTAAGACCAACCACGAACATTCACGAATATGCTTCGGGTCTGGATCTATATTTAAGTATTAACTGACCGAATACTTAACAATTATCATGCTAACTTAAGCAAGCCCTCTACGTGAGACAACCCACGAACATTTCCAACGACATGTTAATCAACTCTGGTTGTGTTTTTTACGAGATTTTAACTTTTGCGTCGTCAAGATTTTTCGCACTTAGCAAGCCCTCTATATATATGTAAGACCACCCACGAACATTCACGAACATGCTTCCGGTCTGGATCTATATTTAAGTTTTAACTGACCGAATACTTAACACTTATCTTGCTAACTTCCAACAACATATTTATCACCATTGGTTGTGTCTTTTACGAGATTTTTACCTTTTCGTCGTCGAGTAGTAGTAAGTATAAACATGTGTGTAGCGATCGAAATAATGATACATGTATCAGTATTATACTTTACGAATACACATTCGATGTTGATCTGAATCGTAAGCAATGAGTGTTTAACCCTTCTTACACATACAACACATCTGCAATATCTCAACAATAACATGGAAAATCTTATTTGAACTTATTGAATATAGTTGAACACATAGTGTCACAAGGAGAAAATTGCTCGTTTTGAGCAATTTCTTCTTTCGTCACAAGGTTTTCAAAAGTCGTCTGCTGCAGACTATATGTGGAAAAGGGTTAAAGTCACGCAGGGTAGGACAATGCTACTAAAGGTATGAGCGGCGATCTGTGAGAACCAATCATTATGCATTTGCGATCAGTGTAAAACCGCTGCACTGTTCGCAATAAAATCAAAGAAGGCTTCAGCCCAGTATCCATTTGGATTCTTCAGCGTAGACGCCCAGACGCACAGATGCACAGACGCTGCTCTATCGCTCGTGGAGATAATGCAATTATGTCTTTCAATGCCGCTTTCAACAAAAGGTCGATTTATTAAGGAATTACCTTGTGTTATTACCAGTAAGTATGTCGCACTCTTTGATTCCTTAAAGAACAGATCAAACCCGGGTTATTACCAGTAAGTATGTCGCACTCTTTGATTCCTTAAAGAACAGATCAAACCTGGGTTCTTACCAGTAAGTATGTCGCACTCTTTGATTCCTTAAAGAACAGATCAAACCTGGGTAATTACCAGTAAGTATGTCGCACTCTTTGATTTCTTAAAGAACAGACCAAACCAGGGTTCTTACCAGTAAGTATGTCGCACTCTTTGATTCCTTAAAGAATATATCAAACCTGGGTTATTACCAGTAAGTATGTCGCACTCTTTGATTCCTTAAAGAACAGATCAAACCTGGGTTATTACCAGTAAGTATGTCGCACTCTTTGATTCCTTAAAGAACAGATCAAACATGGGTTCTTACCAGTAAGTATGTCGCACTCTTTGATTCCTTAAAGAACAGATCAAACCCGGGTAATTACCAGTAAGTATGTCGCACTCTTTGATTCCTTAAAGAACAGATCAAACCTGGGTTCTTACCAGTAAGTATGTCGCACTATTTGATTCCTTAAAGAACAGATCAAACATGGATTCTTACCAGTAAGTATGTCGCACTCTTTGATTCCTTAAAGAACAGATCAAACCCGGGTAATTACCAGTAAGTATGTCGCACTCTTTGATTCCTTAAAGAACAGATCAAACCCGGGTTCTTACCAGTAAGTATATCGCACTCTTTGATTCATTAAAGAACAGATCAAACCTGGGTTATTACCAGTAAGTATGTCGCACTCTTTGATTCCTTAAAGAACAGATCAAACCTGGGTTTTTACCAGTAAGTATGTCGCACTCTTTGATTCCTTAAAGAACAGATCAAACCTGGGTTCTTACCAGTAAGTATGTCGCACTCTTTAATTCCTTAAAGAACAGATCAAACCTGGGTTTTTACCAGTAAGTATGTCGCACTCTTTTATTCCTTAAAGAACAGATCAAACCTGGGTTCTTACCAGTAAGTATGTCGCACTCTTTGATTCCTTAAAGAACAGATCAAACCTGGGTAATTACCAGTAAGTATGTCGCACTCTTTGATTCCTTAAAGAACAGATCAAACCTGGGTTCTTACCAGTAAGTATGTCGCACTCTTTGATTCCCTAAAGAACAGATCAAACCTGGGTTATTAGTCGCCGGGCAGAAGCCCGCGACTTCTATTTTTAATAGGTTTTCGGAAATCACATGGGAGGGCGGCTTATTATTAGAAAGAAACAAATCTAGATGATTTGAACATATTACAATTGTGGTTGTTTACGAACACTAATAAATGACACATCTAAAATGAAATAAATATTCCGATTTTTTAATGTTTGCAGTTTTTTTTTATTTCACTCGCATTTAAGTTTTTTGTCTTATTTACGAAGACAAAAGTGGTCCCTTCAAGACGTGAACCAACACCCCCTAATGCAGACTCTTATGTGTCATCATTGAGGTCAATTTCGGATTCTCCTTTTAATAGCAATTTTAACTTACTAAATGTTGTTTTCATGTTCAAAGAGATGTCTTGATTTGTGTAGAATTCATTTAATAATGTTAATCCATGAATATCTAAAGTAGGAACTGTTTCTAAGCTAAATATAGACCCTATTCTGTTGTGTAGCTTCGTGACCTTTAACATCGATTTTCGCGCATGCGCATTTCGATATGAAAAAGCGAGTGATATTATTTTATTTTAGACAAGTACAAGACGAATGTTTGACGCAAAGCGTCAAAGAGAAGCCGCAATATTTCGTTGTACATGTAGAAATAAGAAAAAAAAACATTTTTAAATCCACAAACAATAGAACAATTTAAACTGTAGACGGTAATGCTGATATATTTCTCCTTTTGAAGACTTTTGTTTTCTTCAAATTACCTCCCTTTAAAGCAATACCAGGATATTTACCTTGTGATTCGAATAAGATTGACAAACATTGAAATTATATGAATGAATACTATTATTTAAATAAGTAACAACAGCAAAATTAAATTTAAGCCAAGATAAATGTGTACACATTTCGTTAATGTTTTATAGATACCCTAATGTATAGGTATGAATATAAAATTTATAAGCAAATGTTTTCATTTCAACGTTCCTAATGTTTGAATAGACTAAGGAAAGTCAAGAATACATAAATAAATCAATGCAGTCTTTTCCGGCGACTTTGATGCCTTGCATCAACTTTCTCTTGTTACTTTCTATTAGAAGGCCGTAACCACGGTAACTATATAACCGCTCTAACTGAAATCCAGGGCTGGAGAGTTTGAACACCGGGTCAACAATTCATTCTCTCCGATGATTGATTCAATATATCTTTGGTGACTAACGGCCTTTATCTTCAACACATTCACTAATATGTATAATGTGGGATCGATGCCTTCATTAAACCGAAAACCTAACCTTTAAAACGACGTTAAATTTCAAACACTTAATCAACCACTGCGCTACCCAGCCAATGGATATCAGCAAGTTAAACACTTTCCCAGCACACAGACGATTTTCTGACGTCTCTGCGGCAGACGACTTACGAAAACAAAGTGGAAAAAGTGAAACTGCTTTTCAACATTTTACACTGTTATACTTTACACTATAGATTCTATTTTGTCTACCTGTTTTTTGTCGTATTCAGCAGATATTTTGTTTAATGTGGGAGAGGGTTAAACGCGCGTGTAAATAAGACCGAATGTCACAAAAAATGTGCGTCTGACGTCAAACTAAGATAAGAGAAATAGCGGGTGGGAGACATAATTAATTATCACCATTTCTCTTCCCTGCGTAATTATGTTTCCGGCAAATTATTCCGAAACTATATTATGAACACTCAATTGAAAAGTGTGTTTCGTATGTATGCGTTTTGATTGCTATATTTATAACATTAGGATAGTTGTCAACAAGGGATCTACTTGCTCTAAGGTGGCATATAACACTTGCTTTCGGGATATTCGGATATTGGCCAGTGTCAAAAATAGAAATAATGATAAATAGTAAGTTTTGGGTACATTTTTGGGTAAATGGTTGAGTTTTAATGTTTATAAATGTAAAAAGTAAGCTCTCAGCATGGGTTTGAATGAATCGGTTGAACCCACTTATGGTTTGACGACACTGGTAGCGGAGCTAGGCGTGAATTCAGAGGTAAATTTGAATGCCAGCTTTCGCGTCCAAGATTGCTTGAAAAGGAGCTGGAAACAGGGTATTTCTGACTGCATCCACAGATTTCCTATTGTTTTGAGAGTCTAAGCAGCTCTTCAATTTTCCACTAGCCACCTGCGTTTTTGTCGGGTGATTTTTGGAGTAAAGGGTAATATTGCTCCTTTTGTCCTACTTTTTCACCCTATTTCAGACCACTTTTGTGGCCAATTCTTTCCATAATATTGACTGAGAGTGTGAATTCAAGTCATTTTCTTATAATTCTGGCACTCCTTGATACAGGAAATTCCTTTTTATAATACCAGAATGAATATTATGAGAAATATTGAGAGAATAAAAGTTGGGGGTGTCCCCAGGAAACAGCAAATCACTTTTCAACTGTGTATTGCCACCTAATGGGTTAAGGCTCTAACACTCAAAGTTAAGATTAGAACAAAGCTAAGGGACTCGGTGATTTCCGTACCATTTCAATGATAATGGACAACACAATATTCTCGGTGATTTCCGACCATAATCGGAAGAGATCGATATTGTTCGCGGTGTTGGGCTTTGCGGTTAATTACAGTCACTAAAAACTTCGTACATAAATCACCGAGCACCTGTTTTCTACCTTAATGAAGGATCCACTGAAAGACATCATGAAGGACGATGATAACTTTTGTGTAGCTAAGTGACACTGACGTAATATTACTACTAATGAAGGCAAAAAACCACTTACCACAACAGCCTGCTGATAGGTATTTTTGGGCTTTCTCAGCGAATACTTGAGATAGATGAGTAGTGTTGGAGCGTAGAGTAGTTACGTCATACCTGTTGTAAACATTTAGTCATCCAGCCCTATCAATTATGTAGACTTATTATTGCTACGGCCCTGCTGATAGATTAAAGTGGTAGTATTAACCCTTTCCCACATACAGTAAATATGCAGCAGACGACTTAGACAATATCTAGGCAAAAGCAAAAAAAAAAAAATCTCTGCAAATGATAAGGGAGATATTACTCGTTTTGAGCAATTAATCCTATTGTCAAATTGTTTAAAATAGTTGTCGGCTGCAGAGGCGTCAGAATGCGTCTGTAATTTTGAAAGTGTTAACGACTTTTAAAATATATAAAAACAAAATTCCATTTTACTATCTTTCTATCGCCATTTTTATATATCACACATGAAACTTGAAATACTCTCCTTTTTTACTCGAAAAACACTATTGTGAGAGCACATAAGTAAAGAGCCGTCCCGCGAGAAAACCAACATTATGGTTTTGCTCGCGGGATGGCTCATAACATAAGTTTCATTGAGATGAATGTATTTATTATATATCGCAAACAGATTGCACATAGATCTTTTATTTAATCGATTTTCTTTACTCGAAAAACTATTTTGAAAACCCCACAACATTATGTTTCATTGATATGACATTGATATGACATTGATATGACATTGCATAACTCTGTTTTCAAAAAGATGTCAGTCAAATCACGGCGGCCAGTTCACATACCCATAATGTTACAGGCTTTCCCACTACAGTACTCTAAACGACAATATGTCCTAACAACTGATATGTGATTCCACATATACTGTGAGCCCATTAGTGGGTGGAGCACAAATGCCGTTTGTCGCACGCATTGAATGTTGTCAATCGTCGAATATATTGTAGGCCGAGCTGGTGTTCGAACACATTACATGCACTGTATAAGCATCATAAGTAACTAACTAATCATTAAGAAAATACGAGCCGCTTCTAGTGATTTATAACACGCTCCTTTGTTGTATGGGCATACAACTACTTGGGCTTAACTTCCGGGTTTTTGTCTGTTGATGTATGTATGTCTGTGTAGACTATATGTGTCAGTTGATGTATGTATGTCTGTGTAGACTATATGTGTCAGTTGATGTATGTATGTCTGTGTAGACTATAAGTGTTAGTTGATTTATGTATGTCTGTGTAGACGATATGTGTCAGTTGATGTATGTATGTCTGTGTAGACTATATGTGTTAGTTGATGTATGTATGTCTGTGTGTGTATACTATATGTGTTAGTTGATGTATGTATGTATGTCTGTGTAGACTATATGTGTTAGTTGATGTATGTATGTCGGTGTAGACTATATGTGTCTGTTGATTTATGTATGTCTGTGTAGGCTGTATGTGTCAGTTGATGTTTGTATGTCTGTGTAGACTATATGTGTTAGTTTATGTATGTATGTCTGTGTATACTATATGTGTCAGTTTATTTATGTATGTCTGTGTAGACTATATGTGTTAGTAGATGTATGTATGTCTGTGTAGACTATATGTGTCAGTTGATTTATGTATGTCTGTGTAGACCATATGTGTTAGTTGATGTATTTATGTATGTGTAGACTATATGTGTCAGTTGATGTATGTATTATGTGTAGACTATGTGTGTTAGTAGATGTATGTATGTATGTGCAGACTATATGTGTTAGTTGATGTTTGTATGTCTGTGTAGACTATATGTGTTAGTTGATGTTTGTGTAGACTATATGTGTTAGTTGATGTTTGTATGTCTGTGTAGACTATATGTGTCAGTTGATGTATGTATGTCTTTGTAGACTATATGTTACAGTTGATGTTTGTATGTCTGTGTAGACTATATGTGTTAGTTGATGTTTGTATCTCTGTGTAGACTATATGTGTTAGTTGATGTATGTATGTCTGTGTAGACTATATGTGTTAGTAGATGTATGTATGTCTGTGTAGACTACATGTGTCAGTTGATGTATGTATGTCTGTGTAGACTATTTGTGTTAGTAGATGTATGTATGTCTGTGTAGACTATATGTGTTAGTTGCTGTGTAGACTATATGTGTTAGTTGATGTTTGTGTAGACTATATGTGTTAGTTGATGTTTGTATGTCTGTGTAGACTATATGTGTCAGTTGATGTATGTATGTCTGTGTAGACTATATGTGTCAGTTGATGTTTGTATGTCTGTGTAGACTATATGTGTTAGTTGATGTTTGTATCTCTATGTAGACTATATGTGTCAGTTGATGTTTGTATGTCTGTGTAGACTATATGTGTCATTTGATGTATGTATGTCTGTGTAGACTATATGTGTCAGTTGAAGTTTGTATGTCTGTGTAGACTATATGTGTTAGTTGATGTTTGTATGTCTGTGTAGACTATATGTGTTAGTTGATGTATTTATGTCTGTGTAGACCATATGTGTCAGTTGATGTACGTCTGTGTATACTATATGTGTTAGTTGATGTTTGTATGTCTGTGTAGACTATATGTGTTAGTTGATGTATGTATGTCTGTGTAGACTATATGTGTTAGTTGATGTATGTATGTCTGTGTAGACTATATGTGTCAGTTGATGTTTGTATGTCTGTGTAGACTATATGTGTTAGTTGATGTTTGTATGTCTGTGTAGATTATATGTGTCAGTTGAGACTGTGTGGATGCATACAGGCTCGCATTTGTCTTCACTGTAGCAGATGCGTTAAGACCTCATATTGTTATACTCGGCGTATATCTATATATATGTTTTTTCATTGGAAGAGTATCTAGAATATTCCTATGTAACTATGCAATATTAGGGTGTGTGTTTTATTTGGTACACACGAGTCACAGTTGTGTACGCCAAATTAACGGCTTTTTAACGAATCAACCTACACACATCACGCACTGTGTTAATAAATAGACTCTCGGGGGCTATTTGTGATTCAATATGTAAACAGTGATCACTTGTTGATTTGCACTTGCTAATATCGTGGCATTTAACCATTCACAAGTGAAATACCTAGTCTAAAATATACTCACTCTCTGAAAACATAATTGTTGAATAGACTTGACTGATTTCGGCAGACTGTTTTAACAAATCGTCTAATGCAGATGTTTCAAAATTCGCATACATGTGGGGAAATGGGTTAAAAACGGTTTAGATTTTCAGGGAATGCATATCAATCGCAAATGTACCCTCGTCACAGAAAACACCCGGTAGTTGGGACTTTGCAACCACTGAAGATTGCTTCATGCAATCAAATCAGGATCTTCTGTATTCGCCAATTTTGCAAGATACAACAGTGCGGCAGATCAAAGTCCAAACAATCCGACTGAAACAAGTCGTAGGTTTAACGCATCAAGCAAACCCTTATGGTGGCACCTTCTTATGGGACCATGACTCCCGAGTAATGCCCCATGAGTTTTTATTCTCGAGGCTAAGAAGCCTGTAACATCAGTTAAGAGCAAGGCAAGTCTGACCTGGCCCTAGCCTGCGACTTATTATCTTTAAATTGTCATGCTGATATACCTTGAATTTGCTATAAACTCTCCTAGAAGCAAAGCAGGATAAGTCAATTTCAAAAATCAAGCATTGGAAGGTTTCAGAACAATAGCTGACATGTTAGTAACGCCACTGCCCTCCAACGCCAAACGACGACGTCAACGCCACTGCTCTCCAACGCCAAACGACGACGTCAACACCACTGCCCTCCAACACCAAACGACGACGTTAACGCACATGCCCTCCAACGCCAAACGACGACGTCAACGCCACTGCCCTCCAACACCAAACGACGACGTCAACACCACTGCCCTCCAACACCAAATGACGACGTCAACGCAAATGCCCCCCAACACTAAACGACGACGTCAACACCACTGTCCTCCAACGCCAAAACAAGACGTCGACGACAGCGTGACGATATAAGTTTGCCTGGAGAATTTCGTCGAGCCAGCAAATGTGAACACGGTGATATACCTGCTATTACCCGATATTAACCCGGTATTAGCCCGGTATCATTCGGCATTAACATCAAACAGTAGGGGATGAATAATGTTACCTGCTTTCTTATATATACCCGTCGTGAGAAAATATGAACATCATGTTCACATTGGCCAGCTCTACTTTGACTATATACTATTTGATGTTGTTTTTTTCGATTTGGACCGAGGCACGTTTACTTGAATGAGGAAGTTTAAGACAAGTCAGGTACCCGGCCTTAATAGTTTATAGTAAATAAATCTGTCTGGCATGAACCAAAATGGCTACTAATTGGTCACCTCTCCTTATATATTCGTATATATTTTAAATAAGTAAATTTAAAACCTTTTTTCTTAAACTCTACAGTGGACTATTACAACTTGACGGTTGGAATCAATACATAATTAATGAACCAAACTACATTCAGAGTTTGAAAGGTTGGTCCACAAAATATATATAGCATTTTAATTGCTACAAAGAGCGCCGCCATTATTGGCGCATGCCTGACTCTATACTGTTATGATAGGGCAGGTGACTCAAGACTAGTTAAAGACCAGAAAGGAATGTCTCCAACTCTGTACAAAATGTTATGATTTGCATCTATTTATTTCACGCCAGCAGTATATTGCAACTGATGCAAACGCTGGATGCAATACTACATGATCGCTTGATGCAACCTACCAATTTAGTGTACTACGAAGCGAGAAGTTTACTGATGACGGGCTTCCAAGAACTATACTACAAATCATATAATCCGCCATTACAATAAAAATAGAAAAGTGATGAGCGCGTTTATTGCCGTGGTATTAGAGTCGAGCTCGGATCGTGGGAAAACTATGTTTGGCGGCACGTGTACTGAGTCACAGAGAGATAGAGAATTCGGCACATGCATTCCTGTCGTTAACATGGTTAAAGTGACGTAAACCGTTCTGAGGGTAGTGGGTGGTAATGTCGTTATTCTGGCGTTTCTAGTTGCCAAAAGTTAAACTACATCGTTCTAAAATTTCGCAAAAGAGGAATAAATCATTTTAGCAACATGCAAGACACGAGAATACAGTTGTAGTTGAGGTTTCTAAATAAATCCTTTCCCACATACAACCAATATGCACCAGACGGCTTTGTGTTTATCTGGCGCAAAATTTGGAAAATCTCTTTAAAAGAAAGAAAGATTATTAAGTAAGGTTGAAAACACTGTTATAACAGTAGAATTTGTTCACTGTGAGCAATTTCTTCTTTTGTCACAATATTTCAAAAGTCTTCTGTAGCAAATGCGACACAATGCGTCTGCAGGTCGGATTGGAAATTTGAAATATGCGACCACATTGCAGTTTTGTGTTGTCGTTTCTCAATCATAACTTTGAGAACACTTGTAATCCTAAATGGATGCTGATGTGGACCTTTGCAGCCTGCAAAGTATCGAATGTCGGTATTCGCAAGAGGTGGTCGCAAAGTGTCGAAGGTCGGTATTCGCAAGACGTAGTCGCAAAGTATCGAAGGTCGGTATTCGCAAGACGTGGTCGCAAAGTGTCGAAGATAGGTATTCGTATGCCGTGGTCGCAAAGTATCGAAGGTGTGTATTTGCATGACGTGATCGCAAAGTATCGAAGGTGTGTATTTGCATGACATGATCGCAAAGTATCGAAGGTGTGTATTTGCATGACGTGATCGCAGAGTATCGAAGGTGTGTATTTGCAACGTGTCGAGGGTCGGTATTCGCATGACGTGGTCACAAAGTGTCGAAGGTTGGTAATCGCATGACGTAGTCGCAAAGTATCGAATGTCGGTATTCGCTAAGTGTCGAATGTCGATATTCGCTAAGTGTCGAATGTCGGTATTTGAAAAACCTGGTCGCAAAGTATCGAAGGTCGGTATTCGCGTGACGTGGTCGCAAAGTGTCAAAGGGTGGTATTCGTATGTCGTGGTCGCAAAGTATTGGAGGTCGGTATTCACATGACGTGATCGTTAAGTATCGAAGGTTGGTATTCACATGACGTGATCGTTAAGTATTGGAGGTCGGTAGTCACATGACGTGATCGTTAAGTATTGGAGGTCGGTATTCACATGACGTGATCGTTAAGTATCGAAGGTTGGTATTCACATGACGTGATCGTTAAGTATTGGAGGTCGGTAGTCACATGACGTGATCGTTAAGTATTGGAGGTCGGTAGTCACATGACGTGATCGTTAAGTATTGGAGGTCGTTTTTCGCATGACGTGATTGTTAAGTATCGAAGGTCGGTATTCACATGACGTGATCGTTAAGTATTGAAGGTCGATATTCGCATGACGTGATCGTTAAGTATTGGAGGTCGATATTCGCATGACGTGATCGTTAAGTATCGAAGGTCGATATTCGCATGACGTGATCGTTAAGTATTGGAGGTCGATATTCGCATGACGTGATCGTTAAGTATATAAGGTCAGTATTCTCATGACGTGGTCGTTAAGTATCGAAGGTCGATATTCACATGACGTGATTGTTAAGTATCTAAGGTCGGTATTCACATGACGTGATCATTAAGTATCGAAGGTCGGTATTCACATGACTGTGCAGATGCACAGGCTGATCTGGATATATACTGTTAACAAAAGTAGATTTGTACCATTTCACATACACTGACTCAAATAGAATTCGATATTGGTTGCAGTATAAAATACAAACATATCGGATTGAAAGTGTTGAGAAGAATGAATTCTGCCCTTCCCTTTTTGTTATGGAAAAGTCGACATTTCAGGCCTGCATAAATGCCCACCACTGTTTATTTCATGTTTTCACAATGCAAGCAAAAACGTATTTTATCTTGATAATTACTCATAACCCCTTTCCATCAAAAGAAAGACTTTTCATGCCTCTGAAAACGGAATGTTGAGAACATTGTGGGATAATTGAGAAATTGCTCGAACTGAGGACTTTTTTTTCGTCATGTTTTCAACTGTGAATTAGACGTTCTGCGTAATGTATCGACCAGATCAGCCTGCGCTGTCCGCGCAGACTGATCCAGCCGACACATTCCGTTTGTTTGTATGTATGGTGTTGTGTGGTGCTTTCAACACTTGTTCAGTTATATCACTACGTTACATGGGTAAGTTACCAGTACTACTGGTCCACTAGTTCTCACACCAGTGAGTTAGTCGTGATTGGCCTCACAATCCTGAGCGCCAAGGCGGAAAAGTCAGGATCACCATTTTAAAGTCTTTGGTATGACCCGGCTTGATATCGAACCAGCGACTTTCTGTATCCGAGACGGACGGTCTATCACTGCACCATGGAGGTGATACGTATCGAACCAGCGACTTTCTGTAACCGAGACGGACGGTCTACCACTGCACCATGGAGGTGATACGTATCGAACCAGCGACTTTCTGTATCCGAGACGGACGGTCTATCACTGCACTATGGAGGTGATACGTATCGAACCAGCGACTTTCTGTAACCGAGACGGACGGTCTATCACTGCACCATGGAGGTGATACGTATCGAACCAGGGACTTTCTGTATCCGAGACGGACGGTCTATCACTGCACTATGGAGGTGATACGTATCGAACCAGCGACTTTCTGTAATCGAGACGGACGGTCTATCACTGCACTATGGAGGTGATACGTATCGAACTAGCGACTTTCTGTAACCGAGACGGACGGTCTATCACTGCACTATGGAGGTGATACGTATCGAACCAGCGACTTTCTGTAACCGAGACGGACGGTCTATCACTGCACTATGGAGGTGATACGTATCGAACCAGCGACTTTCTGTAACCGAGACGGACGGTCTATCACTGCACTATGGAGGTGATACGTATCGAACCAGCGACTTTCTGTAACCGAGACGGACGGTCTATCACTGCACTATGGAGGTGATACGTATCGAACTAGCGACTTTCTGTAACCGAGACGGACGGTCTATCACTGCACTATGGAGGTGATACGTATCGAACCAGCGACTTTCTGTAACCGAGACGGACGGTCTATCACTGCACTATGGAGGTGATACGTATCGAACCAGCGACTTTCTGTAACCGAGACGGACGGTCTATCACTGCACTATGGAGGTGATACGTATCGAACCAGCGACTTTCTGTAACCGAGACGGACGGTCTATCACTGCACTATGGAGGTGATACGTATCGAACCAGCGACTTTCTGTAACCGAGACGGACGGTCTATCACTGCACTATGGAGGTGATACGTATCGAACCAGCGACTTTCTGTAACCGAGACGGACGGTCTATCACTGCACTATGGAGGTGATACGTATCGAACCAGCGACTTTCTGTAACCGAGACGGACGGTCTATCACTGCACTATGGAGGTGATACGTATCGAACCAGCGACTTTCTGTAATCGAGACGGACGGTCTATCACTGCACTATGGAGGTGATACGTATCGAACCAGCGACTTTCTGTAACCGAGACGGACGGTCTATCACTGCACTATGGAGGTGATACGTATCGAACCAGCGACTTTCTGTAATCGAGACTGACGGTCTATCACTGCACTATGGAGGTGATACGTATCGAACCAGCGACTTTCTGTAATCGAGACGGACGGTCTATCACTGCACTATGGAGGTGATACGTATCGAACCAGCGACTTTCTGTAATCGAGACGGACGGTCTATCACTGCACTATGGAGGTGATACGTATCGAACCAGGGACTTTCTGTAATCGAGACGGACGGTCTATCACTGCACTATGGAGGTGATACGTATCGAACCAGCGACTTTCTGTAATCGAGACGGACGGTCTATCACTGCACTATGGAGGTGATACGTATCGAACCAGCGACTTTCTGTAATCGAGACGGACGGTCTATCACTGCACTATGGAGGTGATACGTATCGAACCAGCGACTTTCTGTAACCGAGACGGACGGTCTATCACTGCACTATGGAGGTGATACGTATCGAACCAGCGACTTTCTGTAACCGAGACGGACGGTCTATCACTGCACTATGGAGGTGATACATATCGAACCAGCGACTTTCTGTAACCGAGACGGACGGTCTATCACTGCACTATGGAGGTGATACGTATCGAACCAGCGACTTTCTGTAACCGAGACGGACGGTCTATCACTGCACTATGGAGGTGATACGTATCGAACCAGCGACTTTCTGTAACCGAGACGGACGGTCTATCACTGCACTATGGAGGTGATACGTATCGAACCAGCGACTTTCTGTAACCGAGACGGACGGTCTATCACTGCACTATGGAGGTGATACGTATCGAACCAGCGACTTTCTGTAACCGAGACGGACGGTCTATCACTGCACTATGGAGGTGATACGTATCGAACCAGCGACTTTCTGTAACCGAGACGGACGGTCTATCACTGCACTATGGAGGTGATACGTATCGAACCAGCGACTTTCTGTAACCGAGACGGACGGTCTATCACTGCACTATGGAGGTGATACGTATCGAACCAGCGACTTTCTGTAACCGAGACGGACGGTCTATCACTGCACTATGGAGGTGATACGTATCGAACCAGCGACTTTCTGTAACCGAGACGGACGGTCTATCACTGCACTATGGAGGTGATACGTATCGAACCAGCGACTTTCTGTAACCGAGACGGACGGTCTATCACTGCACTATGGAGGTGATACGTATCGAACCAGCGACTTTCTGTAACCGAGACGGACGGTCTATCACTGCACTATGGAGGTGATACGTATCGAACCAGCGACTTTCTGTAACCGAGACGGACGGTCTATCACTGCACTATGGAGGTGATACGTATCGAACCAGCGACTTTCTGTAACCGAGACGGACGGTCTATCACTGCACTATGGAGGTGATACGTATCGAACCAGCGACTTTCTGTAACCGAGACGGACGGTCTATCACTGCACTATGGAGGTGATACGTATCGAACCAGCGACTTTCTGTAACCGAGACGGACGGTCTATCACTGCACTATGGAGGTGATACGTATCGAACCAGCGACTTTCTGTAACCGAGACGGACGGTCTATCACTGCACTATGGAGGTGATACGTATCGAACCAGGGACTTTCTGTAACCGAGACGGACGGTCTATCACTGCACTATGGAGGTGATACGTATCGAACCAGCGACTTTCTGTACCCGAGACGGACGGTCTATCACTGCACTATGGAGGTGATACGTATCGAACCAGCGACTTTCTGTAACCGAGACGGACGGTCTATCACTGCACTATGGAGGTGATACGTATCGAACCAGCGACTTTCTGTAACCGAGACGGACGGTCTATCACTGCACTATGGAGGTGATACGTATCGAACCAGCGACTTTCTGTAACCGAGACGGACGGTCTATCACTGCACTATGGAGGTGATACGTATCGAACTAGCAACTTTCTGTAACCGAGACGGACGGTCTATCACTGCACTATGGAGGTGATACGTATCGAACCAGCGACTTTCTGTAATCGAGACGGACGGTCTATCACTGCACTATGGAGGTGATACGTATCGAACCAGCGACTTTCTGTAACCGAGACGGACGGTCTATCACTGCACTATGGAGGTGATACGTATCGAACCAGCGACTTTCTGTAACCGAGACGGACGGTCTATCACTGCACTATGGAGGTGATACGTATCGAACCAGCGACTTTCTGTAACCGAGACGGACGGTCTATCACTGCACTATGGAGGTGATACGTATCGAACTAGCAACTTTCTGTAACCGAGACGGACGGTCTATCACTGCACTATGGAGGTGATACGTATCGAACCAGCGACTTTCTGTAATCGAGACGGACGGTCTATCACTGCACTATGGAGGTGATACGTATCGAACCAGCGACTTTCTGTAACCGAGACGGACGGTCCATCACTGCACTATGGAGGTGATACGTATCGAACTAGCAACTTTCTGTACCCGAGACGGACACTACGGAGGCAATAACTGAATTAGACGTAAATATGTTTTTTGATGTCAATTCATTCTGATAACAGCCCCAGTCTTTTGCGTATAGAAACAATATAAATATTGTTCGCAATGTGATCAAATATTCGAATAGCGAGCGCATTATCCTGCATCGTTAAATGTCGAGAACCACCGAGTCACGCCGGAGTCAAACAATAGGTCACGTGGTTATGATCTATTGTCTCTGGTAACATCTTTGTCTCCACGAAGTCTGGAAGATGCTGAGTCATGCGTCCATTCATCCAGTTGATCATTATGGAATTTTATAAATAAACACCGCGACGTATTCAAGTGGTTCGGTCTAACGGTATTTCTGACAGAATATGATATTATTGTTAGATGGTGCACACTTCATAATCGTCTCGACTCATGTTTCATCAATATCTTATAATCATGGCTATAAGTATCGGATCCTTTTAAACTTTCTAAAATACAATACATCTGCAGCAGACGTCTTCAAAATTATCGTTGTAAAACTATAGAAAACTTTATAAATGAAAGTATAAGTATTGAATAGAGTGGAAAACAATATGGCAAATGGATAATTGCTGATTTTGCCTTCATGTTTTCAAAAGTAGTCTGCTGCGGATGAGTCAGGATGTGTCTGGAAGTTGGAAGGGATTAATTGTTTAACGGTTGATGACGAATTGCATCCAGACCCTAGATCGTTTATATATTCCTTTTATTTAACTGTGTTCAATTATTTTCCCCGAATTTTGGATTATATACTAGCCTATCATTGTCAACTTCATGCACGTTGTCATACGGATAATATAAAGTTAAAGAACACATATGGATGGTTTCGATAAACGTCTGTTAAATAGCGACGTTTGACAAGGAAACAACAAAGACAGCATGTATGACTCGGAATTCCATCTGGACTTGGGAATTCCCCAACAACAAAAACCTTTCAATGCAGTTGACATTCTATCATATGAAATAATCAAAAACGAAAATATCATGTATATACATTATTGATATTTTTCAGGCATTTCATTTGAAAAACAGATTCCGTATGTATTTAATTAAATCAAGTTGTTATTTGCCAAGCAATTTTGAAACAGTGAAACATGAGGGAAATAAAATAAAGATATCTCCCGCGATAATCAGCGGTTATGACTAAAAACCAGTTACTAAATTCCCGGAAGGCGACTCACATTTTTCAAACCGGAATTTCCAATGATAGTATGAGTTAGTTAATATCAATTATTCATCATAAACTAATAATCGCAGTCTGCTTTCTATGTTCTCACGTAATTATCCAACTTTTAACCTCTCATAAAAATGCTATAAAATGAAATGAATCGGAGAGAGTCAATCCCGGATTTAATTTGTATTTCCAATGTTCAATCCGGATTTAACCGAAAGTAATCTTCGAAACCTAATGTTACCCATTATACAACAATTAAATTGTCAAATTTCAAAATTGTGTTTTTTCTAAGAAAGACGACATTATTTCCAGAGAGCACATATGAGCCGTCCCGCGAGAAAACCAACATTTTGGACCCGGATCAGCTTAAGTATGCCGCGCAGACTAACCCGGACAGACAATTTTCGCCTACCGTGGATTTTCTGTTTCTGGAGTCATTACTTTATGCCTCAGTGCCCCTGAGACGGAATTTGTCGGCCCTGATTAGCCTGCGCGGATTGCGCAGGCTGATCTGGGTCGATATTTTACGCAGAGGCCATACTGTTGGTTTTCTCGGCTCATATAAGCTGTTCTTCAAGAAACCAACCCTTGGAAATATGTGACTATTGTATACACAGATCAACCTGCCCACCGTCGCAGTTTGATCTGGTTTATTAATTTGATTAATTTGGTCACAGAAGTGTCAGGACTCTTCTACCAAACAATGCGTACTTGGATCAGACAGTGTTTGTTAAAATACGCAGTCAGATCGTTATCCTCACTGGTCGTAACAATGCTAAGGTTGGTTGCCCTAGAGCACTGCTCATCTATTCCATCCTTTCAGTTATTCAGACTAGCGTCTAGTTTTGGTGCACACGTTTAAGCTTTTCCCCGGTACAGACGCCATTTGAACATATTGCGGGAAAAGGAAAAACTACTCATTATGAATAAATTCTCCTTTCCCCTTCTCTATTTTTTTTTAACTACTTACGAAATTTGGCTTTTATTGTCCAATTTCGATTTCCTTTCAAAATGTTATTTCGTCAAAACGGAATATAAATTATCTTGCGCGTGACACCTATGGGGCTTCGTACAAAGGCAACCTATCTATGACATGAATGTAATATTTGGCGCGGAATCGATTGAAAAAGCCCCGAAATATTGCATCTACTGTTTGATGAATCAGTTGCATTCAAAACATTTCCCTTGAGAAAGGTTGAATGTTTGGTGCACTTAATGACCGGAGATCATTGGTTTTGAGGAAAACGTGGCGATGGTAGCATTGAACATCATGACTATGATATCGTAGATATATATACTCACATCCTAGTTGGACCATGATATTGGTCAGCGGTAGCGTTGAACATCACGACTATGATATCGTAGATATATATACTCACATCCTAGTGGGACCATATATATATATTAACTCACATCCATGACATTCGTCAGTTGCACAGTACGAAAGGGGGAAGGAGGATTATATAATGTCATTGGCCATTTCCAACAAACAGACGCTTGCTTAGGCCTTTGCAGCAGATGACTTTTGAAATCATTGTGGCAAAAGAAGAAATTGCTCATAAAGAGCGATTTCTCATTTTGACACAATGTTTTCTATTCTATTTTATTATTATACTTTCACTTACAGAGAAATTTCATATTTTCCTAGATGTTTTTAAAGTGGTCTGCGGCAGATGAGTTGTATGTGAAGAAGGGTTAAGTGGCCTTTAAACACAACGATGATTCCGATATCTTACAAAATAAGTTTTGTCGGGTCCAAAGGGTTCTTGTTGCATTGACGAAAAGTGACGATACAGACTGCGTATTTGCCCATTATTGTCATAATCTAACTATATTACTACTGTCCGCCTACATACATATAACTGCAGTGTCTGTGTTTGTTTGGTGTTTGTTTGTTTGCTGGGTGTTTACGCCACACAGTGCGCTTTCTAGGTAAATTACCACTACTGCTGGTAAGCTAATCTCAAGATCAGCGCATCCGTAATGCTATCCTCGCTACCTGAACGCCAAAGAGGGAAGTGCAATGATAGAACGAAGTATTTATGTTGACAGGTAGTGCATTGCCAGTGAAGAATATAGTACGAAGACGCTTGAGAATAAGGTATCTGACATCACAATAACGTGACTTAACTATTGTCGATATAGCGCTTAGTTCCGAACATTATTGTTGATATAATTTATAATTATACATACTACAACTACTTCATTTACTACAACAAATGCTACTTCAACTACTACTACTACTACTACTGCTACTTCTACAACTATTACTACTGCTTCTACTATAACTACTACAAATGCTACTACTACTACTACTACTTTTACTACTACTACTACTACTACTACTACTACTACTACTACTACTACTACTACTACTACTACTACAACTACTACTACTACTACTACTACTACTACTACTACTACTACTACTACTACTACTACTACTACTACTACTACTACTACTACTACTATTACTACTACTACTACTACTACTACTACTACAACAACAACTACTACTACTACTACTACTACTACAACTACTACTACTACTACTACTACAATAGTATACTATAATAGCAATATTAGTATTATAAAACGGATACACATTACCTTTTTGAGTATATTCTAACAATTCCTGATCCTTTCAAGACTGAATTGTTAAAACAGACTTGTCCAGCTTTGTATCTGGAAAAGTACATAGCCAATTCTAGGAATATCAAGATAAAAACGTTGATTTGATCAGACAATAGTATAGAGCTCAGTCAGACGTTGTAGGTGCACTGGCCTGGCTCTATTCTGGTGGCATACATCACGAAGTCGGTCTCAGCAGTCAAAGGGTTCAATTCATTAACTTATTTCATCAGGGGCGTAGCTCCCTTTAGGTACTGTAGGCACGTGCCTACACATTTTTTTTAAAAAATGCCCAAAAATGTAGCTGCGGCGATATCTGCGTAATGTATCGACCAGATCAGCCTGCGCTGTCTGCGCAGACTAATCCGGCCGACACATTCCGTCTAAGGGGGGATATATAGAGTAGTGATTCCCGAAACAGAAAATCCACAGGAGGCGAAAAGTGTCTATCCGGGTAGGTCTGTGTGGCATGCTTAGGCTGATCCGGGTCGATACTTTACGCAGAGTCCACAATGTTGATTTTCTCACGAGACGGCCTATACATTGATTATTACCAAGCTACGCCCCTGTTCTTTACTTTTGCATCAGTTGTAATGCGAATGAATACACATTATTCATCAATTCATTCGTTGTCTGGTTTCTGTAGACCGTTTCTGTAGACCGTTTCTGTAGACCGTTAAGTGAATTATCCGCCACACGGGATTCGAACCGGTTGTCCAATCAAAAGGCTTTTTCTCTGAACTAAACACAAATTAAACCACTTGAACACAATTCCAATACACGTTGATTTCTAAATGGCAAGCGTAGTTCAGACAATCAGAACTTAAGTTACTTTATAAATTCAGTAAGAACTTATGTAAAACTCAATATGAATAAGGACAAAGTATGGACAAAGTATAGGTAGCAGAATGCTATATGTGTAGCCCATCTAATGATAGTACGATAGCGCTTTATTTAGAATATAAAATGCAGATTTCAAAAGGAGATTTTGTTCATGACGGGGGTAGCACGATATCGTTTGATGTGGCCTATAGGGCAATTGACACTGCATGTTTGCACTGAGGCGTACTTCTGTTAAACACCCGTTATATTGCTTAATCTATTTACACGTTTTTCTTTGATTTTAACTGTTTTATCTTGTTGTGCACGTCATTTAGAAATCATCTTAACCCTTTCACATACATACACATTTTGAAGCCTCTGCAGGCAGAAGAGTTCTTTAACATAGACATAGACATTTTAAAAACATTGTGACAAAAGCAGAATTTCACATACTGAGCAATTTCCCATTTGGCAGAATGTTTTCATCTTAGTAAAGTTATCGATGATTTCCGTAGTGTTGTCTAGATGGTTTTAGATACGTTTGCTGCATAATTGTTGTATGAAGGAAAGGGTTAATTTTACCTCGACTTCATACCGTTGGCCATGAATGAATCATGGTCCTGACTGAACACCTAGCAGGTGAAAGGAAGACCAAGATCGTCCTCCACATACGTGCACTCTTATGTTGGTTGTGTTTTAGTTTGTTATACATGTATTGATAATAATACAGCAAAGTTCAAATTATGAGTTATAACTTCTCTGGAATGCGACAACTGAAAAGAGAATTTAAAGACGGCAATATACAGCATTTATCAAATAGTATCTATTATTCTATGAATCTTACATTCCGACCTTTGAAAACATTAAAGGAAAAATGGCAACTTTTAATTTTTTTCAGCAACGGTTTCAGTTGTGATTCTAAGGTATATTACCAATTGTTTTGATGTTGAAAACGTGTCAACTGATGTTTCCAAACTAGACGACTTGAACACCATACCAGGTAATAAAGGATGATGGTAACTAGTGCTTACTTCTAACGAGTGTGAGTGTTCAATGCGCGTTCTGCGCATGGCAAAAAGACGATGACTTCCGGTGCCACATACGCGTCTGAAACTTGACAGGTTTTTTGTTTCCATATCTCAGGAAATCTTGTAAATTGCACATGTTGTCATGTTTATTTCACTTCCTGTGTGTTTTTGTCTTTCCGACCCAATGCATGTCACGTCAGATTAGAATTACCCTTCGTCTCTACAGTTCTGTAGCATTCATGGTAAACAATGTGTACTCTGTCCTAGATATAGACGGCTTATGACACATTTGAAGAAATACCTTTAAGACAACACTTTTGGAAAATGGAAGGAAAATAAACAAAAGCATGCACTTTTCTTTTCCAACTATGGTTTGAACTCTGTATTGTAACCATAATTTCAATAACATTACATATTACCATTTTTTGTCTTCGGGTGTTTTCAATACGACCACCTAAAACTATTACATCCGGGCTGCATTCACTACACGTGATTATCTTTATTGTATTCGACGAAATGAAATCGGTTTACAACAAACATAATGGAACAGTTTTCTTTTTCTTGAAACAAATGTGTGCTATGGTGTCTATGGAACCTAGTTAACGGATAAACTATACCAGTGAAACAATCACCAGAATTATTGATGGATAGTTTGATTGGGGTTTACCACCGTTTCAACATTTTGTCGATCATATCTCGGCGGCACATTCCCCTACCCATGTGTTACTTGACATTCTCATACCACACAAAAGTCTTTCACTCACAGCAACTGGTTGCTTTTCCACATGGACTGTTAGTTGATTGTTGGAAGACAAATGAGTTTTGTCACATTGGCATGTTTGTTAAAAGTCAGAAAGAGTGTAAGCCGAGCCTGTGTTTAAACTTTTAACTTCGAAATTGAGAACCAGCGTGACTGATCCACGCATAACCAGAATGAACTGTGTGTGTTTTATACACACTAGACATGTGGACGGACATGTGGACGGACATATGGACGAACAGTGAATACTCTAGTACGACTAAGCAGATGCACCATCTCTCGCGCAGCTTAACCCTTTCCACATACAGCAATTCTGTAGCAGACGACTTTAAAATGGTCTACTTAAAAACATGGAAAATCTCTATAATTGTAGGTATAATTACTGAACAAAATTGAAAGCATTGTGGCAAAAGGAGAAATTGCTCGTTTTGAGCAAATTCTCCTTTTGTAATGATGTGTTTTATTCAGAAGTCGTCTGCTGCAGATGCGTAAACATGCGTCTATATGTGGGAAAGGGTAAATTAATTCGAGAACATATAGGTAAACCTTTATTCGACTTACACTGCTTGAATGGTACCCAGTCTATTCGCATACCGAACACAGCAGGGAAACAGACAGCATTCTAATCTCGTACCGCCTTTGCCAACTTCAAGAAAGAAAGAAAGCAATGATCAAAGTATCGACTGGTTCTTAGTAAAGTATTTTAACTGCCATTCAAACCGTTTTTCAACAAAATGACTTTCGGAGTGCTTTAAATTTTTGATTTTGGAGATATTATCTTTCACCTGCATTTTGAATTCCATCGCAAATCAATCAATCCAATGGCCTTTCATGTTCTCAGGGACTACAGATATTAAACACAAATATGATAATTGCTTAAGGATTTTAAAATTTCCAAACGTTTATTTACGTGTGATTGGTTCAAATTGAGTTAAATAGGTCGCGGCGTATGAGTAGATATTTTTGTTGGTTAGGAGGCCAAGAGGTTGTTTATGTTGATATTAATACGGTTTGACCGATTTCTTTTCCAAGACAATTATTGTCGAGTCGTGAAAAAATAGACCCTGTCTGGGCACCAACAGTTAACAGCGTGGTGGTCTAAGGATCGTGTGCTCCTAACGGACGGAACAGTTAGATCGGAGGTAGGTATCAAACAGTTAGATCGGAGGTAGGTATCAAACAGTTAGATCGGAGGTAGGTATCAATCGATTCAACTTGAGTATTGCTCCGGGACTACCAAATATAGAATATTGGTGGCATTATCGATCTGCTAGTATATATATATACAGCTGTCCGCGTACCCATGCTATCCTATATAAACTGTTTGTAAAAGCTGAGTGAACAACCTCGTGACATATTGTTGAACTGTATAAATATATAGGATTTTGCTAAACGAACAGGTTAATCAACTGTGGTGGCAAATGTAATAATGTTGTTGTTGTTGTTTGTGTGTTTGGAGAGCCGCTTATACATTCATTTGAGAGATGCTCGAAGAAAACCAAGTGTAATTAATGATAGTCTGCGCAGATTAAAATCTTCCTGCGCAACAATGTTATAAAGGTCAAAATGGATAGTTACTTTCAGAAATATCTTGAATTCCTATTTGAGCTGATCTGCATCTTTAGTGCGCGTAAATGCATCGAAATTTGTTTTCACAGAGCTCGGTGCATTTCTACTTTACTTCCGCAATCGCTTATTTTTGCTTAAATATGATGAGTAAGTTAATATTAAGTATGCAAGTGCCAAATGAAAAATACCAAAGTTCCCCCACCCCCTTTCAGACGACGTTCACTGATAGCAAGTATCAAGGAACGAAGATATCTGTTTTTAGATTCTGATTTGAAAGATTCTTGGCACGGCCATGATCATATCTGATAAGCGCGTCTTTTTATACCGCCGATGCACAATTAAATCAAACACTACATCCCGATATATAGAGACGAACTCCTGTAGTTTGACAGCTTTGATAGAGTCGGCCATATTTCTGAAAGATCTTTTTGTTGAAAACTCTGTTAAACGTTGATTCGTCATTGCAAGAGTCTTCTGCTTTAACCCTTTCCCACATACAACCACATACAACCAATCTGCAGTAAACAACTTGGCAAAAACATGAACAATCTCAATAAATAAGGGCTACATTATTGAAAAGAGTTGAAAACATTGTGGCAAAAGGAGAAATTGCTCGTTTTGAGCAATTTCACATTTTGACACTTTATTTTCAAAAGTCGTCTGCTGCAGAGACGCCAGAAAGAGTCTATATGTGGGAAAGGAGCAAATTCTGCTAGTTTCCATAACGTTTGCAAAGGTCTGCTACAGATTTATCAGGTCAGGGTTGCGTTAATCTGACTCATAAACTTTATGTGCAAATATAATCATTGTGCACCTACTGCTCTTTGTTCCCACTTCATTTTTCAGTCTAATGCCTATTCATTTAGTAATGCTAATGAATCCGGGAAAACGCCGCAAATTATATACATGTATATTATATATTTGTTGTTGTCTTTTCTATTCTCAAACTTATATAATGCATCGAATATTTTAATAAGAAGATTATGTTTAGATATGCAACAACAGCAGAATTCCATACAATGGCTACGTGTTATAGTTGTAATCTTGTATTCGGGAAAAGAATCAAACACTTGTGAACACCTTGGGATAAGCTTTAACCCTTTCCCCCATACGATAATTCTGCAGCAGACGACTTTGAACATATTTTGTCAAAAAATAGAAAATCTCCATAATTGAATGGATAACCTATGACAAAAAGTGGAAAACATTGTGGCAAAAGGAGAAATTGCACGTTTTGTGCAATTTCTTCTTTTGTCACTATGTTTTCAAAAAGCCGTCTGCTGCAGAGGCGTCAGAAAGCGTTTATATGAGGGAAAGGGTTAATGTTTTTCAATAATATGAGCCAGCCCACTGTAGTTCCAGATTAACATCCACATCACATACAGTCTGATCAAGATATACAATGTTCACATAACTGACATATACGCTTGTGAGACGCTTTGGTCAACTCGTGTATAGATAATGATGAGACAGATGTGCAGGCTGTTCTTAACCTATTCCACTTAGAAATATCAATGTGTATTTTGTCCATGCACGGGTTCATCAATATATGGATGGATGGCTGGATGAATTTACCAATTCCATGAGAATAGTGAGAAAAATATGTTATTTCTATAAATGCACATTTCAAGTATGTTAATCTTATTACTGACTCTTAAGCATAAATCAAATGATAAAGAAGAAACCGACTAGTAGATAACCCTCGTCTTGCCTCACACGACCTTGATATTATCTAACGAACACATAGACAAATTAACATCAATCAGTATAGTCATTAAGTCTTGTTATTTCTAAATTTAGTAAAGTAGTGCATTATCATGAGAGAGGAATTCTATAAAATCAAAAATAATAAGACGATATTAATTTAAGCAGGATCAGGGTTAAAATGCAGACACCTGTTATCATCGCAGATAAAAAGGTAACTGCGATGTGCTTATCAGTAAAATAAAGGTTTGGGGAAGTTAGGAAATTAAAACGGGGATTTTAAAGTTCTATAAATACATCATAAAGCAATGAATCAGTCGCATGTTTTATCAAGCTATATCAACATCAAGCATGGCAACCTGTTGGGGGCAGAAACGAAATAAAACGAACATTTTCCTCGTAAAAATGATATTGACTACGCTGAAGCTGACGGCGTTTGGTGTGAACATCTTTTGTGAACTTGCCACGGTTGGCTTTTGTGTAGACTGTAAACAGTGTCTTGTCATTTCAGTATTTTAGAGATACTTCGACTTACAGATAGTCAATCCCATTAACTTTTTCAGCGCCGAATTGTTTAAAGTGGACTCTCCCATGTACACAATCGGACGTCTCCATTTCTCACATAATAAGAGTTCTGGCATATTTTGATAACTAAAAGGTAAACAATGCTGATTTCAGGTGAGACAGCTCGTTACGAGCTGACTCACCTGCATCTGCATTGTTTGCAAACATCTCAATATTGCCATTGACGCTGAAAGAGTTAAATCCGACCTTAACCTTGCTGCTTTAGCAACCGATCGTATCTGATGTCGACTTATACATGTCGTCTCAGATTGTTCTAATCGTCAGCCATTAAAATGATGGGTTACACAATCAATCGTTAGGTAGCGTTGGATATCAACAGGGGAGACAAGAGAAAGTTGATGCAAGGCATCAATGTCGCCGGAAAAGACTGCATTGATTAATTTTTTAACACACATGTATTCTTGACTTTCATTAGTCTAAACATACACATAATGTTTTCATAAGGACTAATTCCAGGATTTTTGAAATTCCACATAGATCTACAAATTTCAGGATATCTTTTGGTCAGGATTTTGGATGTTTTGTATTTGTCAATAAAACCACAACAAATTAATACATTTTGGGATTTAAATCTACCTGCAATAAAAAGCTATTAAACCCTTTCCATGTCTGAAGCAACAATGAAAACCTTTAAATGCTTAAAACATTGAGAAAACGGTTAAATTGCTGAAGACATTAACTTCCTCCTTTTTAATAATAATTATAATAAATATTTCACAGATGTTAAAATTTATCCTATGTTTAAAAAGTAGACCACACTTGAAACAACATATCAGCTAAATTGTTTATATAAATCGTTGATGCATACAATATATGTTTGGCGCAAGAGAAATGCCAGTTGCGAGTCCCATTACTATTTAATAGGTGGCAAGTATGAAATTAATTGGGTGCGAAAGAGCAGTTTTTCTTTATTTCTAAATCTATTGTTTATCAGAGTTTGTTCTTCTCTTAATTTGTTTCAAGCCAAATAAACATTTAATATCACATATATTTAATCATTTAAGTGTGTAATATTAGCTATCTATCTGTAATAAGGTGTTTGGGCATTTTTTCAAAATGTTGACCTTTGTTTCAAGATCGAGTCGAGTGTCAGACATCGAAGAAAGTGAATAAAAAATCAGGCAAAGCTTTAGTGCATGTTTTATTCCACTGCATTCGAGAGAAAAAAGCGTTTCTATAGTATATTTCTTTCTCCTACATTCGACCCATGCACTCAATCGTGACGTTTAAGAAATCAATTTGTCGTGCGACATTTTTTGTCTGCGTAAGTCACTTTTCTAAGTTTACATGTTACTTCCGGTTACTTCTCAGAAAAAGACCTTGGAGTCATAGTGGACAACAAATTAAAATTCCAAGACCACATAAACACACAAGTCAAGAAGGCAAACAAAATATTGGGAATCATAAAAAGATCTTTCAGCTATCTAGATAAAGAAATGCTCCTTATACTATACAAAAGTCTCGTCAGACCACATTTAGAATACGCAAGCACAGTATGGACAACAACTAACAAAAAGGAAAGGATCAATATAGAAAACGTACAACGAAGAGCAACTAAAATACTACCAACAACAAAACTGCTAAGCTATCCCGAAAGATTAAAGTTTCTAGGCCTACCATCACTCCAATACAGAAGAAGCCGATCAGACATGGTGGAAACATACAAAATTATAAATAATATAGACAAAATCGAATGCCGTAACCTTTTTCCATTAAACAACTCTCAAACAAGAGGACACAGCCAAAAAATATATAAAAAACATTGCCGTACAAATATTAGGAAATTTCACTTCTCCCAACGCGTTGTTGATACTTGGAACAATCTGCCCGAGGAAATAGTAAATGCAAGTAGTGTTAACAGTTTCAAAAATAGAATTAATATACATTGGAAAAATATACCATTTAAATTCACGCCATATTATGAGGGACCGGAAGCGAGTGCGCGAAAAAAATTAGAGACGGATCATAGAGGCAGTAGCCTACATAAGATCTCAACACCAAGGTAAACCAAGGTAAGGTAAGGTTACTTCGCTTTGTTTACATTTTGGCAATATGAAACTAGGTCACAAACTGAGGAAAAAGCGTTTCGACGTTCACGACCGATAAACAGGCTTATATTTGAGACATATTTTCACAAAAAAAAATCTTATTTGTTTCTGTTACCAGTTTAGGTTGATACTTATCTATTAAAAGGAGAATTCGACGTGACTTACATAAAAGCAAGCAGGTGCGCGCATTGGTTAACGCACACACAGTAAGTACAGTAGTATATAGTAGCGTGTGCAAAATTTACACATCTATGCGGGCGGTACTCGGTAGTGACGTAATCAACAGTTCTAGGTTAGAAACAGTTCATATTTTAGATATACACGAGTTAACATTATCAAATGAATTCTTCACAAATCAAGACATATTTTTGAACATGAAAATAACATTCAGTAAGTTAACATTACTATTGAAAGTAGAATTTGACGTGATTTTTATTTCAATATATCTCAATATTGACATATAGCAGTTGGTTGCAAGTCTAGCAGGGACCACATTTGTCTTCGTAAATAAGACAAAAACACTTAAATGCAAGTCAACAAAATGAAACTAAAAATACCTAAAACATCGAAATGTTTATTCCATTTTAGATGTGTCATTACTTAGTGTTTTTAAACAAACACAATTGTAATATGTTCAAAACATCTTAATGTGTTTCTTTCCAATAATTATCCCTCCTCCCATGTGATTTCCGAAAAGCTATTAAAAATAGAAGTCGCGGGCTTCTGCCCGGCGACTAATAACTCATATACATAAATGAGGCGATGGGAAAATGGCTATATAGCCGAGTGCGAGGGTTAACATACATAGAACAACAACAACAGCGGTGATAGCCGAGTGTTCAGACTGTATAGTAGATATGTTTATACCAGAACCGAGTTATCAGTTGAAATGGATCTAAGTCACCTCCTTCTATAATTTACAATGAAATAAAAAAAAAACAGGCGATAGTTGACGACTCTGCATCACGTGAAACCGTTTGAAAACAATGTAGCAAAAAAGGAGAACATGCTCACCATGAGCAATGACTTGTTTTTGTTACCTACTTGTCTTAAAAGCATAGTTAAACCTATCAAAATATTCATTGGGTTTTCTTAAATGTGTTGGAAGAAGGCGACTCACTGTAACCGATCGAGTTCCATAGATAAAACTGTTCACTGCCGACAATACACTTAAGGCCTAGGTAAAAACCTATGCTTTATTAACTCAGTTTTCGTAAGTGCTAAGACAGCATCACCAAAGCACGTTTTGGCAGATACAGTACCTTGATCTGTCATTGAGACTGTTACTACATGCAATTTCAAAAATCACGTGAAAACGCTGAAGTTCAAACTATAATGCATCTGTTCAAGTGATCGCAACATGCATAAGTGATTTCTACATCTCTTGGAATAATTTCTTTTTATAGAATAAGGTAGTTATGCATATACCACGAAAGCTATTTTAAATCCACTCATTTAATGAACGAATATTCGCAATAACAAATAGCTTTAAAAACAATTTAAACACAGAAACGGTGGCACTAAAATCTGTGATCAGAGTGACGAAACAACAGAAACGCAGCTTGTCTTCATAACGTCACAAGCGCAAGCAACTGATGGGACCGCGTCAGATAAAATGGAGGTATTGCTGCATCTCGTTTAGGCATCACAACAATAAGACTTGATGTTTGAACGATTCTCATTGTGTCAAAGAAAACTTTGTCTGTTGATTTTTAGTTTTATTTGGGCTTTGCGTCATTACCAACACTGAGTTTATGTTTCATTTGAGTATTGCGCATTTGTCAACAGTGTTTGTTTTGTTTGCTTTATTGGGGTTTCACATTGTTGTTAAAAGTGTTTGCTTTGTTTTCACAAGGGGTTTGCATCGTGTTTGTTTTGTTGCGGTTTAAGGCCATCGTCATCAGTGTTTGTTTCATTGGGGTCTTTACGCCGTTTTCATCAGAGCATGTTTGATTTGGGTTTTCATCAGTGCATGTTTTATTGGGGTTTTTACCGTTGCCAGCAGTGTGTGTTTCATTGGGGGTTTAACGCCGTTGGCAGCAGTGTTTGTTTCATTGGGGTTTTCACGTCGATGGCAGCAGTGTTATAGTTATTCATTTTGGGGCGGGGGGTGGGGGGGTACGCTGTTGTCAACAGTGTTTGTTTCATTGGTTTTTTCACGCCGTTGGCAGCAGTTTTATGGTTATATCACGGCCGTAATACACTTATCATGATTACTGGATGACTAACTAGTACTAAACTAGGGAACGTACAGACAGTGACGAACCTGCTGATACTGTACGGACAGTAAGTCGCCACGGATTATGACTGAATTGCGCTTAGACCCGTATTGTCATAACGCGGTGAAGTATATATCCCCGTTTGCCAAAAATAGTTCCCCGATAATTTGTGTTGTTATTAGAATGATTCCAGTAAACATCATTAGTCAGAGAGTCTCTACAGGTGGTGATTTCCCTGTTACAGTCGTATTTCTCCACCATAGTCAGGAACCAGGCCATGTCGTTAATGATAAAACTAGTCACAATTTGGTCAAATTATATCAATAGCAAATGACAATTTCTAATGCTAACTAGAGACAGATGGCCTCCATTAAATCGGGAGATAAATAGCCCTGATTGGTCTAGGGAGGACGTGGGCATATTAGTGCAGTGTTAATGTAATACCTACGGGACTGATTTCAGTCTCGCCTCCCCCGCAATTATGCATACGCAAACAGTGTTCTAGTTATTTCTATACAAGTTAGTGCCAACACAAATTCCCAGTAAACTTTACGGCGTAACTGATGAGTTCTGAAGACATTGCAGGCGGTGGCATATTTCCATAGTATATATATATATTAATGTTCTTATTTCAAGTGTTGTGTGGACTTCCTTTCCTAACCCAAACACACACACACACACACACACACACACACACACAGAGTCGTGGTAATTAAACTGACTTCATTATTTTAAAAGATGGCAGTACCAATTTGGTGTAGTTCTAGTTTATAAAACTGACTGACAATAGGTTGGGTTGGGTGGATGCAAATATACTGACCATATGTCAGCAGGAGACGTGTGTCGGGTTTTTCATGCGATTCACTGAGACAAACATTGTTGATTCGCATCAGTCGAAAACAGACGGTTTGCTGCCTTCCCATTACACCATCGTACGTGTATGGTTAAACACTCCAGCTCCCTATTACACCATCGTACGTGTATGGTTTAAATCTCCACCTCTCCATTACACTATCGTACGTGTATGGTTAAATTCTCCAGCTCTCCATTACACCATCGTACGTGTATGGTTAAAATCTCCACCTCTCCATTATACCATCGTACGTGTATGGTTTAACTCTCCAGTTCTCCATTACACCATAGTACGTGTATGGTTTTACTCTCCAGCTCTCCATTACACCATCGTACGTGTATGGTTAAACTCTCCAACTCTCCATTACACCATCGTACGTGTATGGTTGGGCTCTCCAGCTCTCCATTACACCATTGTACGTGTATGGTTAAACTCTCCAGCTCTCCAGTACACTATCGTACGTGTATGGTTAAACTCTCCAGCCCTCCATTACATTATCGTACGCGTTTGGTTAAACTGTCCAGCTCTCCATTACACCATCGTACGTGTATGGTTTAAATCTCCAGCTCTCCGTTACACTATCGTACGTGTATGGTTTAACTCTCCCGCTCTCAATCACACCATCGTACGTGTATGGTTAAACTCTCCCGCTCTCAATTACACCATCGTACGTGTATGGTTAAGTTCTCCAGCCCTCCATTACACTATCGTACGCATTCGGTTAAACTCTCCAGCTCTCCATTAAACCATCGTACGTGTATTGTAAAACTCTACAGCTCTCCATTACACCATCGTACGTGTATGGTTTAACGCTCCAGCCCTCCATTACACCATCGTACATGTATGGTTAAACTCTCCAGCTCTCCATTACACCATTGCACGTGTATTGCTAAACTCTCCAACTCTCCATTACACTATCGTGCGTGTATGGTTAAACTCTCCCGCTCTCAATTACACCATCGTACGTGTATGGTTAAACTATACCGCTCTTAATTACACCATCGTACGTGTATGGTTTAACTCTCCAGCACTCCATTACACCATCGTACGTGTATTGCTAAACCCTCCAACTCTCCATTACACCATCGTACGTGTATGGTTTAACTCTCCACCTCTCAATTACACCATCGTACGTGTATGGTTAAACTCTCCAGCTCTCCATTACACCATCGTACGTGTATGGTTAAACTCTCCACCTCTCAATTACACCATCGTACGTGTATGGTTAAACTCTCCACCTCTCAATGACACCATCGTACGTGTATGGTTAAACTTTCCAGCTCTCCATTACACCATCGTACGTGTATGGTTTAACGCTCCAGCTCTCCATTACACTATCGTACGTGTATGGTTTAACGCTCCAGCTCTCCATTACACTATCGTACGTGTATGGTTTTAACGCTCCAGCTCTCCATTACACTATCGTACGTGTATGGTTTAACGCTCCAGCTCTCCATTACACTATCGTACGTGTATGGTTTTAACGCTCCAGCTCTCCATTACACTATCGTACGTGTATGGTTTTAACGCTCCAGCTCTCCATTACACCATCGTACATGTATGGTTAAACTCTCCAGCTCTCCATTACACCATTGCACGTGTATTGCTAAACTCTCCAACTCTCCATTACACTATCGTGCGTGTATGGTTAAACTCTCCCGCTCTCAATTACACCATCGTACGTGTATGGTTAAACTATACCGCTCTTAATTACACCATCGTACGTGTATGGTTTAACTCTCCAGCACTCCATTACACCATCGTACGTGTATTGCTAAACCCTCCAACTCTCCATTACACCATCGTACGTGTATGGTTTAACTCTCCACCTCTCAATTACACCATCGTACGTGTATGGTTAAACTCTCCAGCTCTCCATTACACCATCGTACGTGTATGGTTAAACTCTCCACCTCTCAATTACACCATCGTACGTGTATGGTTAAACTCTCCACCTCTCAATGACACCATCGTACGTGTATGGTTAAACTTTCCAGCTCTCCATTACACCATCGTACGTGTATGGTTTAACGCTCCAGCTCTCCATTACACTATCGTACGTGTATGGTTTAACGCTCCAGCTCTCCATTACACTATCGTACGTGTATGGTTTTAACGCTCCAGCTCTCCATTACACTATCGTACGTGTATGGTTTAACGCTCCAGCTCTCCATTACACTATCGTACGCGTATGGTTAAACTCTCCAGCTCCCCATTACACCATTGTACGTGTATGGTTACACTCTCCAGCTCCCCATTACACCATTGTACGTGTATGGTTTAACTCTCCAACTCCCCATTACACCATTGTACGTGTATGGTTAAACTCTCCAGCTCCCCATTACACCATCGTACGTGTATGGTTAAACTCTCCAGCTCTCCATTACACCATTGTACGTGTATGGTTTAACTCTCCAGCTCCCCATTACACCATTGTACGTGTATGGTTAAACTCTCCAGCTCCCCATTACACCATCGTACGCGTATGGTTAAACTCTCCAGCCCTCCATTACACCATCGTACGTGTATGGTTTAACTCTCCAGCTCTCCATTACACCATTGTACGCGTATGGTTTAACTCTCCAGCTCCCCATTACACCATCGTACGTGTATGGTTTAACTCTCCAGCTCTCCATTACACCATTGTATGTGTATGGTTTAACACTCCAGCTCCCCATTACACCATCGTACGTGTATGATTTAACTCTCCAGCTCTCCATTACACCATTGTACGTGTATTGCTAAACCCTCCAACTCTCCAACTCTCCAACTCTCCATTACACCATCGTACGCGTTTGGTTTAACTCTCCAGAGCGACAGATGCAATGAAACAACGTTGTTTCTAGAGAGACGCTGCTCTTAAACAAATTCAGTGCCGAATTTCCTTAGGTAGTCTCTTCCATGTTCGAAATCACCGAGTCCAGTTTTAATACATTAAGAGTTATGGAATATTTTGAAGACTGATGCTAATTTCATGTGAGACAGCTCGTCACGAGCTAACTCGGCTGGATATATGTAATATTTGCAAAAACCTGAATATTACTATTGACTCTGAAAAGAGTTGATACATATCATAATGGAAACATTGTTCGACATCTAAAGCATTCAACGTTGGAAGACATTGTCGGGGAAAAAAGATAAATTACTCGTAACGAACAATTTCTCCTTTTCAAGCATTGGTTTACATTTCATCTGATAAACGTGCTTCCTTTAGTACGGATTATCGCTCTAATATCGTTCGCCAGAATAGGGAAACATATTATTCTGTAGATGTGCCGTTTTAAAAGGTAATATGGTATATAATTAAAGATGTATTGGTACTGTGTACAATGTTGTAGAATTTTAGAAAGATCAAATCGAGTATTCTCATTTCCCATAATGTTTTCAACTGTGCTACGAAAAAAAGATTTCCGAATTTTCAGATGATATACCTTTTTCGAAGACCCCGACGAGACCGAGATAATACGCTGAGTAACGACAACAAAGGGCGTGAGTGTGAAGTAAGGATTGTCTAACGTTGGTTTCTTTCTGCACTGTTCCCGCAGGCTCTACGACCCATTTTTCTCAGACGTGACTCATTTGTATTTTAGCCTAATATCGATAAATATGTTAGTCCAACATATCGAGGGCTTGGCGTGAAACGGTTGTAACTAAAAAAAATTTTTTAACAAGGTTAATCACCTCGCCATAACGTCTTTAAAAGCGTTGAATCATTTTTCTTGGTAAACAATGGAAATTTAGGTGCCATTGCTCGTTCTGAGCAATGGCACCTAAATTTGCATTGTTTACAAAGGGGTCAAAATTGCCCCGAAACCAGGGTTTTCAAAATAGGTTTTTAGTTACACAACCGTTTCACGCTAAGCACTCGAAATATACCTAACACATTTCAACAACTATTTAATTTGCCCTATAAAAGCTTAACTAAAGTTTAACTGACTATTTAGACAAAAGTCCAACGTTTTTTACCATGATTCTTTTTTCAGATTTCCCGTCTAAAGTGTTTGAACATATACCTTTATTTTACTTCATTCACAAATTAGAAACAAACAATGCAAAACGATATCAAAATGCTTCACAGAAACTTTCTGAAATTGCATATAAATCCGTAAAGTAGTTAATGCATATAGATGTAAAGGAAGCGGTTAATACTGCAGGTTATTTTATATCTATAGATACATCAGAATACGTGCATGTGAAGTTTTGAACTTTATGAAATCTCTTTCACGAGGTTTTTAGTCGGGAGCACGTGTAAACGTGATATTAGGGCACCAACGCCCATTCAATATCTGGCCAGGTCTTGATTTTCAAAGACTTTAAGAAATGTGAGACTGTAAAAACGTGTGAAAACGCCTGCTTGTTCGTGTTTTATAGACCTTGATTACTTTCATTTTTTCTGTAAAACTACTCTTTGGCTACACATGCAGTCAAATGTCGAAACAAGTGATAAATGGATTGATTTGGGTTTAACACCATGATCAAAAATCTTTCAGTTATATCACGGTGGCCATTAAAACTACTCATGTGTTTCCTGGCTATCTCACACCAGTACTCCACACAAGTGATAACACAATACTCAACGATAATTTTATTTTGATTTTATCGGGAGTGGGGTTGGGTGCCATTTATGAACAGTACTATGACTGTCATATCATTTAAAACGGCTTAATATTATGAAAAGTTAAATAAATCAAATCATTCGTTCATTTTTTTCAATTCTCGTTCGCCTCGAAAGCAAGAGCAAGGAAGCGAGCCCCGATCAAGTCAAATCAAAGACTTTAAACATGGTACTAGTAGCATATGAGCCCGCTTGAAAATTAACATTATGGCCCCTACGTTATGTGTCGACCCAACTCAGGCTAATCCGGGCCAACACATTCCATCTTAGGGGGATAGAGGTATAGAGTAATGCTTCCTGAAACAAAAAATCGCAGGTGGCGAAAAGTGTCCGGGTTAGCCTGCGCCCCATGCTTATGGTGATCCGGGTGGATGCTTTACGCAGAGGCCATACTGTTTGTTGTTTTCGCAGGACGGCTCATTTGGCTTTGGTCCTGGGGGTTGCGGGAGTAGCATTACGACTGATGCGCTGGTCACTGCATAAGCTTACCAGCATTACGACTGATGCGCTGGTGACTGCATAAGCTTACCAGCATTACGACTGATGCGCTGGTCACTGCATAAGCTTACCAGCATTACGACTGATGCGCTGGTCACTGCATAAGCTTACCAGCATTACGACTGATGCGCTGGTGACTGCATAAGCTTACCAGCATTACGACTGATGCGCTGGTCACTGCATAAGCTTACCAGCATTACGACTGATGCGCTGGTCACTGCATAAGCTTACCAGCATTACGACTGATGCGCTGGTCACTGCATAAGCTTACCAGCATTACGACTGATGCGCTGGTCACTGCATAAGCTTACCAGCATTACGACTGATGCGCTGGTCACTGCATAAGCTTACCAGCATTACGACTGATGCGCTGGTCACTGCATTAGTTACCAGCAGTACTAGTAAATTAACCAGAATATTCTGAAAACATTGTTGAAAGCCGCGTAAATTACTTTATGGAAACTTACATGATAACTGCATTTTAGCCTAACCTATTAGAGTATTTCTGCATTGTATAATGTTTCCAAGCAGTAGTTATAATATATAATTACGATTACCTTACAACAAAAACAGTAAACAATTTTTATTTTGAGGTCGACACAAGTAGAGAAGTTTCGACTTTTATCTGTACTGGTTTTCGTCCATCTCTAAAGCGGGAGATTAAGGTTTGAATCCCGGTCAAGTCATACCAAAGTCATACCAAAGTCATACCAAAGTCATACCAAAGTCATACCAAAGTCATACCAAAGTCATACCAAAGCTTTATAAGCTGGTATTACTGACCTCCCTCCGTTGAGCTAAGGTTTTTGAGGTTAGCATTACCTCTGAAACTCTGGTGTAAAGATACAAAAACACCGGTAATATTGGTTATTTACAGAGGAAACCCCGTGATATACCTGAAATTCTGTTGGAAGACAAATCTACTAGTTTTAGTTGAATAAGAAAGTATATCGATGTAAAAATAACCGATTATTTTTTTAGACATTAAAGCAATTCGACCACATGCTAAGAACGTTGCAAGATAAAGACGTACACCCCGGAAGTTAGTGCAAAACAATAAACTTCTTCTAATAATACGTGCATGTGTGTTTACATGCAAAAACTACTGAACTAATTTAGAAGAAAGTGAGTGCAGAACAGTCAAAACTAAGACGCGACTTATATACGTTATACAGTCTTACCAGATCCTGTATGGATATACAGTGGACCCGAGATAATTCGACCTCGAACCAGATCTATGAATTACTTCGAGCTATCGACATGTTCGAGCGATCCTTCGATGTATACCAAATTCATTTATGTAATTAATACGTCATTTATGTAATAATGCAATTCATTAATACATAAACTTTTATTATGATAAGCATACCTGTGATACTATAATCAAGAAACAGCGGCTCGTCTAAGCAATCAGAACTGCTGCTACGTTGTCAAGAGATATTTTAATGATCAGATATTCAGATATTCGTTCTATCGCGAGTGCACACTACTAACGTCTGACTAAATACTAGAAGTGTAGCCTCTCCCGGTCTACTTTCATATTCTGGTATCTCAACCCTTTCCCTCATATAGACGCTTTCTGACGACTCTGCGGCAGACGACTTTTTAAAACATTGTGGCAAAAGGGGAAACTGCTCATAATGAACAATTTCTCCTAATGCCACAATGATTTCAACTCTTTTCTATAACCATACTATCATTTAAAGACATTTTCTATACTTTCTACTAGATAATTTCTTAGTCGTCTGCTGCAGATTTATTGTAATTGGGAAAGGGTTCAGCTAATACGGAGATGCCATCCGACACCAACTTGCCAGACACGTCTAATTTATAAACAAATCCATTAATCGTGTTTTCATTGGGACAAAACGAACTTCAAAGAATAAAGCGTTTTAATCCTTTCCCTCATATAGACGCTTTCTGACGCCTCTGCAGCAGATGGCTTTTTGAAAACATAGTGACAAAAGAAGAAATTGCACAAAACGTGCAATTTCTCCTTTTGCCACAATGTTTTCCACTTTTTGTCATAGGTTATCCAATCAATTATGGAGATTTTCTATGTTTTGACGAAATACGTTCAAAGTCGTCTGCTGCAGAATTGTCGTATGAGGGAAAGGGTTAACCAATGTTGATGCGTAAACTAGATAGAACCCAGAAATATTTCCATTCAAAGAATCCTCAAGGCCGCCTCGATGTTTTAACTTGAGTCATTCAAGCATTCTGTGCCAAAAGTAGGATCCATAAAATTAAATTAGAACATATCTGTTCTGGGCTTATCAGATAAGCGTGGACTCCGTATCAAGTAGGAACCGCGTATCCCCAAAATGGGGTTTCTTTTGTATACACATGGGATCAGTTCCAACTCTGGTAAGACTATGACATCTCAATATTCTTACACGCGTCTTTACTTTTTGTTTAGGTGTAACATTGGATTAGATGAGGCATTTGAAAATAAATTGTTGAACAACTTGTGTCTGAGTGCGCGTTCTCACGACACGTGCATGTAAAACACGTGTCCCTTTGGCGTTGCTGTGTTTTTATATTTTTGGAGTTTTGGAAAGTGGTCGATGATAAGGTGGCGGGTAAAAATAAAAACTCCAGGGAAATTCTACATCAGTTTTATGTTGTTTAGGCCATTACGAAACTGTATGCAATCCCAACCCCGTTTGTATTTCATCTCTGTGCAGTTTTAATCCCTTCATCTCGAAACGCTACGGACCGTTGTAGAAACTTCGATATATGGAGGGTCCATTAAAAAAGTATTATATGATACAGGTCCCTTTCCAACATGTAGACGCATTTTGACGCATCTGCAGCAGACGACTATTGCATTGTGGCAAAATTAGAAATTGGCATTTATTTTACTATACCCAAGGACAAAATAAATAAATAACTACGACTTAATACACAAGTATACGCCCAACGTAGGGTTCGAACCTAAGACCCCGAGATTAAAAGTCTCGTGCTCTACCGACTGAGATAGCCGGGCTTGTAATGATACAGAAATCATAGCAGACGGCAGAATAGCCAGAATGTTTAGCAAATTGCTACTGTAATGGTTTCATAAGCCTTTGAGCGTGATGCTGACGTCAGTAGTTAAGTACATGTAAGTTTGTGATGCATACCCATAACACGCAATTAATGAGACATGCATGAAACATAAATAAAATATAAACCACATTATGATTGATTGATTGATTGATTGGTGTTTTACGCCGCTCTCAACAATGTTCCAGTTATATCTCGGCGTTTCTTGGGTAAGTTACCAGAACTACTGGACCATTTATCCTGACAAAAACCAGTCAGTCGTTATGCTTACTCACAACCCAGAACGCCAAGGAGGGCAGCCATTACTCCCTCAAAATGAATGATCACACAAAGTATAAGACAGTTCACGTATGATGGAAGCTTTTTTAATAAAAAATAAATGTGTTAACAGATTCCGATTAGACTGTATGTATATACATGTTGATCTGGGTCTTGACAGTCACACATTAAAATACAATACTGTTCTTGTACATAGTCGCTGTGGATTTATTGTACGATATACCGGAATATAAGATGACGTTGAACAAATGTTGATAATGTAATTTAACTCTTTCAGCGCCAAAGGCAATATTGAGCTTTTTGCAAACAATGCTGATTCAGGTGAGTCAGCTCGTAAAGAGCTGTCTCACTTGAAATCTGCATTATTTGGCTGTGAGTTATAAAAATATTCCATAAATCCTATAACAAGAAAATAGAGTCGTCCGAGTTTGAACATGGAAGAGTCTACTTTAAACAATTCGGCGCTGAAAGGGTTAACCTGAGTGAAAAGGAAATTACTAAAACAATAAGACTAAAAATAACAACTGTTTTTAGAAACACGATTAATTATATATTTAATCATGTCAAATTAATTTTAATACAAAACTTTTATTTTTCCCTGACTAATGCAACATTTAGTGCATCTACAGCATAACATGGCTAACGAAGGAGAAATGACTCAAAACTGTCAATCATATTAACAACAGACTCAGACTGACTGTCTGTCAAGTTTTCAACGCTGTTTACAAAATAGACTCCCATTTTTTTTCTAATATTTTCACAGCAACTATTATTAAAATAGCACACTTATTAAGTACACAGTTATGGGCAGTATCCAGTGAGTATAACCCAGTGTACGCCAAGTATATGATGCGATTTGTTTGAGGTTTATACCGTTTACAACAATATTTCAGTTACATAACGGTCAAACTGTTTTCATCCATGCGTGATTAACCGATGTTAGGATGGGAAATGTGTCCTGGATAAATAACTCCGCTCGATACTGACTGAACTAGTATGTCTAAACAATGTGAAACGGGGCGTATCTACCGGATCAACACAGTAACCAATGTTCGCAGGTCCGATATAACCGGACGCGGCTTTTATAGAAACAGACGTTATTGTCAGTCAGTGTTTACATGCCGTATTGACAGTCAGTGTTTGACTTTTTATAGGAACAAGCCGTATTGTCAGTTAGTGTTTGACTTTTTATAGGAACAGGCCGTATTGTCAGTTAGTGTTTTACCTTTTATAGAAACAGGCCATATTGTCAGTCAGTGTTTGACTTTTTATAGAAACAGGTGGTATTGTCAGTCGTTTGACCTTTTATAGGAAGAAGCCGTATTGTCAGTCAGTATTTGACTTTTTATAGAAACAGGCCGTATTGTCAGTCAGTTTTTGACCTTTTATAGGAACAAGCCGTATTTTCAGTAAGTGTTTGACCTTTTTTAGAAACAGGCCGTATTGTTAGTCAGTGTTTGACCCTTTATAGAAACAAGCTGTATTGTCAGTCAGTGTTTGACCTTTTATAGAAACAGGCTGTATTGACAGTCATTGTTTGACCCTGTATAGAAAGAGGCCGCACTGTCAAACAGGGTTTGACCTTTTATAGAAACAGTTCGTTTTATCAGTCAGTGTTTGACCTTTTATAGGAAAAAGGCCGTATTGTCAGTCAGTGTTTTACCTTTTATAGGAACAGGACGCACTGTCGTACAGGATTTGACTTTTTATAGAAACAGGCCGTATTGTCAGTCAGTGCTTGTCATTTTATAGAAACAGGCCGTATTGTCAGTCAGCGCTTGATCTTTTATAGAAACAGACCGTATTGTTAGTCAGTGTTTGTTATTTGATAAAAAACAGACAGTATTGTTAGTCAGTGCTTGACCTTTTATAGAAACAGGCCGTAGTGTCAGTCAGTGTTTGACCTTTTATAAGAACAAGCCGTATTGTCAGTCAGTGTTTAACCTTTTATAGAAACGGGCCGTATTGTCAGTCAGTGTTTGATCTTTTATAGGAACAGGCCATATTGTCAGTCAGTGTTTGTCATTTTATAGAAACAGGCCGTATTGTCAGTCAGTGTTTGACCTTTTATAGAAAAAGGTCGTTTTGTCAGTCAGTGTTTGACCTTTTTTAGAAACAGGCCGTATTGTTAGTCAGTGTTTGTTTGACCTTTTATAGAAACAAGCTGTATTGTCAGTCAGTGTTTGACCTTTTATAGAAACAGGCCGTATTGTTAGTCAGTACCTTTTATAGAAACAGGCCGTACTGTTAGTCAGTGTTTGACCTTTTATAGAAACAGGTGGTATTGCTAGTCAGTGTTTGACCTTTTATAGAAACAGGCCGTTTTGTTAGTCAAACCTTTTATAGAAACAGGCCGTAGTGTCAGTCAGTGTTTGACCTTTTATGGGAACAGGCCGCACTGTCAGACAGGCATTGAACTTTTATAGAAACAGGCCGTATAGTCAGTCAGTTTTTGACCTTTTATAGAAACAGGCCGTATTGTCAGTCAGTTTTTGAGTTTTTATAGAACCAGGCCGTAGTGTCAGTCACTGCACCACTGTTTTGTCCCCCAAAACGCTAATTGAAAGACGATACCACTTAAATATATCAATGTATACTTATCACTTATAATAGTTTTACAATGTTAATATAACCGGATCCTCATCAGTTTGTGCAAATATAAATAATGTTACATGTATTTCATATGATTTGTTATTATGGGATAAAGGACGCACTGTCAAACTTTGAAATTTAAACCTGTATGACGTAATATTAAACATATTGGCACAAATGTTTAATCTTTGACTGCTGGAATCGTGTTAATGAATCCTATACCAGCAATATATAGCCAGGTCAGCATTTGTTTAAATCTTGTTATTCCTAATATTGGCTGTGGACTCTACCAAATGACAAGCTGGATAAGTCTGTTTTAACACTTTAGCATTGAATGAGTTACTATTGTAGTGTAATACTGACTCGTTCCTATACCATGTATACGGTCACTCTCTCTGCACCGATTGTAATAATCGTCCAACTCTTGTGTCTGCTCTCAGTCAGTTTCACCGTTTCTCTATTAATAGCTGTTTGTTCGACTGATAATTTTCACAATGCATCTTCCAACAAAGCGTCAGTTTTCCAACCGTACTAATATGCCACTGATCGACGGGGTTCATTTACAGGTGGCATACCTATCTGATGATACACAAGGTAAATATAGGATGCATCCTGTGCTATTTTAGTAACCGCTGACCCGTGTAATTGAAAACAATCCGTGACCTTGTAATTAAACCCTGCGTATACCCTGTGCACACTCACCTGTCCACGTAGACAATTGAAAATGGCTAATTTATATATAAACGACCAGTGCCCCAGGATAACCTCGATAGTTCAGTCGGTAACGACGAGGGCTTTCAAGCATGGGGTCGTGAGTTAGATCCCAGTTCGACCAGTGAGTCTTTCGTCATTCGTCTTCCATCAATGGGCTAGAAAGGTCTATTTGTAAAGGTATTTACTTGTCTGTGAAGAATGATGTAACTTAAATTATGTTAAAGTCGGCGTTTTACTTCAATCAATGTAACATAACTATAAATCCCAATCTCAGAGTATTAATAACAAGTGTAGAATATAAAGTTTTGCCTGTGTTTCCATATGGTCAATGTTTCCAGCGACTGATTTTACAACTACAAAGTCATGTAAAACAGCGTTGATGCCTAGCACATGTGGATCTGTATCTATATTGGACGTATAGTGTATATGTCACATTTTGAAGTTTGCCTTAATTGTCACACAGTATAATCGGAGTCTCTGATATAGGTCCTTAGCAGAGCACTAGATGAGTGGGAGTAAACTGATCTTTCACCCTCAATATATTTCTTATTACTCAACGAAACTATATAGTGTGGCTACTCAAAATAGTCGTCTCACTGAGTACTTGAGTACCCACAACATAGGGTGTGAGTGCACATTATCTAAACTCTGGACAAAGGTCACCTACCTTTTAAACGTTGCGCTGTGAAGACCAATCTTAACGTAAGTATAACATCGGAATTAAGACTTGGCTAAGCATCCATTCTAAGGATAGAAATGGATACTGCCTGACAGAAGTTCCTTGAATATCTTCTTTGTCAACGAATAGAGTTCGATTAGAATGCATGTCGAACAGCTCAGAGACGGATCAGAATACGTTGAGATCTGAATATACGCTGGTCGCATACACGTAATGGTTGGTTTTCAATATCACTGATCAATTATACTCTTATTAAACAGTGGCATTAAACCCCAAACAATCAATCAATAATCTAAATAATGTTCAACCAGTCGAAATATATTAGTAATTCTGAGAGCTAGCTGACATATTTTAATGAGTCCATTCGTGAGAACGTGTACAAGTTAACTTTTTCCAAACAATGTAGATCGAGATCAGCCAGTGTATCCACACAGTTTGATCAGGATACACACTTTTCACATATTATTAACATAAGATTGTTAAAAAGATCTCTCACCTTGAGTAATTATGTTAAAGCTATGCAGATATTTAGGTTGATCTGCACTTACCTTTCTAGTCTAAGTTAAACATTTGAGCCGTTCCACGAGAAAACCAACAGTCTCGTAATGTATCGAACAAGATCAGCCTGCGCAGTCTGCGCAGGCTAATCCGGGCCGACACATTCCGTCTCAAGGGTATAGATGTATAGAGCAATGATTCCTGAGACAAATAATCCACAGGAGGCGAAAATTGTGCCCGGACAAGCCTGCGCGGCATGCTAGGGCTGATCCGGGTCCGCAGAGTCCACAATGTTGGTTTTCTCGTGAAACGGCTCATATGTAGTTGCAGGTCAGTATTTTGACACTGAAGGTCGAATTCCATGTTTCTAATTTGTTTGTTTTCGTTTGGCCATGACGCGTGTTTCCCCGTTAATTAGAATTCCAGCGTTGGTATTTAGGTGTTTTTACCTGCCCAGGTCGTGAACTGTACGGTAGTAGCGTATTCGCCGTTCACCCTTATTTTGCTGTACGCATCTTGAAACAAAACTGACGATCTGTGTACGACATGATCAGGTTGCATATGAAATGTTCACTACAGATATACCCCCCCCCCCCCCCCCCCCCCCCCCCCCCCCCCCAACAACAAAAATATGAATAGTTAATAACGTACCGTCAATTTGAATCAAATAAATGCATGCATTCATGAGTATAGGTTTAACTATCGCAGTAACCCTTTCAGCGCCGAATTACCTACGGTAGACTGTTCCATGTTCAAAATAGGACAACTCCATTGTATATGTTATCTATTTTTGGAATATTTGATAACTAAAAGGCAAACAATGCTGATTTCATGTGAGATACTCGTTACGAGCTGATTCACCTGCATCTGATGTGTTTGCAAAAACATCACTATAGCCACTGGCGCTGAAAGAGTTGACACTTTCCCTCATATAGACGCTTTCTGACGCCCCTGCAGCAGACGGCTTTTTGAAAACATAGTGACAAAAGAAGAAATTGCTCAAAACGAGCAATTTCTCCTTTTGCCACAATGTTTTCCACTTTTGGTCATAGGTTATCTATTCCATTTTAGAGATTTTCGATTCTATTTGACAGAATATGTTCAAAGTCGTCTGCTGCAGCATTGAGTTAATGAGGGGGTCGACAACAAACACACGCATTAATATAGGCTGTGAAGGCTTATTTAAACCTACTAGTTCTACAATATTTAGAAGAGTCATCTTTAATGACGTAGATGAAACGCTATTTAGTTTGAATGTGTGTATGATGTTTCAGATCGCTTTCAATACGTTTTCAGTTATATCACGGCGGTTCCTAGGTAAGTTACCACGACTGGTCCAATTATCCTGACGACACCGACGCAGTCATAATGCTAACCCTCAAGCCTGGGCGCAAACGAGCGAAAGCCATTACAACCATTTTGAAAGGTTATTTAGTAACAGCTAAGATATATGTAACAGATTAGTATTGTATGACTTGCTATTCATTTTCCTAGCTCATTGTTATTTATTCCTGTACGTACTAAATAGTGTATCGTTCGTGATGACCACTTGTCCATGTATTGTTTATTAACTAGATGTGGCAAACGCTTAGCACAAAATGTGTCCATGCGAACGAGGGAACAACAACGGGATCCTATATTACATACAGACGTATAATGACACATCTGCAGAAAAAGATGTTTGAAAACACATATAGAACAAAACGAAATTGCTGAAAATGACAAAATGAGCAATGTCTTCATGTACCACAATGTTTTCAACATATTTGATTGATTTATACTTTTATTTGCATACTTTGACTAGTCTCCTTTTTTAACGTCGTCAGCTGCATATGTGTTAATGCTAGGGAAGGGGTTAAATGACCCACCTTTAACAGTTTACCTGACCAACGTATACTATTTATTTTACAATAACAATATCTCATGTTACATAAATAATACATTTCATGACAAAACAAACTTCCCCTCAACACCATTCACTAAGCGAAAATTCCCCAAATTGAACATAATATGACCACCTTATGTACATCGCATTTTGCTAATGAGATAATTTATTTACGTATGCCGTCTTTACGATGTGCGATATTTATCAACATGCATGTTTGAAGTCCCCAATTAATAGGTGCACTAATTGCACGTTTCTCACTTGTAGACGCATTTGAATGCACTTACAGCAGACGACATTTGAAAACATAGCGGTAGAAAAGAAATTGCTCATGGTGATCATTTCTACTGTTTCGGCCTACCACTCTCCCTGGGCGTTCTTTCACCCGTTTGTTTTCTCCAATTTCTCGCGGGGAGGACGGCCCCGGTGCCACAATGTACCTTCATTTATAGAGCTTTGTCATATTTATGTTAACATGTTCTCAATATTCTGTTGCAGATTTGATGTATGTGGGAAAGATTTAAACAGTTATCATAATAAAGAGTTGATGCCAAGAACGCACAGTTGCCTCTTTTCCAACAATGTCTTAACTTCGTTATCAAAACAATTAATTTCCCACCTTGAGATGCATACAATACAAACGGCTCTTATATTGGTGTTATCAAATAGGATTCAGACAACATTTCCGTCACTGTAGCATACGAAATTTCAAAACATTGTATCAAAAAGATAAATTGCTCAAATGGGCAATTTCTCCTTTTTCGACAACTGTTTCAATCTAGTATTCCTACATTTCTAGATGATATTGCTTTCCTCTGATGCTATTAAAATAGACGTGAATCCAGGGGTTGTGAGTTCAAAGCTCAGCCTAGCCAACATTCTTCACGACGTTTGACAAATGTCAATGAAACAAGCGTCATTCGTCTTCCATCAATGGACTAACAGTCTATATGGAAAAGAAGCCAGTTGTTTGGAGAGACTGTTGTATGGAATGTTGGTGTTAGAAAGTCAGGAAACACACAGGTAAACTGGTCGCCGTGATATGACTAGAACTATTTTGATCTCGGCATTTAATTCGAATCAGTCAAAGTAGACGACACTCTAATTAGCACGTCGGAAAATATGTTAAAAGCAGACAAAAGCGTAGGAGGACACTTCCAGGCACGTAAACGTTACCATGTCAACCATCCAAGACTGCAAGGTGTTTTTTCCTATGTATCATAATATCGGCTATGACAAAAATTGATACGATTGTTATTGACATTATCTTGCAGGAAACCAACGTCATTGGCGGATCGAAAATGAGCTAACGAGACGTTTTAAGTAAACTTGTTAAGTCGGTGTGATTCCGAGAATGTTCGACTCCAGCATAGGTCATCCTAGAGAAACCGAGTGTAGCCGATGTGATCCGAAAGTTACCGAGGTAACGAGTTGGCTCGAAATTACCCGACTCATTACCCTACTCATTCTTTTCCGGGTATTCCGAGAGTTTACGAGTTCGATCGAGATTATTCAATTCACTTATTATCGGGTTTCTAAAAGTTCACGAGGTCGCTCGAGATCATCCGAATGACTTATTTAAGGTGTTTCGAGTGTTAACGAGTTGGATCGAGATTTACCTATTACTTATTTCCGTATAAGGTTAAACGTCGTTGTTTACCAGTATGTCAGTTATATCAAGGCTGCCAGTTCACCAAAGGTATTTTTCCTTGTCTTCTCGCACCAGTACTCCAGACAACGTCATTCCCAGGCAACTGGCTACGTTTCCACAAAGACTAATTGTCGACTATTAATCGATTGATGGGAGACGGGTGAGGCTAGTCGAACAATGATTGGACGAGCTTGAGTTCGATCCCATGTTACCGACTCTCCTATCGCTGCTCGAGGCATCTCATTTTCAGCTATCTCTGTCTCGATGATTTGCAAATGCCATTCCAATGTTATCCTGACCTGACTTGAATATAAGTATAACTTAGTTCCTCATATAGACGCTGTTTGACGCCTCTGCAGCAGACGGCTTTTTGAAAACATAGTGACAAAAGAAGAAATTGCTCAAAATGAGCAATTTCTCCTTTTGCCACAATGTTTTCCACTTTTAGTCATAGGTTATCCATTCAATTATAGAGATTTTCTTTTTTTTTGTCAAAATATGTTCAAAGCCGTCTGCTGCAGAATTGTCGTATGAGGGAAAGGGTTAAGGGACGCCAATTCAACTGTAACTTTAATATTTGTATATTATGTTTTCGGCCAGTAACCTTATGTTAAAACTTAAATGTAATAAACTAACTAAACTTATGCTAAACATGCATGCTTTAGGACGTCAACGAGATCTCCGTTCCATCTATAGTAATTGTGTTTATCCTCATGGTAATTCGTTATCTTGTTCGAATGAGAAGTGATATGTATAATGGACGTCATATCCAACTTGCTGCTACCCATTTGGTAAATACTTGGGCCATGCCACACGAAAGCCTGACATCGGTGTATTTTTTGAAATACTTTTCTGCTTTTGGTGTTTCTTAGTTGCTTAACCCTTTCCCTCATACGGCAATTCTGCAGCAGACGACTTTGAACGTATTTTGTCAAAAAATAGAAAATCTCCATAATTGAATGGATAACCTATGACAAAAAGTGGAAAACATTGTGACAAAAGGAGAAATTGCACGTTTTGTGCAATTTCTTCTTTTGTCACTATGTTTTCAAAAGTCCGTCTGCTGCAGAGGCGTCAGAAAGCGTCTTTATGAGGGAAAGTGTTAAACGACTATAAGAGCCAATCCATTTTAAAAGGTCCAAGTTGGCTTTTGTGAACTGTAAAGATCGAGATGCAAATTCAGGCGTAAGTTTGCATCGCATAACTTCCAATTGATTGATCGTAGTTTAACGCCATTTAAACGGTATTTCAGTTATATCATGTGGGCCAGTTCTCCTAACGTGTGTGTCCTAGTTTTCTCACAGCAATACTCCACACAACATGCATTTAAGGCAACTACCTAACTTCCCACATAGGTTATTTATCCCATTGGTGAAAGATGAATGACGCTAAGACACAATGACTTCTGTCAAGCATTGGAAAGAATGTACGGATTTTAACTGACGACCCGTGCGTTGATAGCACATGTCGTTACCGACCGCTAAAACGGGCCCTATGAAGAGTTGGGGATGTTGTAGATTTATGTAAATCGAATCAGCTGTAAAGGCAAACTGATGTAAATACGAACAGGATAGCTGTCTGCCAACATTAAATATAGCTCTACATGTAACAATGGCAATATAGCTCTACATGTAACAATGACAATATACTATAAGTCCCCCTGGGATAAGAACCCTTCCCCACAAAGAGACACATTCTGACATATCGGCAGCAGACGATCTTTGAACAGTGCTTATTATGAGCATTTTCTCCCTTTACCACATGTTTTACCATTTATTTTCAATTCTTTTGAACAACTATACTTCAAATGTTGGAGATTTTTCCATAGTTTTGCCCGTATATTTAAAAAGTCGTTTGCTGACATTTGTTGTATGTGGGAAAGGGTTAATCGACATCGACAAAACTAGAATTCACGAGACTATTTTCTCTTGCTGCATTATTAGTCGCCGGGCAGAAGCCCGCGACTTCTATTTTTAATAGCTTTTCGGAAATCACATGGGAGGGCGGCTTATTATTAGAAAGAAACAAATCTAGATGATTTGAACATATTACAATTGTGGTTGTTTACGAACACTAATAAATGACACATCTAAAATGAAATAAATATTCCGATTTTTTAATGTTTGCAGTTTTTTTTATTTCACTCGCATTTAAGTTTTTTGTCTTATTTACGAAGACAAAAGTGGTCCCTTCAAGACGTGAACCAACACCCCCTAATGCAGACTCTTATGTGTCATCATTGAGGTCAATTTCGGATTCTCCTTTTAATAGCAATTTTAACTTACTAAATGTTGTTTTCATGTTCAAAGAGATGTCTTGATTTGTGTAGAATTCATTTAATAATGTTAATCCATGAATATCTAAAGTAGGAACTGTTTCTAAGCTAAATATAGACCCTATTCTGTTGTGTAGTTTCGTGACCTTTAACATCGATTTTCGCGCATGCGCATTTCGATATGAAAAAGCGAGTGATATTATTTTATTTTAGACAAGTACAAGACGAATGTTTGACGCAAAGCGTCAAAGAGAAGCCGCAATATTTCGTTGTACATGTAGAAATAAGAAAAAAAGAACATTTTTAAATCCACAAACAATAGAACAATTTAAACTGTAGACGGTAATGCTGATATATTTCTCCTTTTGAAGACTTTTGTGTGTTTTCTTCAAATTACCTCCCTTTAAAGCAATACCAGGATATTTACCTTGTGATTCGAATAAGATTGACAAACATTGAAATTATATGAATGAATACTATTATTTAAATAAATAACAACAGCAAAATTAAATTTAAGCCAGATAAATGTGTACACATTTCGTTAATTTTTTATAGATACCCTAATGTATAGGTATGAATATAAACTTTATAAGCAAATGTTTTCATTTCAACGTTCCTAATGTTTGAATAGACTAAGGAAAGTCAAGAATACATAAATAAATCAATGCAGTCTTTTCCGGCGACATTGATGCCTTGCATCAACTTTCTCTTGTATTGTTATTATACAACATCCATGAATAAGTATGCGATAATCAGACGACGGCATTACATGGTATAATCCCTTGGTCATTAGCGGGTACAGGATGACGGCATTACATGATATTATCAATTGGTCATTAACGGGTACAGGATGACGGCATTACGTGGTATTATCAATGTGTCATTAGCGGGTACAGGATGACGGCATTACGTGGTATTATCAATGTGTCATTAGCGGGTACAGGATGACGGCATTACATGGTATTATCATTTGGTCATTAGCGGATTCAGGATGACGACATTACATGGTATAATCCCTTGGTCATTAGCGGGTACAGGATGACGGCATTACATGGTATTATCAATTGGTCATTAGCGGGTACAGGATGACGACATTACATGGTATAATCCCTTGGTCATTAGCGGGTACAGGATGACGGCATTACATGGTAGTATCACTTGGTCATTAGCGGGGACAGGATGACGGCATTACATGGTATTATCCATTGGTCATTAGCGGGTACAGGATGACGGCATTACATGGTAGTATCACTTGGTCATTAGCGGGGACAGGATGACGGCATTACATGGTATTATCCCTTGCTCATTAGCGGATACAGGATGACACAATCTCATTATATTCAGACCAAACTACTTCTGTACGTAACATGGATCTGACGACACCGCATAACAGGGTCCTATTCCACCAACTTTACCTAGTGTTTTGTAATACTTTTAAAAATACTTAAAATCACATTTCATTATTTTTGTTTCCCTAATCATTTTTAAAACATGAATGGTGGAATGTATTTAAGTTGACAGCAACAGTTACCTTTCTGACTAACAATATTGGTGTTAAGAATTGAAATATGTTGGCATTTTTACTAGGAAAACAAAAAATGATGGAATATGCTTTTAAGTATTTAAGTATTATTTAGGGCTAACTAAGGTTGGTGGAATTGGACCCTGGTCATCTCCAATTGACCATTTAAACTTAAGTACACACAAGCACGTGCTCTGGTTTTTTGTCCAATGAAATTGCACGATACAACCAACTCTCGGTTCTATACAATCGGAAAACTCGACAATCCCCGCTCCTCTTTCTCGTTTATTTACCTTTATTTATTCTTTGGTTTTATTTATCATCTGTTTTATACCGAATAATTTGGTAAGCGGCAATTTGATTGGCTGACGTAAAGGTGAATCTGGGTCGACCTGTATGGGGCAGTCAGCAGCTCTATATAATATACGAACAAGCGAAGTTTAAGTCTGGTTTGTATGATATTGAGGATGACAATATTGGGTCGGGTCAATCCTTTTCTCCATACAACAGTTTAGCAGCTGATGATTTTGACAAAATAAAAGCAAAATATTTTCATGAATTAAGGTTTACTTATTTTGTTGAAAACATTGTAGCCAAATTGAAAATCTCTCATCATGAACTCTTTCTACATTTGTCCGCATTTTTTCAAATATCGTCTGCTGCAGATGACACACACTCGGTATGTAGATGGATAGGGCTTACAGACCTTTGTAGATCATTTACGACCGGAGTATATGATATAGCCTATACATTTACACAGTGTAACCAGACTATTCACGACAATGAACATCTCCTTGGCCAGTCATTTAATCTGAAAATTTATCATTGTCAGGTTAATGGTATAAATAAATGAATACCAGCTTCTGTGGAGAGAGTAAAATTCACCTGGGGAGAGAGAAAATATCCATACAAACGTTAATTAGAAATAGTTAATATAATTTATTTTAATGCTAAATACAGTTTCTATCGTAGATCATTCCAACTTCATTATGTTCGTCCTTGTGTCCCATTATGTTGTATTAGCAGTCAATTGAGAAGTGTGTAATTATTTTCTGATGTCTGAGGATTCATTTAGTACTCGACAATGTAGTATATTTTAATGCTTACGAACTTAGGAGACCCGTAGATATGTGACATTAGATGGACCAACCACAACGTTAGGGGATCAGTAGACATAGCGCACGCGCCAGTGAGCTAATATTCACACATTTACCATTCCCTCATACACAGACGTTATTGTAGCAGAACACATGTTGTCCTAGATAATTTTAACAACGACTGCTGAAGATTTGTTGTATGTGGGAAAGGGTTAATTCAGTATTGATAAATGCCGTATGTTTAGAAATTGATTTATGTGCAATAATCTCCGGTGTTTCAGAAATATGTTTGCAATGTAATTTGTCTTGTTATGAAAGAACGGGTTAAGATAATATTAGTTTTTCATTAAAAACGCAACGTTGTTTCTAAAAACGTCCCATTTTACAAGTGAAGCGATACAACTAAATCGCCTACCCCAAATGAATCACTGATCAGTTGCTACAAAACCTGGTACCCTGTTTAAGATATTAACGCAAATAATTGAAATACCTGGATACAGGCTGCCAGCTCATCATGAAATTTTCATCATATTTACTAATGAGTAGTAATATTATTTTCATTAATCATCGTTTTCCATTTTTATATCGCCTGCTTCTTTCGTCTGTCTCAAGAACCATCTAGTGTTTATTACAGGTAACAAGTCCTGATGTACGCGATTTTAACACTCATCCTCTATAGGACGTAACTCTTTACATACATACACGCCTATAAACACTATTTACGAATATTGCTATCTCCGAGTATAATATCAATTGTGAACAATGAAGACCAAGATCAGACTGTGTATTCGTCGAGTCTTATATTGGTCGACACTGTTCCTTACGTATTCGTTAATTTTGGAATATAGTACTCATTTAACATGCACAACTTGTAACGTGTCTAAACTCAAGGGTTAAAATACCATTGGCAGGAATTCGGGAAGATTTTCGTAATAAACAACACGTTACACACGGCTTTTAATTAAAACAACATTTACAAACAATGTAGACAAGAGAAATCTGCACAATCGTCGAGCTAAATCTTGGACAACATGTTTAGTACCAATGCATAAAGTCCTAGCAACACCATCCAATAGATATTTAAGATCAGTTCACAGTCGGAAATGATTGTTCCATCGATATATGAGATCATCCATGAATTTTGAGAAAAGTGTAGATCATAATCAACCAGTGCATTCGCACAATCTGATAACATATTTCAAATATTTCTTAAATGTACCTTAGTTTGCTGGTAGCTTATATCAATCTGATAAGACGGACAAGATGAACAAGTAGATATAACCGTACACTGTTAAGAAATGTCACCTTGTACCTTTTCCCATGAACAAGTATATATAACCGTACACTGTTAAGAAATGTCACCCTGTACCTTTTCCCATGAACGAGCTCGTGGTATCATTGCCACGTGATCATAGGTTTTATACCATACAATACAAAACAATATGACATCGTTTACGTAGCCTAAATAACTTCATAATCAGTATTGTAATTTGCTTTAAAACGTATAATAGTAAAACACAAATGCATTTGTGACCATCAATGGCAACTAAATTGTATATATCACAAACATGATAAACATATTAATATATATGTAGGGGGCGAGAGATTGAATGAGTGTGTGGGACAGAGAGACTCTGCTTAATGTTTTTTTTATAATTGTAAACAAGGACTATGTAGTGGTATTGGTCGAATAGAGTTCATGTTCTGTTCTGTTCCATCATTAAAATCAAAGATTCCGTATGTCGGTTTTCATGTTAAATAGAGGGCTTGGCGTGAAACGGTTGTAACTAAAATTTGTATTTTTCTACCAAGGTTAATCACCTCGCCATAAAGTCTTTATAAGCGTTAGATAATTTTTCTTGGTAAAAATGGAAATTTAGGTGCCATTGCTCGTTCTGAGCAATGGCACCTAAATTTGTATTGTTTACAAAGGTGTCAAAATTGCCCCTAAACCAGGGATTTCAAAATAGGTTTTTAGTTACAACCGTTTCACGCCAAGCCCTCGATATACCGTTAAATATTATGATTAGTTTATACCTCATACGCATTTTTATTTCTGAAAAATCGAATTGAAAGTGCAGACTCGTATAAAAGTAGTTAACCCTTTCCAACAAACAACAAACCTGAACAGGTGGAGACAAAACTAACGAAATTCTCTATAAATGAAAGTATAATTATTGAATAGATTTGAAAACATTCACGGTTTGAAAAGGAGAAATAATTGTTTATATGAGCATTATCTCCATTTGCCACAATAATTTCAAAATTCGTCTGTTACAGATGTGTCCAAATGCTTCTATGCGTGTGTAAGAGCTAAAATTAATAAATATACCAAATAATGTAACTTGAATTTCATAAACAGTTTTGCATGACAATCAACGTAAAAGTACATTTTTCTTGAACTCATTCCGATGTTGGTTAAGATGGTTATACATGCACACAGAGAAAACCTATAAGTAAAATACATGTATACTCCTATAATGATTAATTAGTAACGCCTTAGAAGTCGGGGTGATGCGTTATGACGTCATATGCCAAATTGCTCGCGAAACATTGGAAGCGTGGGAAAGAGTGAGTTTTTTCTATTCGGCTGCTCTAATCCACGCGTGGAATACTATACAGACAGGCTACTGTATGAATACCTTGCATAGCGCTGCAAGTTTTAGAGGTTACTTAGAGTAAAAGAATTTCGGCCTCGACACGCAAAAAATAGATCTTGTTACATCAGCAAACGGTGACGACTCGGGCAAGCCTGAGCATCCACACAACCTTATCAGAGCCTTCACTGCCCGCTTTTTCTCAGAAATTCCATGGTTGGAAGTTGTGATGAGTTGACAAGAGTTGTATCACTTCTGGTTCATTATAATTAACCTGTTATAGAGGGTAAACACTGGGAATAGAAGAAGACCCTTTTTGTCCGACGCCGCTCAATTGTTACAACCAAACTGATGTAACTTCCTCTTTAAACAAGGTATAGATCAGGCATAACGCCATCGCATGTACACGTGAAGTAGTTTCAAGAGGGTGTTTGCATTCCTTCGAAGGTTGGACTCCTAATTTGGTCAAATACCTTTCGGAAGCGGCCCATGTATCATAGAAGAATAACTTCAGATATTGTTGTAGGTTTACCGTGGAATCGCGATAACTTGACCATGCGATACGTTTTAGCACGTCGAGACTGACAAAACAAATCAAGAAGAGAAGATAATCTGGCTGAAGTGTGTCTGAAAATTAACTTTTACTCTATTTTACACAAACTAAATGGTAATATATCATTTTATTATATACCTTTACATTTTCCGGCGCAAATACATGCAGATTGTTATGTGCAGTTCAGACACGACAGAATAAAAATTCCGTATTGTACACGTGAATAAAACGGCATTGTGACGTCTGACAGAGCGCGAACAACTTTCAGCGAGGTCTGCGCTACGTAGTAAAATATGCAGACAACCAGTACTATTTATGAAAATCGTTTCTATTTCATGTATCGAAAACCTAGGTATATAATAAAAGGAAAATTACGTTACAGGAGCGATAAATGGGTCATATTGCACGACCTCGTTGCGTGAAAAACCCCATATCTTACTCGACATTCGGTCTCGTAAGATAACGATTTGTCCACGATATTTGTCGTACAATACGAACCAATTCCGTATAAATTATACCTTTTATGTGATCTCATTTATCTTGCTAATGAAATCAAGATCTTTTTATAGTTTAATATTTTCAATAAGAAAAAAGATTTTTTTTCAACAAAATTGCAACGTCCCTGGGTGGACTCGAACCACCAATCTTTGAACAACGACAGTCGTAAACGAAACTATATAACAATGTAACTGCTTAAGATATACTTATCATGTATTTCATTATATATTAACTTATCGTTTACAAGTAAATCTCAACAATTCTCAACAATTCAACAAAACAACAGATAATAAGTTGATCTACAGACATATTGAGAGAAAGCAAGGATAAGCAAAATTTGCGTCCCTGGATGGACTCGAACCATCAACCTTTCGGTTAACAGCCGAACGCGCTAACCAATTGCGCCACAGAGACACTTATAATACAGCCATATACCATATTCAATATAAATTGTCGTCATCATATCTTCTACCTGTTGTTGCCTTCAGGCAAGGAGCAAGGTACAATTAACCCTTTACCACATGTAGACGTATTTTGAAACTTCGGCAGCAGACGACTTTTGAAAACGTTGTGACAGAAAGGAGAAATTTCAATAATTCAAATCTCTGTTTTAGAGAATATCGATACTTTTGCCAAGATGTTTTCTAACTCGTCTGCTGCTTCTTTGTTTCATGTGGGAAAGTGTTAAACTGCAGCGCGTTCGGTCAACCGTGAGTTACCAATCAACAAATTAAATGTAAGTTGATTGGTGGAATTTCTACTGTAACCTTACATGGTGAGGAATCCGTCCGGTTTAACGCCGATTTCAACATTATTTCGGTTATATCACGACAACAGTTCACTTATTTATGATCCCTGGGTAAACGAACCAATACTAGGCCAGGAAATGTGCCTTTCACATGGAAACCGCACCATAATAGTAGTGCCGCGACTGGGGAACGAACCCGGACGCCCGGCGCTAACCACTCGGCCACGGCAGATTCCTCAAAATAAAAAAAATGACCCTTTTACGGTTTCGTGATGTGGCAGTTCCATGCGCGCCAGGTGTAGAACACCGTTATATCCGAGTATTGATTGTGACCGTGAAAGCTGCTCCCGAGCTTTGCGCTTAGAGATATAACGATGACTAATTTAATACAGTTATAATCTGCTTTCTAACGCGTTCCAACATACAACAAATCTGCTGTGCTCAGACGACTTTGAAAATATAGAAAATATCTACTTTTGAAAGCGTAAATATTGAATAGCCTTGAAAACATTGTGGCAAAAAGAGAAATTGTTCATGATGAGCAATTACTCGTTTGGCCACACTGTATTCAAAAGTCGTCTGCTGCAGAGGCGTCAGAAAACGTCTATATATGGGAAAGGGTTAATTCAAGTTAAACAAAGCTCAGACTCAAGTTGATATTATCAAGGATTTTTAATCTGAAAGATTATAGATTGCAATTACATAATAACGATATAAGGGGCGTAGCTTGGCAATAATCAATGTGTAGGCCGTCTCGTGAGAAAATCAACAATGTGGACTCTGCGTAAAGTATCGACCCGGATCAGCCTAAGCATGCCACACAGGCCTACCCGGATAGACACTTTTCGCCTCCTGTGGATTTTCTGTTTCAGGAATCACTACTCTATCTATCCCCCCTTTGACGGAATGTGTCGGCCGGATGAGTCTGCGCGGATAGCGCAGGCTGATCTGGTCGATACATTACGCAGATGCGTATCGCCGCAGCTGCATTTTGGGGCATGTTTAGAAAAAATGTGTAGGCACGTGCCTACACTGCTTAAAGGGAGCTACGCCCCTGGATATCCCAATTTATATCGGACACATGGAGACGATGTTTAACTTACCCTAAGGCTTGAAATCAAATCCTCCGTGTAAAAACGTCAACATTCATCTTGATCAATACTATGCTCTCTTATACAACTTTTCTAAAAAAATGCCAGTTTCTTGACCCAGCATGAAATCCCATTAAAGTGAAAGGCTAGCACATGAACAGTCAACAGAGATAGCTAAGATAACTTGACCCATCATTTGCATGATCATTGTTTATTTTATTCACTGATAACATTTGAGATAAAATATCCTGTTTTTCGGATTCTGTATTTAAAAACCGATATTAGGATGTTTCACCATTAATACAAAGCAAACGGAAAATGTAAGAGAGTTAGTTTCCCTCTTGTTGCTTTGTATGTCCTTCTGACTAGAAGTGTTGTTTTGTTATGTCAGTTTTTATTTTTTATTTATAAATACAGGTCTTATTCTTTCCAATTACCTTCTTTAATTTGTTGATTCTTCCATTGATTCCTTCCTACTAAACTTAATCTTTTCCCACATACAACAAAAATGCAGCTGAAGACTTCGAAAGCATTGCTCTTAAATATGATAAACCTTCTCAATGCATTTTTTATCATTGAAAAGAGCTGAAAACATCGTGGCAAAGAGAGAAGTGGCTCATTTTGATCAATTTTTCCCTTTGCCACAATACTTATAAAAAGCCATCTGCTGCAGGGGCATCAGAAAGCGTCTTTTTGGTTGAAAGGGTTAACATTTGATACAATTTTCTCAATGTGAGTATTAACTCACTATTTGTCCTACATACCATTATGGACTGCATGGAGGAAAATAACTTGCTTTATGTGAATCAGTAATATTACTAAATCACATGCATAATATAATATAAGATGTGATCGTGTTGTGTATCTATCCAGTCCCTCTCCATGTCTCTTTTATTTTGGAAAATATAAAGAGACAAAACATAAATAATTTCAGTGTTTAAATTTATGTGCATAATGCATTCCGGTAAAATGGTATATTCAAAGATACAGCATGCATAATACTTGTGCTATGAAAACTTTGCCCTTTGCAAAAAGTTTTAAAAATGATTTTGGCTACCTAACATATATGTTATCTCACCAAATTGATGTCACGCCGTACATTTTGGTTTCCTAACAATATAAATTATTTAAATTCGCCAAATAGATGTGACGGCGTACATTTTGGTTACCTTACAATATATGTAAACTCACCAAATTGATGTAACGGCATACATTTTGGTTCTCTTGCACTGTTTATAAATAGATGCATGATCTCTAACATTTAAGTTATCCCCTACTGCTTTTTGTTTATCACGCAGACGTCAGCAGTATCACAGTAGGAGAAAACACTGTTAATTTTAAGGATAATGTGTGCATGGATGTGGGATCGACGTCGAATCATAGGTCTCGCACTCGAGACGAACAGTGTGACCACTACGTCAAGAATAGATCCATGATCTCTAACCTTCAAGTTATCCCCTATTGCTTTTTCGTCAGGGGTTGATCCATGAACTCTCACACTCGAGGCGAAAGCTATACTCACTATGGTTCACTTACAATGTATACTAATTCACATAATTGTTGTTACGGTGTACATTTTGGTTCCCTTACAATATATGTAAACTTACCAGATTGATGTGACGACTTCCAGATTAGTTCCCTTACAATATATGTAAACTCAACAAATAGTTGTGACGGCTAACATTTTGGTTCCCTTACAATATGTGTAAACTTAACAAATTGATTTGACGGCGAACACGTTCGTTTACTTACAATGTTTATAAACTCACCAAATTGACCTGTTGGCTTACATTTCGGTTCCGTTATATATGAACTTACCAAATTGATGTGACGCCATATATTTTTAATTCCTTACACAAAAAGTAAGCTCATCAAATTGGTGTGACGACGTACATTTTTGTTACCTTACAATATATATAAACTCGCCAAATTGATGTGACGCCATACATTTCGGTTCCATTACAAAATATATAAACTCGCTAAATTGGTGTGACGATGTACATTTTAGTTCCATTACAATTTATGTAAACTCATCAAATTGATGTGCTGGAATAAATTATGATTCCATTACACTATTATGTATATGTTAACTTAACAGTGTACATTTTGGTGCCCTTGCAATATAAGTAAACTCACCAAATTGATGTGACGGCGCAAATGTTGGTTCCCTTACAATGTATATAAACTCACCAAATTGATGTTACGGCGTACATTTTGGTTCCCTTACAATGTATATAAACTCACAAAATGATTGTGACGGCGAACACTTCTGTTTACTTACAATGTTTATAAACTCACCAAATTGATGTGACGGCGCAAATTTTGGTTCCCTTACAATGTATATAAACTCACTAAATTGATGTTACGGCGTACATTTTGGTTCTCTGGCAATGTATAAATTAACTCACTAAACTGATGTGACGACGTACATTTTGAATCTCTAACAATATATGTAATCTCACTAACTAGTTATGACGGCGTACATTTTGGTTCCCTTGAAATGTTTATAAATTCACCAAATTGACCTGTTGTTTACATTTTGGTTTCATTACAATATATGTAAACTCACATAATTGATGTGACGGCGTACATTTTGGTTCCAGTACAATGTGTAAACTTACCAAATTGATGTGACGGCGTATATTTTTACAATGTATATAAACTCACAAAATGATTGTGACGGCGAACACTTCTGTTTACTTACAATGTTTATAAACTCACCAAATTGACCTTTTGCGTACATTTCGGTTCCATTACAATATATATAAACTCACATAATTGATGTGACGGCGCACATTTGGTTCCCTTAAAATATGTGTAAACTTGCCAAATTGATATGACAATGAACATTTCCATTTACTTACAATGTTTATATACTCACCAAATTGATATGACGGCGTACATTTTTGTTCCCTTGCAATGTATATATAAACTCACTAAACTGATGTGACGACGTACTTTTGGTTCATTTACAATATATGTTAACTCACCAAATTGATGTTACGGAGTACATTTCGGTTCTCTTACAATGTATATAAACTCACCAAATTGATGTGACGGTGTACATTTTGGTTCCCTTACAATGTATACTAACAACCAAATAGTTCCATTATTATTGGACTGAAAAAGAGACATTACATGCCATGGGCAAATTATAAAGTCTTTCTTTCCTAGAATGTCTCTCAAAGTCGACTGATGCAGACGGTCAAAACCTTACTGTATTTCGAAAATGTAAAATAATATAAAACTTTTTATGTTCGTTTGTCTATGGACAAATACCAACATAAACCAACTCTTCACTGGAATTGAACATCAGACCTTTGGAACAAGAGGTCAGACCTTGGATCACATCATTTACAAATCCTTCTGCAGTGCCTAAAATGTTCTAAAACAGGTCTTGCCTGGTCTCCTGACTCAGCATTTTGTGTCGGGTCAGGCCAGGCCAGCCAGATTGTATTCATAATAAAAAAAAAGACAGTTGATAAATTGATTGTGTAATACCCGAGATGATTACCAGTATGAATTCAGCCCGGCTAGTTCAGTCTGTAGAGCACGAGACTCTTAATCTCGGGTCGTGGCTTCGAGCCCAAGTTGGGCGACCATTTTGTTGTGTTTCAACTGAGGTTTATTCATATTTTGAAATGTTTTCATAAAAACAAATTAAAATAACATGTTTTATGTATAATCAAGAATTTGTTGACACCTTCATTTCAAAATTGTCCAATTAGAGAAATGTTTTTTTGCAGTTTTATCATACTCTCCTTGCGTTAAAATAACACAGATAAACGACATTCTCTATTTTGCAGCAAATAACACGTTGAAGTCATATACTAAAAGCATACGAAATCATACGAAATCAACACAATGATGGAATTCCTATGTAATTTGAGTATAAACTAATTTAAAATAGTAAATAAAAAATGCTTTAATTTTATAGACTGACGTTATTGAAAAGGATCGAAGGTCATCACAAAGTGTAATGTATTCAAATAGTGTTATGTAATAGAAGAATGTTTAAACTGTAGAAGACATCTTTGTTAATTTATATGCTAAATGTTTTCAGCTACACTGGCGGCAAATGCTTGGGACAGGTGATATTTTAGGATACACTTATCCCTCATGTACGTCCCAACCAGAATCTTGACTGTATGCTGATATATGATCCGGTACATGCGAAATAGTAAATGTAGGCTTTGTGAAGAGCGTAGAGCTTGTAAATACACAGTCTGATCAAAAGATCTACACAGTTTATATATTACTTATAACAGCTTATTAGAAGATTGATTGATTGGTGTTTTTCGCCGCTTTCAACAATTTTTCATTTATACCACGGCGTTTCAAGTTACCAGTACTACTGGTCATTGTATCCTGACACCAGTCAGTCAGTCGTAATGCTAACACCGCAACCCGGAGCGCCAACGTTGGCAGCCATTTAAACCATTTTTAAGGTATTAAGTATGACCTGACCAGGGATCGAATCAGCGACCTCCCGCACCCGAGATGGACGCTCTACCACTAGACCACCGAGGCCGTGTTAGAAGAATATGTCAACTTAGGAAGACTTTGTTAAGACTAAGCAGATGGACAATGTGATACGAACCTACATTCTAAACAAATACCAACGTGTACCATTCGCATGAACGAGATCATCTAATGAAGGTATATTTGACAGAATTATTCCCGCGTATACCTAATCAATAGTTATACGCCCGTGCGTATTTACATCAACTTTGTTGAAAGCGACCCTTCATTAGTCGCCGGGCAGAAGCCCGCGACTTCTATTTTTAATAGCTTTTCGGAAATCACATGGGAGGAGGGATAATTATTGGAAAGAAACACATTAAGATGTTTTGAACATATTACAATTGTGTTTGTTTAAAAACACTAAGTAATGACACATCTAAAATGGAATAAACATTTCGATGTTTTAGGTATTTTTAGTTTCATTTTGTTGACTTGCATTTAAGTGTTTTTGTCTTATTTACGAAGACAAATGTGGTCCCTGCTAGACTTGCAACCAACTGCTATATGTCAATATTGAGATATATTGAAATAAAAATCACGTCAAATTCTACTTTCAATAGTAATGTTAACTTACTGAATGTTATTTTCATGTTCAAAAATATGTCTTGATTTGTGAAGAATTCATTTGATAATGTTAACTCGTGTATATCTAAAATATGAACTGTTTCTAACCTAGAACTGTTGATTACGTCACTACCGAGTACCGCCCGCATAGATTTGTAAATTTTGCACACGCTACTATATACTACTGTACTTACTGTGTGTGCGTTAACCAATGCGCGCACCTGCTTGCTTTTATGTAAGTCACGTCGAATTCTCCTTTTAATAGATAAGTATCAACATAAACTGGTAACAGAAACAAATAAGATTTTCTTTTGTGAAAATATGTCTCAAATATAAGCCTGTTTATCGGTCGTGAACGTCGAAACGTTTCCTCAGTTTGTGACCTAGTTTCATATTGCCAAAATGTAAACAAAGCGAAGTAACCGGAAGTAACATGTAAACTTATGCAGACAAAAAATGTCGCACGACAAATTGATTTCTTAAACGTCACGAATCGAGTGCATGGGTCGAATGTAGGAGAAAGAAATATACTATAGAAATGCTTTTTTCTCTCGAATGCAGTGGAATAAAACATGCACTAAAGCTTTGCCTGATTTTTTATTCACTTTCTTCGATGTCTGACACTCGACTCAATCTTGAAACAAAGGTCAACATTTTGAAAAAATGCTCAAACACCTTATTACAGATAGATAGCTAATATTACACACTTAAATGATTAAATATATGTGATATTAAATGTTTATTTGGCTTGAAACAAATTAAGAGAAGAACAAACTCTGATAAACAATAGATTTAGAAATAAAGAAAAACTGCTCTTTCGCACCCAATTAATTTCATACTTGCCACCTATTAAATAGTAATGGGACTCGCAACTGGCATTTCTCTTGCGCCAAACATATATTGTATGCATCAACGATTTATATAAACAATTTAGCTGATATGTTGTTTCAAGTGTGGTCTACTTTTTAAACATATGAGGATAAATTTTAACATCTGTGAAATATTTATTATAATTATTATTAAAAAGGAGGAAGTTAATGTCTTCAGCAATTTAACCGTTTTCTCAATGTTTTAAGCATTTAAAGGTTTTCATTGTTGCTTCAGACATGGAAAGGGTTTAATAGCTTTTTATTGCAGGTAGATTTAAATCCCAAAATGTATTAATTTGTTGTGGTTTTATTGACAAATACAAAACATCCAAAATCCTGACCAAAAGATATCCTGAAATTTGTAGATCTATGTGGAATTTCAAAAATCCTGGAATTAGTCCTTATGAAAACATTATGTGTATGTTTAGACTAATGAAAGTCAAGAATACATGTGTGTTAAAAAATTAATCAATGCAGTCTTTTCCGGCGACATTGATGCCTTGCATCAACTTTCTCTTGTAATTCATCTTTGTTAACTAGCGAATTTGTAGATAACCAATGGTGATATTTATACACAAATAATGACTCGTTGAAGTTAATCCAAATATGAGCCGTCCCGCGAGAAAACCAACATTATGGCATCTGCGTGATGTATCGACCATATAAGCATGCGCTGTCCGCGCAGTCTGATCCGGACCCACACATTCCGTCTTAGGGGGATAGATGTATAGAGTAGTGATTCCTGAAACAGAAAATCCACACGAGGCGAAAAGTGTATATCTGGGTAAGCCTGCGTTGCATGCTTAGGCTGATCCGGGTCGGTACTTTACGCAGAGTTCACAATGTTGGTTTTCTCGCGGGACGGCTCATATAGTAATCCAGATTTGTTTCCTTGATATTTTTGAGCGGCGCCTGGTGAAGGGGGTAGTTAAGGCAACTATGAACAGTAAATACTCAGACGAGTATGTGAATACGCGTAGTCTTGTCAGGGATTTCACTGTACTCCTACATGTAGATCAAGATACAAGCAATATATTTATTGCGCAATTTATGCCACCGGCCAATAATACAGCATGATCAATACGTATATACAACAAAGAGTGATGAACTACAGCAGTTATATATAACACTGACATATACAGTTATCATTAAGATTTTGAAAGAGTTTGACGTCTTAGTTTAAATGCGCCCCGAATGAACTTTGTATAAACTTTTATAAACTTTATCTAAAGTCCGGTTGTTTATCCAGGATACATTAAAATATGAGTCGTTCCACGAGAAAACCAACATTATGGACTCTGCATAATGTATCGACACAGATCAGCCTGCGCAGTCCGCGCAAACTAAACCGGGCCGACACATTCCGTCTCAGGGGGAAAGATGTATAGAGTAATGATTCCTGAAATAGAAAATCCATAGGACTCTGTCTTTTCGGGTTAGACTGCGCGGCATGCGTAGGCTGGTCCAGGTCGATACTTTACGTAGAGTCCACAATGTTTTGTCTGTTCTTCTACATGAAGTACTGTCTTACAATAAAACCTAGAAGTGCAGTCACATGTTTCTATCGAAAGTTGCCTTTATAAGATTCAGAATCGAGGGTGAGATGCAATAAGACCTCTTTTTACCTGACGCGCCTCAGTTCACGAGCAAGTAATATTCACTTTATAGATCATATCAATGAACAATAACAACTAGAACTTATAATGCTTATCTTCCTTTTATAGGTTAGTCATTCATTATTTACTCCATCTAACCCTTCCAAACATACAACAAATCTGCAGCACTTCAAACGCATGTAGGTAAAATATAGATAATATCTATAAATGATAAGATGATTATTGAAAAGAGTCGAAAACATTGTGCCAAAAATTAGAAAATATTTCATTTTGATACATTTCTCCTTTTGTCATAAATGATTTCAATTGCAGTGTGTTGCAGTTGTGCTTGAATTAAAGGATTAGAATGCGTCTTAATGACGGAAAAGTTCACGTTGTTGAGTCAAGCGCTATGGTGGCTTTAAAACTTCCGGTTCGTAAAGTGTTTCCGGTTTCAGTAGCGAATTTAAGGCGCCACTATCTGAATCATGTTGAAATTCGACCTTGAAAACCATTAAAGATGATACATTTTGAACAGTGGTGAGACTGCAAATCTTTCAATATTTCAAATTCTATAAGTGGTTGTGAACTCATTTCCTAATGAACAAACAAAGACTCTTAAGAATTATTCATCCCGCCTTAATGAGATTGACAACACCGAGTCAAGGATTTAAGTAAAAGTATGATAAGATGAGCATACATGAACAAGTTCACCTAATGCCAACATATTTTCACAAGTCAACTGTTGCATATATGCGTCATCCTGTGTCTACGTGTCACATACAATAAATTACTCGATAGACGGGAAAAACAGCATGGATCAATCCATGTATGCTAGACTACGTTTAGAGGAAATCGAGGTATTTCTTGTCGATTTCTTTCACCGTCCTTCGATGTTTTTGGAACATCCCTTCTTGCAATGTCATTCAAGCACGTTTCTTAATCTAAATCGTGAAGCCAACGTGGGCAATGTTTAACTTATACACAATCTCATTAAAACAGACATTAACATCGCTCGCTCGGTCGTATATAGATCTGAGTATTGCCCAATATAAGTTGGATTAGATTAGATTAGATGTCGCTTACCAAATCGTTCGGTATAAAACAAGGTAAGATAATCCATATAAATAAAACATTCGAGACGCGGTTATTGTTAATATCTCCGATTATATAGCACGGGCGTTGAATGTATCGTGCGATTTCATTTTACATAACAACCTTTAGTCCGTGCTCATGAGTATTTAAGTGTGTACGCTCAAATCAATACAAGACGGCCCTTTATGCTGTGCTGTCAGATCAAATATACGTACAGCGACACGAGGTGTTTTAGTCTGGTTTTAATGAAATTGACCCCTTGTCTGATACATACATGTACCTAAAACATAATTACACATCGTGCTCAAACGTGCAATACTTCGTTTTCCATAGCATGTTCAACCCTGTACTTCATTTACATGTTCAATGTTCCAATACTTCGTTTTCCATAGCATGTTCAACCCTGTACTTCATTTACACGTTCAATGTTCCAATACTTCGTTTTCCATAGCATGTTCGACCCTGTACTTCATTTACACGTTCAATGTTCCAATACTACGTTTTCAATTGCATGTTCAACCCGGTACTTCATTTACGCGTTCAATGCTCCAATACTCCGTTTCCCATAGCATGTTCAACCCTGTACTTCATTTACACGTTCAATGTTTCCATAGTATGTTCAAGCTGGTACTTCATTTACACTTTCAATGTTCCTAAATTCTATCAAAAGTAGCATTATCATTGACTCCAATCTAGTAGTAGTAGTAGTAGTAGTAGTAGTAGTAGTAGTAGTAGTAGTAGTAGTAGTAGTTAGTAGTAGTAGTTGTAGTATGGGGTGATAGGTTCGAGACACACGTTCAGCGTTGTTGCATTTTATTTAATTACCTTATTATTGCAGCTTTCAGCTGTCACACGATATTCGTGCACACAATAATTACGCGACATGTCCACCATAGTCCTGGTCACTACCATGATGAACCTTGTATTTCCTGACTTTAAACATTGATTGGTTGTTTGCACTCAACAATGTTTTAAGTTATATCACGGCTTTTCATGAAAAGGTTTCTGATCCATTTATCCTGACACCAGTCAGTCAGACATAATGCTATCTCGCGACCCTGAGGGCAGCCATTACTACCATTTTTAAAGTATTTGGTAAAACCCAGTGTGGGTTACAACCCGCGACCTCCCGCACCGAGTCAGATGCTCTACTACTTCAACACCGAGTCAGATGCTCTACTACTTCAATACCGAGTCAGATGCTCTACTACTTCAACACCGAGTCAGATGCTCTACTACTTCAACACCGAGTCAGATGCTCTACTACTTCAACACCGAGTCAGATGCTCTACTACTTCAACACCGAGTCAGATGCTCTACTACTTCAACACCGAGTCAGATGCTCTACTACTTCAACACCGAGTCAGATGCTCTACTACTTCAACACCGAGTCAGATGCTCTACTACTTCAACACCGAGTCAGATGCTCTACTACTTCAACACCGAGTCAGATGCTCTACTACTTCAACACCGAGTCAGATGCTCTACTACTTCAACACCGAGTCAGATGCTCTACTACTTCAACACCGAGTCAGATGCTCTACTACTTCAACACCGAGTCAGATGCTCTACTACTTCAACACCGAGTCAGATGCTCTACTACTTCAACACCGAGTCAGATGCTCTACTACTTCAACACCGAGGTGATGCTCTACTACTTCAACACCGAGTCAGATGCTCTACTACTTCAACACCGAGTCAGATGCTCTACTACTTCAACACCGAGGTGATGCTCTACTACTTCAACACCGAGTCAGATGCTCTACTACTTCAACACCGAGTCAGATGCTCTACTACTTCAACACCGAGGTGATGCTCTACTACTTCAACACCGAGGTGATGACTTTAAGACTTTCGCACATACAACAAATCTGCAGCAGACGACTTTGAAAATATGACTTACAATTTTAAACGACGTAGCTCTTATCTTTGTAAATAATGTCTTAATTTCTAACATGTACTCTATTTCAGTAACTTTAGTTCGAGCAAGAATCTATTGCTAATAAGTCAGTTCTCAATCTTATCACGGTAGATGTTTTTCCTTTTGTTTTAAATTATCATTTAATTTTACTTTAGTGGCTTTACTTTTCATTGGGTATAATAAAATACATGTGTTCGATTGGCTTATTTTTTTAAACAAATTAGAAGCTGATTGTTGGCTGTATGTTTGCAAATAGTAAGTGCAATGATTGTGCGATATGCCTATATCGCAAGTCTCCTATAATTCTAGTTAGAATGGCCATGTATAATACTTGTCTTGATTTGTTTGTACATTGTTTAGGTTTGTATATGACTTTGTTTGTACATGGATGAGACTTTTAAAAATTAAATGAATATACATGTACATTTATATATAAATTACTTCATTTCAAAATAGTAAATACAGGGGCGTAGCTCCCTTTAGGCACTGTAGACACGTGTCTACACATTTTTTTTCAAAATGCCCAAAAATGCAGCTGCGTCGAGAGACATCTGCGTAATGCATCGACCAGATTAGCCTGCGCTGTCCGCGCAGACTGATCCGGCCGACACATTCCGTCTTAGGGAGATAGATGTGTAGAGTAGTTATTCCTGAAACAGAAAACCCACAGTAGGCGAAAAGTGGCTATCCGGGTAGGCATGTGTGGCATGCTTAGGCTGACCCGGGTCGATACTTTACGCAGAGTCCACAATGTTTATTTTCTCACGAGACGGCCTACACATTGATTATTGCAAAGCTACGCCCCTGGTTCATACAAATTTATAAATTAAAAATCCCCGACGCTTACCACTCGGATACCGCGGATACTGCAATACTTCAATGTGTGTAACCTCATAATAGAAGACAAAGATACAAGTACCAAATATATCATATTCATGCAAAACACAAATTGTTGAAAGCAGCGTTAAACACCAAACAATCAATCATGCTAAAAAGCTGAAATGAACATTATCATCTAGTCTAGTTAAGCAGTATACATACACAACATTTGTTCAAGTGATCGCGGACTGGGGGCGTGGCAGTTAAGAAGGCAATATTCTAATAATGGATTATTCGATTAACTTCCCAGGGTAAATTCAGATTTACAAACAACAGTGGCTCAGTAATCTCGACGATATGTACCTAACACACCTCTCGTATCTAATATATCAACAGTAAACATGGTAAAACTATGTTATGTTATAACATAAAACATAACGCTCTATGAATGCACAAACAATAACCACACTGAGTGGCCCGGCTACCTCAGTCGGTAGAGCACGAAACTCTTGATCTCGAGGTCGTGGGTTCGATTTTAACTTTAAATTACTTATCGATATACGTACAATCGATTTTTATTTCATTCTTAATTTGGTTATAAATAATTAAAGTTTGAATTAATTGTGAATATGCATATTGAAAATTCATAACGTTATTTTAACCATGCAAATGTACAGGCTGGTCTACGTTTTTCAAAAAAAAAATGTAATTTGCGGCGTATCTACCGTGATAAGACAATTCAGATCAAATTCCAGTACACTGGGACCAGGCTGAAGTGATAGTTTTATCTTATGAAGGGACTTATGACGACAGATATCAAAATGTTACTGAATATAGATTCCTCGGTGGTATAGTGGAAGAGCGTCCGCCTCTGGAGCGGGGAGTCGCGGGTTCGATCCTCGGCCGGGTAATAAAAGTGGTAGTAATGGTTTTCCCGCATTGGCGCTCAGGCATTACGACTGTCTGGCTGGTGTCAGGATAAATATACCAGTATTACTGGTAACTTACCAAGAAAACGCGGTGATATAACTTGACAATGTTAAAAAGCGGAACACATACCAAGATAAACAATTTTTATGCCATAACCAAGCTTGATTCATCAGAAATTATTTAATGACGTTGGTAAGGAGTCTATTGTTACCGTGTGAGACTGATTGTCGAAAAATACATCTTGCAAAATCAATCTGCATGGATCTGCAATATTGTCGAAGACAGTTCTGCAGCGGTAGAGCGTCGACCTCTCGTACCAATTATCCCAGGTTCGAATCCCTTGATGAGCGGTTTCAACCTTTGTGATAAGTCAACACTAACAACGCGAGTATAGGTTAAGTCTCAAGGAAGAATATACATCAAGCGTTATTAACATAAGCTGAAATATTGTGCAATCGATATTCAAGTATTAACCAAATACATAACTTAAAATTAAATTGATCAGGCCCTACACTTCAAAGCCTATGTTGTAAAATGGATGTCTACCATAATAAAAGCAATTCAAATTTTGATTGACAGGAGACAAGGCCCCGTCTGACCAATAACTATCGATGAACTGATAACACTAGACTGCTGTTATAACAATAGCCTATTCGCCAATGGACTGGTTTTATTGTATAATATTGTACTTCCCGGCTAGCTCAGTCGGTAGAGCACGAGACTCTTAATCTCGGGGTCGTGGGTTCGAGCCCCACGTTGGGAGACTGTTTTAGTTTAACACATATTCCATTTATAGTAGCAGGGATCACATGAATATTATAAGTAGTACAACTTTCTACATTATTGCTTGAGTAAATTTAACGCATTTTTTCAACGTTATTTTAGTTGTATCATGACGGCCTGTTCCCCTTACGTGTCGTATATATTCAATACATTCTGTTCATTGGAAAATGTACAAGTAGGATTTTGTGACGATTATAGATTCAGATAAGTTTGTACACCCACAGAGTCTTATCAAACTATACACTGTTCCCATACTACTTACATAAGCTTGTTTTGAAGCTTCTGTTAATTTGATCAGATTCTGATAAAACTGAGCAAGTGGATAAATTGATCGGAATCTGTATTATTCCGAAATGACAATTTATACATTTTCTCATGTACTGGTTCCAATGTACTTGTAATTATGATGACAAAACGGGTAAAGTTTAAATAATTGTCGTTTCCCATGTTTGTCGGGTATACGTGGTTGTAATAATTATATCATAGTCATCTTACGATATCTGATTTCTCTAGTAAATTGTTATTGGAAGTATGACACATTTTGAATAACGGCAGTGGTACATGAGACTATATAACAATTCACCAAATTTCAACAAAACAACAAAAAATAAATTGATCTACAGATATATTGAGAGAAAGCAAGGAGAAGCAAACATTTGCGTCCCTGGATGGACTCGAACCATCAACCTTTCGGTTAACAGCCGAAGGCGCTAACCAATTGCGCCACAGAGACAGCTTACATTTACAGGTCGCAATATTAAAGCTAATCTTACAGCCGGTTAATAAAGCTGTCACATCATAACCCTTCACAATCCTGAGCCGGGTTCGTTAATAAACCGACCGTTAAAGTGACCCACCTTTCACACCTGCAGACACAGATTGTCTCCTCTATGGCAGATGACTTGTGAAAACATTATGGCAAAAGGAGAAAATGCTCATAATGAGCACTTTCATTTTTTAGCGACGTATACTTTCTTTCATAGAAATGTATGGAAGAAGTGTACAATGTTAAAGGCGGCATAAAACACATACCAAGATAAACCATTGTTATGCCATAACCAAGCTTGATTCATCAGAATGAATTAACGACGCTTGTCAGTCTATTGTTACCGTGTGAGACTGATTGTCGAAAAATACATCTTGCAAGATCAATCTGCACGGATCTGCAATATTGTCGAAGTCAGTTGTGCAGTGGTAGAGCGTCGACCTCTCGTACCAATTATCCCAGGCTCGAATCCCGTGATGAGCGGTTTCAACCTTTGTGATAAGTCAACACTAACAACGCGAGTATAGGTTAAGTCTCAAGGAAGAATATACATCAAGCGTTATTAACATAAGCTGAAATATTGTGCAATCGATATTCAAGTATTAACCAAATACAAAACTTAAAATTAAATTGATCAGGACCTACACTTCAAAGCCTATGTTGTAAAATGGAGGTCTACCATAATGAAAGCAATTCAAGGAGACAAGGCCGTGTCTGACCAATAACTATCGATAAACTGATAACACTAGACTGCTGTTATAGCAATAGAATATTCGTCAATGTACTGGTTTTATTGTAGCGTATTGTACTTCCCGGCTAGCTCAGTCGGTAGAGCACGAGACTCTTAATCTCGGGGTCGTGGGTTCGAGCCCCACGTTGGGAGAATTTTTTAGTTTTAATACTTATTCTATTTATATACAAGTAGTACAACTTTCTACATTATTGCTTAAGTAAATGATTGGAATTTAACGCCTTTTTTCAACGTTATTTTAGTTGTATCATGACGGCCTGTTCCCCTAACGTGTTATTGCAATACATGTAGTTTGTTTTGTAATATTATCGTTTTGCATGGTTTCAGTTATATCACGGAGACAGTTCACTTATTCCTGATGCCTGGGTAAACAAACCAGTACTAGGCTAGGAAATGTGCCTTGCCCAAGGACGCTCCACCATGATCGTTGTGACTGCGGATTTTAATAGTTAAAATCGTGTATTCACACACTGCACACATAAACTACGACGGTGGGGGAGATATCACATTGTGTTCGTGCACATGTTAATTTAACCCCCCTTTCCAACATACATACCTTTCTGACGCATCTGCTGCAGATAACTTTTGAAAACATCGTGGCAAGATGTGAAATTGCTCATAATGCCACAATTTATTCAATCTCATTCAGTTTTTATTTTTGTCGGGTATCCGTGGTTGTAATAATTATATCATAGTCATCTTAAGATATCTGATTTCTCTAGTTAATTGATATTGGAAGTATGACACATTTTGAATCACGGCAGTGGTACATGAGACTATTTGACAATATCACTGCTAGAATAATAGTCTTTTACGAGTAAATCACAAAAATTTAGAAATATACATTTGACAAATGGACACAGGTTTCCAGAGTTTTTTACTATTAGTTTTATCTCTGGTTGTTCCTGGGCGAGTCAGCCATACGCAGTAACTAATGTCTGAGTACCGGTACAAACATGTATTTCTTTTACATTTCTGTAATGTATTTATTACAAACATATGCCTGTTATATATATGTGCATTGTTTGTCGAAAAATACATCTTGCAAGATCAATCTGCACGGATCAGCAATATTGTCGAAGTCAGTTGTGCAGTGGTAGAGCGTCGACCTCTCGTACCAATTATCCCAGGTTCGAATCCCGTGATGAGCGGTTTCAACCTTTGTGATAAGTCAACACTAACAACGCGAGTATAGGTTAAGTCTCAAGGAAGAATATACATCAAGCGTTATTAACATCAGCTAAACTATTGTGCAATCGATATTCAAGTATTAACCAAATACAAAACTTAAAATTAAATTGATTAGGATTTACATTTCAAAGCCTATGTTGTAAAATGGAGGTCTACCATAATGAAAGCAATTCAAATGTTGATTGACAGGAGACAAGGCCCCGTCTGACCAATAACTATCGATAAACTGATAACACTAGACTGCTGTTATAGCAATAGAATATTCGTTAATGTACTGGTTTTATTGTAGCGTATCGTACTTCCCGGCTAGCTCAGTCGGTAGAGCACGAGACTCTTAATCTCGGGGTCGTGGGTTCGAGCCCCACGTTGGGAGAATTTTTTAGTTTTAATACTTATTCTATTTATATACAAGTAGTACGACTTTCTACATTATTGCTTGAGTAAATGATTGGAATTTAACGCCTTTTTTCAACGTTATTTTAGTTGTATCATGACGGCCTGTTCCCCTCACGTGTTATTTCAATACATGTAGTTTGTTTTGTAATATTGACGTTTTGCATGGTTTCAGTTATATCACGGAGACAGTTCACTTATTCCTGATGCCTGGGTAAACAAACCAGTACTAGGCTAGGAAATGTGCCTTGCCCAAGGACGCTCCACTATGATCGTTGTGACTGCGGATTTTAATAGTTAAAATCGTGTATTCACACACTGCACACATAAACTACGACGGTGGGGGAGATATCACATTGTGTTCGTGCACATGTTAATTTAACCCCCCTTTCCAACATACATACCTTTCTGACGCATCTGCTGCAGATAACTTTTGAAAACATCGTGGCAAGATGTGAAATTGCTCATAATGCCACAATTTATTCAATCTCATTCAATTTTTATTTTTGTCGGGTATACGTGGTTGTAATAATTATATCATAGTCATCTTAAGATATCTGATTTCTCTAGTTAATTCATATTGGAAGTATGACACATTTTGAATCACGGCAGTGGTACATGAGACTATTTGACAATATCACTGCTTAGAATAATAGTCTTTTACGAGTAAATCACAAAAATTCAACAAAACAACAAAGAATAAGTTGATCTACAGACATATTGAGAGAAAGCAAGGATAAGCAAAACTTTGCGTCCCTGGATGGACTCAAACCATCAACCTTTCGGTTAACAGCCGAACGCGCTAACCAATTGCGCCACAGAGACAGCTTACATTTTCAGGTCGCAATATTAATGCTAAGCTTGATAGGTTAATAAAGCTGTCACACATCATAACCCTACACAATCCTGAGCCGGGTTCGTTAATATACCGACCGTTAAAGTGACCCACCTTTCACACCTGCAGACGCAGATTGTCCCTTCTATGGCAGATGACTTGTGAAAACATTATGGCAAAAGGAGAAAATGCTCATAATGAGCACTTTCATTTTTTAGCGCCAATATTTTAACTCCTTTCAATACGTATACTTTCTTTCATAGAAATGTATGGAAGAAGTGTACAATGTTAAAGGCGGCATAAAACACATACCAAGATAAACCATTGTTATGCCATAACCAAGCTTGATTCATCAGAATGAATTAACGACGCTTGTCAGTCTATTGTTACCGTGTGAGACTGATTGTCGAAAAATACATCTTGCAAGATCAATCCGCACGGATCTGCAATATTGTCGAAGTCAGTTGTGCAGTGGTAGAGCGTCGACCTCTCGTACCAATTATCCCAGGTTCGAATCCCTTGATGAGCGGTTTCAACCTTTGTGATAAGTCAACACTAACAACGCGAGTATAGGTTAAGTCTCCAGGAAGCATATACATCGAGCGTTATTACCATAAGCTGAAATATTGTGCAATCGATATTCAAGTATTAACCAAATAGATAACTTAAAATTAAATTAATCAGGACCTACACTTCAAAGCCTATATTGTAAAATGGATGTCTACCATAATGAAAGCAATTCAAATGTTGATTGACAGGAAACAAGGCCCCGTCTAACCAATAACTATCGATGAACTGATAACACTAGACTGCTGTTATAACAATAGCCTATTCGCCAATGGACTGGTTTTATTGTATAAAAATGTACTTCCCGGCTAGCTCAGTCGGTAGAGCACGAGACTCTTAATCTCGGGGTCGTGGGTTCGAGCCCCACGTTGGGAGACTTTTTTAGTTTAACACGTATTCCATTTAGTAAATGATTGGAATTTAACGCCTTTTTTCAACGTTATTTTAGTTGTATCATGACGGCCTGTTCCCCTTACGTGTCGTATATATTCAATACATTCTGGTGAAAGTTTACACTCATTTCTGCCGAGCCCCGGTAGCTCAGTCGGTAGCGACGCGGGCTGTCAATCCAGGGGTTTTGAGTTCTAATCCCGCCTCGGCCAATTTTCTTTCCGAGGATTGACAAAAGCCAATGCGACATGCGTCATTCGTCTTCCACCAATGGGCTAAGTCTGTGTGGAAAAGCAGCCAGTTGCTTGGGAAGACTGCTTTGTGGATTACTGGTGTGAGAAAACCAGGAAATGCACGAGAAGGTGAACTGGCCGTGAAATTAAGAAATTGTTAAAAAACGGCGTTAAACCCCAATCAATCAATCAATCAACACTGATTATACGCAAACAAATGTTTATTTAGGGACTATTCTGGTGTATATCAGCAAGACAGCGGATGTTTTTGGCGTAATTTGACCTATACGGTCAGCGGTCGGAGACATCTAATCTTCGGGTATCCATTTGTTTATTGTGAGACCAGTGTATATTCAGACCAACTTGCTCATCCGCACAGCTTGGTCTGGGTTCGCTTAATAGTACTAGAAACTCCCTGGAAACGTCTTTCAAGCATTGTTCAATGAATCTAACTACTATTTAAGGTTTGTAATGATTACGCTAATGTCTGATTTCCTGGAGTACCTCTCATATCTAGAAAGACCATATGAGCCGTCCCGCGAGAAAACCAACGTTATGGACTCTGCGTAAAGTATCGACCCGGATCAGCATAAGCATGCCATGCCGCACAGGCTTACCCGGATAGACACTTTTTGACTCCTGTAGATTTTCTATTTCAGGAATCATTACTCTATACCTCTATCCCCCTGAGAAGGAATGTATCGGCCCGGATAGAGTCTGCGCAGACTGTGAAGGCTGATCTGGGCCGATACATTATAAAGAGGCCATAATGATGGTTTTCTCGCGGGACGGCTCATATGCCTATCATAGAACAAACGAGCCAGTTCATTGGAAAATGTACAAATAGGATTTTATGACCATTATAGATTCAGATCAGTTTGTACAACCACAGATTATTAAACTATACACTGTTCCCATACTACTTACATAAGCTTGTTTTGAAGCTTCTGTATATTTGATCAGATTCTGATAAGACTAAGCAGGTGGATACATAGATTTGAATCTGTATTATTCCGAAATGCCAATTTATACATTTTCTTATGTACTGGTTCCAATGTACTTGTAATTATGATGACAAAACGGGTAAAGTTTAAATAATTGTCGTTTCCCATGTTTGTCGGGTATACGTGGTTGTAATAATTATATCATAGTCATCTTAAGATATCTGATTTCTCTAGTTAATTGTTATTGTGAGTATGACACATTTTGAATCACGGCAGTGGAACATGAGACTATTTGACAATATCACTGCTTAGAATAATAGTCTTTTACGAGTAAATCACAAAAATTCAACAAAACAACAAAGATTAAGTTGATCTACATACATATTGAGAGAAAGCAAGGATAAGCAAAACTTTGCGTCCCTGGATGGACTCGAACCATCAACCTTTCGGTTAACAGCCGAACGCGCTAACCAATTGCGCCACAGAGACAGCTTACATTTTCAGATTGCAATAGTAAAGCTAATCTTACAGCCTGTTAATAAAGCTGTCACACATCATTACCCTTCACAATCCTGAGCCGGGTTCGTTAATAAACCGACCGTTAAAGTGACCCACCTTTCACACCTGCAGACACAGATTGTCTCCTCTATGGCAGATGACTTGTGAAAACATTATGGCAAAAGGAGAAAATGCTCATAATGAGCACTTTCATTTTTTAGCGCCAATATTTTAACTCCTTTCAATACGTATACTTTCTTTCATAGAAATGTATGGAGAAAGTTTACAATGTTAAAGGCGGCATAAAACACATACCAAGATAAACCATTGTTATGCCATAACCAAGCTTGATTCATCAGAATGAATTAACGACGCTTGTCAGTCTATTGTTACCGTGTGTGACTGATTGTCGAAAAATACATCTTGCAAGATCAATCTGCACGGATCTGCAATATTGTCGAAGACAGTTGTGCAGCGGTAGAGCGTCGACCTCTCGTACCAATTATCCCAGGTTCGATTCCCGTGATGAGCGGTTTCAACCTTTGTGATAAGTCAACACTAACAACGCGAGTATAGGTTAAGTCTCAAGGAAGAATATACATCAAGCGTTATTAACATAAGCTGAAATATTGTGCAATCGATATTCAAGTATTAACCAAATAGAAAACTTAAAATTAAATTGATCAGTACCTACACTTCAAAGCCTATGTTGTAAAATGGAGGTCTACCATAATGAAAGCAATTCAAATGTTGATTGACAGGAGACAAGGCCACGTCTGACCAATAACTATCGATAAACTGATAACACTTGGGAGAATTTTTTAGTTTTAATACTTATACTATTTATATACAAGTAGTACAACTTTCTACATTATTGCTTAAGTAAATGATTGGAATTTAACGCCTTTTTTCAACGTTATTTTTAGTTGTATCATGACGGCCTGTTCCCCTAACGTGTTATTGCAATACATGTAGTTTGTTTTGTAATATTGAGGTTTTGCATGGTTTCAGTTATATCACGGAAACAGTTCACTTATTCATGATGCCTGGGTAAACAAACCAGAACTAGGCTAGGAAATGTGCCTTGCCCAAGGACGCCTCACCATGATCGTTGCGACTGCGGATTTTAATAGTTAAAATCTTGTATTCACACACTGCACACATAAACTACGACGGTGGGGGAGATATCACATTGTGTTCGTGCACATGTTAATTTAACCCCCTTACCAACATACTTACATTTCTGACGCATCTGCTGCAAATAACTTTTGAAAACATCGTGGCAAGATGTGGAATTGCCCATAATGAGCAATATCTCATTTTGCCACAATTTGTTCAACCCTATTCAATATTTATTTTTTCATTCAGTATAGAAATTGTTCATATGTTTTATGTAGATGTTTTCAAAGTCGTCTGCTGCAGAATTGTTGTATGTGAGAAAGTGAAGCGTTTACTTAACAGTCGTCGTTATATTCCTTTACGAACAGTGACAATTCGGATGATACTGCTGGTAATACAATTCATGATATTCAGTTTTCGCCGATCGGTCAAAAGACCCTTTTGTGTGTGTTGAGCAATGATAGGGTTTTAAAAAGTAACAACATAGTTCAATGAACCATTGACCTTGACGCAAAGCAACCCTTGAACTGACCGCTATTTCCGTGGGAAATGGTCGCTTTCAGTACTTTGTTCCTCTTTCACCACATTACTAATCGTACTTGATGATTACCAATGATTCATGATTTATCATCCGACTCGTCCATATTTTGACCTTTCTGTACTAAACCGGAAGTAGTAAAACAGACAGTATTACAATGTGTTTGGGTGTCTGACTTTCTCCCCCTACACTATCTCTATATATATATCACTCTCTCCCCCTCTCTCTTCTCTTCTCTTTCTCTTTCTATTTGTCCATTTCTCTTTGTCCATTTCTCTTTTTCTATTTGTCTCTATTTATCGACCGATTGATCGATGGATCATAGAATATCAAGATGGATTTAAATTTCTGATTTCACTCAAACGGATGTTTTAACACAACGATCTTTAAGTTTAACTCTTTCCCTCATATAGACGCTTTCTGACGCCTCTGCAGCAGACGGCTGTTTGAAAACATAGTTACAAAAAGAAAAAAATGCTCAAAACGATTTCTACTTTTGCCACATGATCCACTTTTAGTCATAGGGGTTATTCATTCAATTATAGAGATTTTCGATTGTTTTGACATTCATGTTTAAAGTCGTCTGCTGCCGAATTCTTGTATGAGGGAAAGGGTAACACATCAATCTTACGTATATCATCTAGTCAATGAATTTAGTGTAATAAATCGATCGATCCTGATCTCTTCGGCAGACGACATGCAACTCGGATATGTTCAATGCCGACGACATTTTAAATATCATAGCGGGGAAACGGTCGTCAGGCTAGTTAAGGAATTATTATTCATAAGTTTATTAATATTATATACTGAAGGCGATGACTCATTTGAAGTTAGAAACGCGGAACGACGTAAGAAAATCTCCACCATTGATTAACAGTTCGTCTAATACAATTGTAACATTCATAGAGACACCTGTTTAGAAAACAAACCACACAAAGTTGAACGAAAACACATAACGTCTAGAAAAATGTATGCGTGATGTATTGAGGAAAAAGAGAAAATACTTTAAGGAAAAATGAGAAATTGCTTCTTTTGAGTACTTTCTCGTTTTACTCGATTATAAAGATCTTCTGGCTGGAAAATATTAAAAGTCAATTTTGAGTCAGCTGCAAATAGTGAAGCACTCTAAGGTACTTTACGGGGTGGGATACAATTAAATTGCTTGAACAACGATGACACTGGGTGCCAGGAGTGGAATTTAGGCTCATGGGGGTATAAAGCTATTAGGTAATAGCCACTTTGACATTTTTCCATAAAACAATGATGTTTTTCAAGGTATTTTAACTTTTCTTTGATTGTTTAATGGCCTAAAACAGGCATAAACATGAAGTTTGGCCATTTCTTTAAACATGTGACACAGTAAACCTAAAAAATGTTATGTGTTTCTGATTTTTTTATTGTCTTGGGGACCTTTATAATGCACGAGCGCAGAAAGCTTGCCGGACTCAAGTCACAAGGCTTGGTTTTGGTGGCATAGGAAATTTGAAATTTCTTTGAAAATAATTGCCTAATTGACCTAATATTTGCTATTTTGCTTTCATTTCATATAGAATAGTGCATAAATATTAAGTTTGATAATTTCTATGAACATTTGACACAGTAAAACCTAAATATGTGATGTGTTTTCTTATCTTTTTATTGCGAAGTCCTATGTATTGCGTGAAAGCATAACACTTGGCCGATTCAGCCGAAAAACCTCAATTTAGGTGGTGTAGAAAAGTAGAATTTTCTTTGATAATCCTTATGCAAGAAAGGCCCCGGACACAACCGGTCTTTAGCATTCTCTACTTTCACTTTCAGACAAGGTCAAAATACGAAAATAGGAGTTGGAAGACAGTGTGTAAATAGAGTCGATAGAAATCAAAGTCTTAGCTCAATTTGTACTGCAAATGATATTAAATGTGTGTTTCCTTTCTCTTTTAATATGCATAATATGATCCTAACAGTATGTTACATTTTGAGATACTTTACGCTTATTTAATCACGAAATGGCATTTTAAGCATGTGTCTCGATTTAAGAGCCGGCTAGCCAGAGCATCTGTGCCGGTTGATCGGGCTCACTATTGTTTACTGTCCAATTCAACACAACTTTGACATTCCTAACATTTGCTACAAACCATTCGAAATGCAAAGCCAGACATACGCATTTTAGAATTTCAGCAATGAAATTATTAAATACTTCTAAAATTGAATTCGAAAAATAAGAATTACGTACGTCTAGGAATGAGAAATAATGGCATCGACAACAACAAAACGATAAGGTTAATCGTTCTAATGACCATTATTAGTCGGGCAGGAGCCCGCGACTTCTATTTTTAATAGGTTTTCTGAAATCACATGGGAGGGGGGATTATTATTAGAAAGAAACACATTTCGATGTCTTGAACATATTACAATTGTGTTTGTTTAAAAGCACCAAGTAATGACACATCTAAAATGAAATAAATATTCCGATGTTTTAGGTATTTTCAGTTTCTTTATTTTGTCTCGCATATATGTTTTTTTTGTTTTATTTAAGAAGACAAAACAATCCCTATTAGCTAGACTGGTATACTTTATTTTACACCATATACTACATGTACAAGGCGATAACTACAAACCTTTACGTCGCACAGTCTAATTTGTTTACTTACGCGCACCTGCGTGACTCGTGAATACCAACTGCGTAGATCAATCTCCTTTGCAGAGAGCCGCTCTTTACACTCACTTACAAAAAGTAAATTATAGGGAATTTAAAATGTTTATTTGGTTCGAAACAAATGAAGAAAAGAACAAACCGAGATAAAACTGGTTTTAATGGAAAAATGACTTTGAGCGAACACTCTCTGCCTATAAAGAGAGTTTCAAGAACGACACCTCTGCGAATAAGAAAGAATCGTACAAAATTATTCCGTCCTTGACAATTGTAAATGTGTCATTTAATTCCCTAAAGGCATATTGCTTCCGATCTGCATATTGTTATGCATCATTGACACAAGGGCGCTCATCATAATATAATTTTAAAACATGAGTAGTTTGTTATTTTCATTATAAAAAAGGAAGGAAAGAATTAAAATAAATTAACAAGTTGTAGAGCTAAGTTTATGTTCGAAATTAAGTTTAAATTATACAGCAATTTCAATGAGATTTAACTGTTTAGTTGATATTATATTTCGAAGGTGGTCTAATTTATAAATATTGGACTACATTTCAACATTTGTTAAAGTATGATATAATTAGGATGCCAAGCTAATATCATTTTGAGAAAAAGAGAAAACTCATGTCTTCAGCGATTTAACTCTTATCTCATTGTTTTAAAAGTAGATTGCTGCAAAGGTGTCCACTGTTGACTTTAAAAGAGGAAATGACGTGCTATTGCATGCAAATCCTAAATTGTCTGTTTTGTGATTTTATTGAAAAATAATAAAATTCAAATATTCTGACAAACATCTTGAAAAGTGTATGTGGAATTCACAAATCTTATAAGTATTCCTTAATGACAGCACTGTATACATACTAAGACTAATGATTGGCAAGATTACTCATTTCCATTACTGTTTATGATCAATAATTAGTTGGTTGTGTGTATGGTCAACCTTCTTTGGAATGGAGATTGATCATAAACAAAGAAAGGCTTCAATTATCATTCACTTCGTTGACAAAACAATGCAAGTTATGATACATTTTCACTTGACCCCACCCCTGATGTTCCAATATGCCCATCAGTTGATAATTGTTTATTCAAGTACCATAATGTTAGTGTTAAGCATAACTGCACTATGGATATCCGGCGACATTGATGCGTTGCATCAACTTTCTCTTGTACTGTATTCCTTATATGGGATATGGTAATCAGACTGTCAGAAACACTTTACGCTTGTATATTTGATAATGACAAGTCGTGTATACTTTTGCTATGTGACTAAAAGCTGTATAAGCTTATGTTAATACTATTCTGTCTTATCTTGTCTTGTGAATTACAAACTGTTACCAAATATTCTCAAGAGTGTACATGTCTTGCAACATACAACCAATCTACACGGTAGACGACAACCAATCTACACGGTAGACGACAACCAATCTACACGGTAGACGACAACCAATCTACACGGTAGACGACAACCAATCTACACGGTAGACGACAACCAATCTACACGGTAGACGACAACCAATCTACACGGTAGACGACAACCAATCTACACGGTAGACGACAACCAATCTACACGGTAGACGACAACCAATCTACACGGTAGACGACAACCAATCTACACGGTAGACGACAACCAATCTACACGGTAGACGACAACCAATCTACACGGTAGACGACAACCAATCTACACGGTAGACGACAACCAATCTACACGGTAGACGACAACCAATCTACACGGTAGACGACAACCAATCTACACGGTAGACGACTTTGTAAACATGTAGGTAATCTCTATGGATGAAAGTCAACTTATTAAATAGAGTTAAAACAGAAAGTACTCATTATGAGCATTTACTCCTTTTGCAATAATGTTTTCACAAGTCACCTGCAATAGTAGGGACCATCTGCGTCTACAGGTGTGTAAAGGTGGGTCACTTTAACGGTCGGTATATGAACGAAACCGGTTTAGGATTGTGAAGGGTTATGATGTGACAGCTTCATTAACCGGCTGTAAGATTAGCTTTAATATTGCAATCTGAGCATATAAGCTGTCTCTGTGGCGCAATTGGTTAGCGCGTTCGGCTGTTAACCGAAAGGTTGATGGTTCGAGTCCATCCAGGGACGCATAATTTTCCTTATACAATATTCTCTCAATATGTCTGTAGATCATCTTATTCTCTGTCGTTTTGTTGAATTGTTGAGATTTACTTGTAAACGATAAGTTAATATGTATAGAGGATATTCGTTTGTTTTGAGTGGATATGGAATATAGCTCATCGAGAAGTGATACAATTGAAAATGTTAAAATTGTATCACTTCGAGTTGAAATATATTTTCAATAGGAATACGAATAAACCTGCACGGCTTGGTCTGGGTTCGCTTAATAGTACTGGACACTCCCATGAAACGTCTTTCAAACATTGTTCAATGGATCTAACTACTATTTAAGATTTGTAATTATAACGCTAATGTTGGTTTTCCTGGAGAACCGCTAGAAAGACTATAATTGAGCCGCGAGAAAACCAACATTATGGACTAATCGTAAAGTATCGACCCGTATCAGCCTAAGCATGCCGCGCAGGCTTACCCGGCTTGACACTTTTCGTCTCCTGTGGATTTTCTGTTTCAGGAATCATTACTCTATACCTCTATCCTCCTGAGACGGAATATATTGGTCTGGATCCGTCTGCGCGGACTGCGCAGGCTGATCTGGATCGATACAGATTGCCAAAATGATGGTTTTCTGGAGTGACGGCTCATATGCCTATTATAGAACAAACGAGCCAGTGCATTGGAAAATGTACAAGTAGGATTTTGTAACGATTATAGATTCAGATCAGTTTGTGCATCCACAGAGTCTGATCAAACTATACACTGTTCAAATATAACTTACATAAGCTTGTTTTGAAGCTTCTGTCAATTTGTTCAGAATGAGCAGGTGGATAAATTGATCGGAATCTGTATTATTCCGAAATGCCAATTTATACATTTTCTCATGTACTGGTTCCAATGTACTTTAATTATGATGACAAAACTAATTGTCGTTTTCCATGTTTGTCGGGTATACGTGGTTGTAATAATTATATCATAGCCATCTTAAGATATCTGATTTCTCTAGTTAACTGTTATTGGAAGTATGACACATTTTGAATACCGACAGTGGTAAATGAGATTTAGAATAATAGTCTTTTATAAGTAAATCTCAACAATTCAACAAAACAACAGAGAATAAGTTGATGTACCGAGATATTGAGAGAAAGCAAGGATAAGCAAAAATTTGCGTCCCTGGATGGACTCGAACCATCAACCTTTCGGTTAACAGCCGAACGCGCTAACCAATTGCGCCACAGAGACAGCTTACATTTTCAGATTGCAATATTAAAACTAATCTTACAGCCGGTTAATAAAGCTGTCTCATTATAACCCTTCACAATCCTGAGCCGGTTTCGTTCATATACCGACTGTTAAAGTGATCCACCTTTCACACCTACAGACGTAGATTGTCCCTTCTATGGTAGATGCCTTGTGAACACCGTATGGCAAAGGAGCAAATGTTCATAATGAGCACTTTCATTTATTAGCGCCAATGTTTTAACTCTATTCAATAAGTATACTTTCTTTCAAATAAATGCGTGGAAGTAGTCATGGAAGAAGTTTACAATGTTAAAAGCGGCATAAAACACATACCAAGATAAACCATTGTTATTCCATAACCAAGCTTGATTCATCAGAAATGAATTACCGACGCTTGTAAGGAGTCTATTGTTACCTTGTTAGACTGATTGTCGAAAAATATATCTTGCAAGATCAATCTGCATGGATATGCAAACGTGTGCAGTGGTAGAGCGTCGACCTCTCGGACCAATTATCACAGGTTCGGATCCCTTGATGAGCGGTTTCTACCTTTGGGGGTTAGTCAACACTAACAAGGCGAGTATAGGTTAAGTCTCAAGGAAGAATATACATCAAGCGTTATTAACATAAGCTGAAATATTGTGCAATCGATATATTCAAGTTTTAACCAAATACATAACTTTAAAATAAATTGATCAGGACCTACACTTCAAAGCCTATGTTGTAAAATGGATGTCTATCATAATGAAAGCAATTCAAATTTTGATTGAAAGGAGACAAGGCCCCGTCTGACCAATAACTATCGATAAACTGATAACACTAGACTGCTGTTATAGCAATAGACTATTCGTCAATGGACTGGTTTTATTGTAATTTATTGTACTTCCCGGCTAGCACGATACTCTTAATCTCGGGGTCGTGGGTTCGAGCCCTACGTTGGGAGACTTTTTTAGTTTAACACATAATCCATTTATATCAGCAGGGATCACATGCATTTTACAAGTAGGACAACTTTCTACATTATTGCTTGAGTAAATGATTGGAATTTAACGCTTTTTTCAACGTTATTTTAGTTGTATCATGACGGCCTGTTCCCCTAACGTGTTATTGCAATACATGTAGTTTGTTTTGTAATATTGAGGTTTTGCATGGTTTCAGTTATATCACGGAAACTGTTCACTTATTCATGATGCCTGGGTAAACAAACCAGTACTGGGCTAGGAAATGTGCCTTGCCCAAGGACGCTCCACCATGATCGTTGTGACTGCGGATTTTAATAGTTAAAATCGTGTATTTAAACACTGCACACATGAATTACGACAATGGGGGAGATATCACATTGTGTTCGGGCACTTGTTAATTTAACCCCCTTACCAACATACTTAAATTTCTGACGCATCTGCTGCAAATTATTTTGAAAACATCGTGGCAAGATGCTCATAATGAGCAATATCTCAATTTGCCACAAATTGTTCAACCCTATTCAATATTTATTTTTATACGTGGTTGTAATAATGATATCATAGTCATCTTAAGATATCTGATTTCTCTAGTTAATTGTTATTGGAAGTATGACACATTTTGAATAACGACAGTGGTAAATGAGACTATATAACAATGTAACTGCTAAGAATAATAGTCTTTTACAAGTAAATCAAGAAAATTTAATAAAATAACAGAGAATAAGTTGATCTACAGATATATTGAGAAAAAGCAAGGACAAAAAAAGCGTCCCTGGATGGACTCGAACCATCAACAGCCGAACGCGCTAACCAATTGCGCCACAGAGACAACTTACACGTTCGGTTTACAATATTAAGGCTAATCTTACGGCCGGTTAATAAAGCTGTCGCACATCATAACCCTTTACAATCCTGAGCCAGGTTCGTTAATATACCGACCGTTAAAGTGACCCACATTTCACACCTGCAGACGCAGATTGTCCCTTCTATGGCAGATGACTTGTGAAAACATTATGGCAAAAGGAGAAAATGTTCATAATGAGCACTTCCATTTGTTAGCGCCAATGTTTTAACTCTATTCAATAAGTATACACGTTCATTCATATAAATGTATGGAAGAAGTTTACAATATTAAAAGCGGCATAAAACACGGACTGCGCAAGCTGATCTGGATTGATGCATTACGCAGAGGCCATAATGTTGATTCCTCGTGGGACGGCTCATATGCCTATAATAAAACAAATAAACCAGTCCATTGGAAAATGTAAAACTAGGATAATGTGACGATTATAGATTCAGATCAGTTTGTGCATCCACAGAGTCTGATCAAAATACACACTGTTCACATATAACTTACATTAGCTTGATTTGAAGCTTCTGTCAATTTGTTCAGATTCTGATAAAACTGAGCAAGTGGACAAGATGATCGGTCGGAATCTATGTAAGTGTATTATTCCGAAATGCCAATTTATACATTTTCTCATGTGGTAGTTCCAATGTACTTGTAATTATGATGACAAAATGGGTAATATTTAAATAATTGTCTTTTTTCATGTTTGTCGGGTATACGCGGTTGTAATAATTATATCATAGTCATCTTACGATATCTGATTTCTCTAGTTAATTGATATTGGAAGTATGACACATTTTGAATAACGGCAGTGGTAAATGAGACTATATAACAATGTAACTGCTTAAGATATATTTATCATGTATTTCATTTTATTTAATGCTAAACGATGAGATACTGAGTTCTATCAATATCAACCACACACGTCATTTTCCTAGTTTCCGGTCATGTTATACTACACACGTTATATATTTATATACATATATATATATACAAGAGAACGTTGATGCAACGCATCAATGTCGCCGGATATCCATAGTGCAGTTATGCATAACACTAACATTATAGTAGTTGAATAAACAGTTATCAACTGAGGGGCATATTGGAACATCAGGGGTGGGGTCAAGTAAAAATGTATCATAACTTGCATCGTTTTGTCAACGAAGTGAATGATAATTGAAGAAGCCTTTCATTGTTTATGATCAATCTCCATTCCAATGTAGGTTGACCATACACACAACCAACTAATTATTGATCATAAACAGTAATGGAAATGAGCAATTTTTCAATAAAACCACAAAACAGACAATTTAGGATGTGCATGCAATAGCACGTCATTTTACCTTTCCTCTTTTAAAGTCAACAGTGGACACCTTTGCAGCAATCTACTTTTAACACAATGAGATAAGGGTTAAATCGCTGAAGACATGAGTTTTCTCTTTTTCTCAAAATGATATTAGCTTGGCATCCTAATTATATCATACTTTAACAAATTTTGAAATGTAGTCCAACATTTATAAATTAGACCACCTTCGAAATATAATATCAACTAAACAGTTAAATCTCATTGAAATTGTTGTATAATTTAAACTTAGTTTCGAACATAAACTTAGCCCTACAACATGTTAATTTAATTTAATTCTTTCCTTCCTTTTTTATAATGAAAATAACAAACTACTCATGTTTTAAAATTATATTATGATGAGCGCCCTTGTGTCAATGATGCATAACAATATGCAGATCGGAAGCAATATGCCTTTAGGGAATTAAATGACACATTTAAAATTGTCAAGGACGAAATAATTTTGTAGGAAAAATACCCGATTATTTCTTATTCGCAGAGGTGTCGTTCTTGAAACTCTCTTTATAGGCAGAGAGTGTTCGTTCAAAGTCATTTTTCCATTAAAACCAGTTTTATCTCGGTTTGTTCTTTTCTTCATTTGTTTCGAACCAAATAAACATTTTAAATCACCTATAAATACTATTTGTAAGTGAGTGTAAAGAGCGGCTCTCTGCAAAGGAGATTGATCTACGCAGTTGGTATTCGCGAGTCACGCAGGTGCGCGTAAGTAAACAAATTAATTAGACTGTGCGACGTAAAGGTTTATAGTTATCGAGTATATAGTGTTAAATAAAGTATACCAGTCTAGCTAATAGGGACTGTTTTGTCTTCGTAAATAAAACAAAAAAACATAAATGCGAGTCAAAATAAAGAAACTGAAAATACCTAAAACATCGAAATATTTATTTCATTTTAGATGTGTCATTACTTAGTGTTTTTAAACAAACACAATTGTAATTATGTTCAAGACATCTAAATGTGTTTGTTTCTAATAATAATCCCCCCTCCCATGTGATTTCAGAAAACCTATTAAAAATAGAAGTCGCGGGCTTCTGCCCGGCGACTAATAAAGAAATACGTAATGGGTAGATCGGATACAAACATTGTCATGTGATAAAAACCTTATCTTATCTATACCCATGTATGATTCCGTATTCCGTAAATTTAACGAATAGGACTAATTGTCATTGTCTGACATTGTGTAGTAAACAAATACATTCACACAGATTCGTCCGCGTGTGACACCAAATAGTTACATTATTTCATCATCAAGTATCATAAAATAAAAAGATAATTTGTTTGTTTTGAATGAATATGAAAATATTTCAACTCGAAGTGATACAATTTTAACATTTTTCGTGGAAATATTCAATTGTATCACTTTTCGATGAGATATATTCCATAAACAGTCAAACAAACCGAATATCCTCTCTATATATATTAACTTATCGTTTACAAGTAAATCTCAACAATTCAACATAACAACAGAGAATAAGTTGATCTGCAAACATATTAAGAGAAAGCAAGGACAAGGCAAAAATTTGCGTCCCTGGATGGACTCGAACCATCAACCTTTCGGTTAACAGCCGAACGCGCTAACCAATTGCGCCACAGAGACCGCTTTCATTTTCAGGTCGCAATATCAAAGCTAATCTTACAGCCGGTTAATAAAGCTGTCACAGCATAACCCTTCACAATCCTGAGCCGGTTTCGTTCATATACCGACTGTTAAATTGACCCAACTTTCACACCTGTAGACGCAGATTATCTCCTCTATGGCACATGACGTGTGAAAACATTATGGCAAAAGTAGAAAATGTTCATAATTAGCACTTTCATTTTTTAGTGCCAATAGTTTAACTCTTTTTAATACGTATACTTTCATTCATATATGGAGGAAGTTTACCTACATGTTTACAAAGGCATCTACCGTGTAGGTGTGTTGTATGTTGGAAAAGGTTAAACCGAAGACATGTACAATCTGGACAATATTTGGTAGCATGTTGTGTTCACAAGACAAGATAGGACAGAATAGTATTAACATAAGCTTGTACAGATTCTAGTCACATAGCATAAGTATACACGAGTTGCCACTTTTCAATTATACAAGCGTGAAGTGTTTCTGACAGTCTGATTAACATATCCTATATAAAGCAATACTGTATAATGGTCATTATAACGATTAATTTAAGACGCAATTATTTCTCGTTCTTAGACGTACTTAATTCATTTCGTTAATTAAACATACTTTTCGAATTAAAGTTTAGAAGAATTCAATCATTTCAATGCCGAACTTTTATAATAATGCACAAGTCTAGCTTTGCATTTCGAATGGTTCATAGCAAATGTTAGGACTATCAAAGTTGGAGTGTTAAATTGGACAGTAAACAGTAGTGAGTCTGACCAGCCGGCTCAGATGCTCTGGCTAGCCTGGCTCCTAACTCGAGACACATGTTTAAAATGTTAACCATTTCGTGCATAAATGAGCGTAAAGTATCTCAAAATATAACATGCTGTTAGGATCATAGTATGCATATAAAAAGAGAATGGAAACACATCACATATACTGTATCATTTGCAGTACAAATTGAGCTAATATATTCTGATTGGTTTTATTTTGAAAGACAAACTTTGATAAAACAAATTGTGTGTATATTCATTAGTTCGTATACCGCCAGGGTAGTGTAGGTGTAGAGCGTCCGCCCCGGGTGCGGTCTCCGACCGGCTCATACCAAAGACTTTAAAAATGGCAGTACTAGTTGCCTTCCTTGGCGTTCAATGTTCCGGGGTTAGCATTACGACTGACTTGCTGGTGTCAGAATAAACAGAGCAGTATTCAGGAACCGCCGTGATATAACTGAACAATAGTTGAAAGCGGCGTAATACACAAAACAATCAATCAATCGATCAATCATTTTTCAAAAAAGACTTTAAGAGAAATAATGTAGCTGAATAATAAAAAAAAAATCATGCATTATGCAAGCAAGAACTCACCAGGCGAAAATGGTTACCGTCATTTTGGACCAAAACGAACCCGAACAAAACCGGTGTTTAGCATTTTCTACTTTCACTTTCATACAAGGTCAAAATACAAAAAGTGACCAAATCAATCATTTCCAGTGCATCCTATACAGATTTACAATGAATTTAAACTCCATGTCGTATATATTCAATACATTCTGGTGATGATGCTAAATACTCATTTCTACGCAAACGTTTATTTAGGGACTATTTGTGTGTATATCAGCATGACAGCGGAAGTATTTGGCGTAATTTGACGTTTACGACACCCAATCTTCGGATATCCATTTGTTTATTGTGAGACAAGTGTATATTCAGACCAACCTGATCAAAGCTTGGACTGGGTTCATTGGTAAATTAGACTATATAACAATGTAACTGATTAGAATAATAGTCTTTTACAAGTAAATCACAAAAATTCAACAAAACAACAGATAAAAAGTTGATCTACAGACATATTGAAAGAAAGCAAGGATAAGCAAAAATGTGCGTCCCTGGATGGACTCGAACCATCAACCTTTCGGTTAACAGCCGAACGCGCTAACCAATTGCGCCACAGAGACACCTGTCACACAACCGGTCTAAATATTAATATGTCACTATAATGCAGCCGTTTAATAAACCTGTCACAACCCTTCATCGCTATCAAGTCTGTTTAATTAAATTAATTTGTTGTTATGGTGTTTTACGCCGCGTTCTCAATTTGGAGTCATAGTCACTACAATTCCTGTGCAAATTACCAGTATTACTGGTGAGCTTTCAATCGTTTTCGTTAATTAAGCAAACTTGTCGGACTCTTCATTTAGAACCACCATTTTAACCCTTTCAATGCTGAAGTTTTCAAGTGGAATAGTCCAGCCTTTCAATTGCAAGAGTTTGCAGTAAATATATCAAATATCAAAATAAAGATGAAAAATGAACAGTCCACAGTATTGTGCCTGGTCAAACGGCGCGGACACGACGGCTAATCTGGCGCTTTACTGGTGGTACTAGCTTCACAAAATCGGATCCACTAGTTGACCACACTGTGTGTAGATGGACTTAAAATGTCCTTAAATATAACTTTCTGGAATCATATTTTCTCTAACAATAAGGAAATAAAACTCATATTCAATATCAATGTACTTAAATTGTAATTATACTTAAATTTAATTGCGCGCTAAATGACCTTAGCTGTCGATGCGCCATAAAACAATATACATTCATTCATTCATTCAATATCAATGTCATTAACACCTAAACGTAGATCTATGTCTGTTTCTATTGATCTTATGTACATCATATTATCCAGTTTCTATTCACATTGAGTTAGTCTCAATCTTAACCTATTTCCATCTGCAGCAGACGTCTTAAGATACTATGTTTATTGAATAAAGTTGAAATTGAAGTGGCAAATGAAGTTCATATGAGAAATTTCTCATTCTAACATGTCGTGTTTTTCAAAAAGAAAAAATGAATAAAAATCATGCGTCCCTGGATGGACTCGAACCATCAACCTTTCGGTTAACAGCCGAACGCGCTAACCAATTGCGCCACAGAGACAGCTTACATAATCAGATATCACCAAGACAATTATTCTTACAAAGTTTCAACATGCTCAAGTTAAAAATGTGGCCTCCAGAGTGTTAACAAGATCTTTCTTCAATTTGACCTTGTGATCGTGTTTTTTAGGTTTTGATAACAAATACATATACATGTATAAAACAATAAAGTATATTAATTATCTTTGTGGTGAACGCAATCAGTGTTCGTGTTGTTTATGCAAAAAATATCTCGTTTTGAATGTAACTTGACTACTTGCTTGTTGCGAAATCAATCAGAATTTTCGGACTCATTCTTGGTTTAAACATATTTGATCGTATAGAAATAATATCTTACAAGCAGTTCATAATTCAAACAAGAACAGATATAGAACAACAATGTAAATCCTATAAAGTTCATCATCTCCTATAGAAGCGCGACTTTACCCCGTTATTTATGTGTAAATACCTAATTATAGAAAAATATGATCAAATAGTAAACATTATAATAAAGAGTTTTGTGATATAATAAACATCTTCATATGTCCGATCATTTAACCCTTTCCCTCATATAAACGCTTTCGTACGCTTCTGCAGCAGACGACTTTTTGAAAACATAGTGACAAAAGAAGAAATTGCACAAAACGTGCAATTTGTCCTTTTGCCACAATGTTTTTCATTTTTAGTCAAAGGTTATCCATTCTATTATAGAGATTTTCTATGTTTTGACAAAATATGTTCAAAGTCGTCTGCTGCAGAATTGTCGTATGAGGGAAAGGGTTAAGAGTATGTGAGCAATAAGGAGGAGTGTTGTCCAGCACCAGATTAACCCAAGGAAATCTTTACGTTTCAGCATCTGATACTATTATAATACGGTTATCAATATCCCTGTTACGTTTCATACATACAGACCGTAAACTAACGATTGATATTAACATGTCAAACCCTTTCTTCTTGCAGACGTATTTTGACACATATGTTGCATAAGACTTTTGAAACATTGTGACAAAAGGTGAAATTGCTCACAATGCTTATAATGAGCAATGTATCCTTTTGTCAAAATATTTTTTAATTTTAATTTTCAACACTTACTTTACTCTAATTTAGAGGGATTTTCCATAAATGTTACCTAAATGTTTTCATAGTCGCCTTCTGAAGAGTTGTTGTATGTTGGAAAGGGTTAAAAAACCGGCATTAAGAACAAATGAGCAAAATCATACATATATGAACTTAAAATATCCTTAAAAATGACTTTCTGATATCTCTTACAGACAACAAGGAAATGATACTCATACTCTATGGCCACAGAGACCGCTAGCGTGATGTCGGTTACAATACTAATAATACACATTTATAATAAACCTGTCACAACCCTTCTGTATATCCTTCAGCTTATTCGATCGATTTCGTTATACCGCACGTTGAAATAATTAAACCTTTCCCTCATATAGACGCTTTCTGACGCCTCTGCAGCAGACGGCTTTTGGAAAACATAGTGACAAAAAAAGAAATTTGCTCAAAATGAGCAATTTCTCCTTTTGCCACAATGTTTTCCACTTTAAGTCATAGGTTAGCCAATCAATTATAATGATTTTGCATTTTTTGACAAAATATGATCGAAGTTGTATGCTGCAGAATTGTCGTATGAGGGAAATGATTAAAACCGAGTCGGCTAAAATTGATTCTATTATTTGTAGCATTAATGGAATCCGCTGTTGTCGAGTTGTTAGCGTCGGGGATTTCGAAACCGGGTGTCACGGGTTCGATCCCCAGTCGCGGCACTACGGTCATGGTGGAGTGCCCTTGGGCAAGGCACATCCTAGTACTAGTTTGTTAACCCAGGGATCATGAATAAGTGAACTGTCGCCATGATATAACTGAAATAATGTTGAAAGCGGCCTAAAACCCAAATAAATAAATAAATTGTAGCATTAATACACAACAAAGTTATATCATTTTCATGTAGATTATTATCATTTTTTTCTGAGGCGAATTAAAACAGGATTGTTATCGAGAATAGACCATATTTGTTCGCTGGATTTGTTTAACCTTGCACTCGACAAGAGCAGATTGAGAATATATCATTTTCATACATATAAAAATGAATAAACTTAAAATGATACACAATATGTTGTCTCTATTTCCGGCTTTGAAATACTAGTTTATTTTAAACGGAGAGTTTCTTTACAGTGTGGTAAAGAACATTAAATAAAAAGTTCATCACGTTTCAAATTACACTTTTTGTTTTTGTTTTTCGTGTGCCGACTATAGATGCAATCTCATCCAGGAAACGTTTTACGAATTAAATACGATTTATAATTATTATAAAATGAAATCATACGACAATTGTGCAGCAGACGACTTTGAACGTATTTTGTCAAAACATAGAAAATCTCCATAATTGAATGGATAACCTACGACAAAAAGTGGAAAACATTGTGGCAAAAGGAGAAATTGCACGTTTTGTGCAATTTCTTCTTTTGTCACTATGTTTTCAAAAATCCGTCTGCTGCAGAGGCGTCAGAAAGCGTCTTTATGAGGGAAAGGTTTAATCGTTGTTATTGCCTGTCTGTTCCACGTGGTTAAGCAATATACACCCTATGATGTAATACCATAACATGAATAATTCAATAAAACCCTTATCTTTATCTTAACCCTTTACAATATTCAACAACATGTCCGTATCCTGTTATGGATAACCGTTATTGCAAACAATGCAGACCAGGATCAGCCTCTACATTCTTGCAGTTCAATCGTGATTTAGACTTGTCGCGATTATTCATGGATTTTTGTCAAATGCACTGTCTTAGTCCTTTCTCACATACGACAGATCTATAGCAGACGACTTTGAAAACATACTAATTTTATTTTAGAAACTGCCTTTGAATGAAAGTACAACAATTGAATAGTGTTGAATGGTGACAAAAGGAGAAATTGCTTGTTTTGAGTAATTTCTTCTTTTGTCGCCATGTTTTCACAAATCCGTCTGCTGCAAAGGCGTCAGAAAGCGTCTATATGAGGGAAAGGGTCAAACAGTAACGATTAGATTGGTGAGACCTTAACGGAGTTTTCAACGATTTTTCAGATATAAAACAGTGGCCAGCTCACCTAGCGTATGCTCTCTGATTATCTCGCACCTGTGCTCCACACAACAGTTTCCCCAGGCAAATGGCTGCCTTCCCATTTTTAACAAAATAAAATATTTGCAAAGTCGTCTACCGTGGATTTATCGTATACGGGAAATGGCTATAGACAAGGTTAGAGAAACTTAATATAAAGTCTCATCACAGTGAGACACGCTTAGAGGAATAATTTATCCGTCATGAATATGGATGACTTTAAATGACATGCGAATATTAAAAAAGATTCTATAAATTGAACTGTTGTCCCTTTCATATATGATAATTTAAGTTCTGTGTGAATATTGCTGAAAAAGGAGTCCCTTGCGCAAAGGTGCATTTATCAACAAATCCATGATTAAATACAAAATTCAATTAACACTTTTTTTGAAAGCAATGTGATCAAATTGAAACAGAGTTCAACATGGACACTATCTTCTTTTGTAAAATTTCTTTCTGTCTAGTTCCAATACATAGACTATCTATCGTCTGTATTTGAGTTTCCATATGTTTTTTGGATGTTTTTATCAAGTCGATCCCAGGAGATGTGTTCTTATATATGGGAGTATTTACCCGTTTATAAATGTCTAATGCCAATGTTCAACATGGACAATTTCTCCTTTCGTCACATTTTTCTTTTTCTTTTCTAGTTTCAATACATAGACTAGCTATCGTCTGTATTTGAGTTTCCATATGTTTTCTTAGATGTTTTTATCAAGTCGATCCCAGCAGATGTGTTTGTATATTGGGGAGTTTTTATCCTGTTACTTTTATAAATGTCTTGTATTTGTACTGTTTTTAAATGGCTGCAAATAATAATTTTGTATTGTATTTTATGGTTTGCAATGTATTGTATTTTATGGTTTGCATTGTATTGTATTTTAATGTATGCCCCTTCTTGATTGTTTGGGATTGTGTGCCCCTAGTTTTGACAAGTGAGCCGTCCCGCGAGAAAACCAACATTATGGCCTCTGCGTAATGTATCGACCCAGATCGGCCTGCGCAGTCCGTGCAGACCGAACCGGGCCGACACATTCCGTCTCAGGGAGATAGAGGTATAGAGTATTGATTCCTGAAACAAAAACTCCATAGGATCCGGGTAACCTTGCGCGGCATGCTTAGGCTGATCCGGGTCGATCCTTTACGCAGAGTCCACAAGGCTAGTTTTCTCGCGGGACGGCTCAAGTATTGAATAGTAGTGTTTTTAATCTGTTACTTGTAGTTTGACTTCAATTAGCAGGTACTGCCGCTCATCATATATATAGGATCTGACATGAGTTGTCATTTCATATAAAGTTTTATTAAACGAGTTCAAGATTTTTTTTATTAAGCGAGCCTGTGGCGAGCTTAATAACAAATATCTTGGACGAGTTTAATAAAACTGTTTATGAAATGACAACGAATGTCAGATTCTTTTTATCACATGACGAAACACACGAACAAAATCGGTTTTCCAAAATTATTTTAATTTCGTCAGTAAACCGTATAATAATGCCACAAATAATTATGCCGGGGTCATATTCAGCATAGTTTATTAAAAGTAATAATAAATAACACTCATGATATATTATATCTATCACATAAAGTGACTAATGAGGCGTTTTTCGATAGAAATATACTTAACGTTTACAATATTTCTAGATGAATTTTACGGGTTTTGGCGCCAAAGTGACTAACGTATGACGTCAAAACGCTGACGTGACGTCATTTTCCTAGTATAAGGTCATGTTATATTTAAAGAAATACGTAATGGGTATATTACATAGGATACAAGCAATCTAATTAGAGTATCTAGTAATGCTTTAAGAAAAGTAACATAAACGTCTGAAAGGTTCCAATTGGATACTGTTTTACAGCAGTTTCTCTGATACTTGTATGGCTAATTGACGAATAGTGCTGAGCCAGATCAGAGTGTTCGGATGAGTTGATTGATCTGGCTCTACACTGGTGTTCAATACATTACGGTTGCTTTTTGTAGAGCGCCTTTTACATGCATTTATGTAGTTGTTTCCCGGTATAATTTACCTGTAAAATATTTAAAATCAATCAGCGAAACTATCAAATATTGATTTATATGTTTGAATGATGCTTTAACTCTTTCAGCGCCAAAGGCAATATTTAGGTTTTTGCAAACAATACTGATTCAGGCGAGTCAGCTCGTAACGAGCTGTCTCACCTGAAATCAGCATTGTTTGTCTTTTAGTTATCAAAATTGTCCAAAAGTGTATTATATGAGAAATGGAGACGCCCGATTTTGAATATGGAAGAGTTTACTTTAAACAATTCGGCGCTGAAAGAGCCACTTTCAACAATTGTTCAGTTATATCAGGTTGTTCTCTGGGTAAATTACCAATACTACTGGTCCAGTTATATCAGGGCGTTTTCTGGGTAAATGACCAATACTACTGGTCCAGTTATATCAGGTTGTTCTCTGGGTAAATTACCAATACTACTGGTCCAGTTATATCAGGTTGTTCTCTGGGTAAATTACCAATACTACTGGTCCAGTTATATCAGGTTGTTCTCTGGGTAAATTACCAATACTACTGGTCCAGTTATATCAGGTCGTTCTCTGGGTAAATTACCAATATTACTGGTCCAGTTATATCAGGTCGTTCTCTGGGTAAATTACCAATACTACCGATCCAGTTATATCAGGTTGTTCTCTGGGTAAATGACCAATATTACTGGTCCAGTTATATCAGGTCGTTCTCTGGGTAAATTACCAATACTACTGATCCAGTTATATCAGGTTGTTCTCTGGGTAAATAACCAATACTACTGGTCCAGTTATATCAGGTTGTTCTCTGGGTAAATGACCAATACTACTGGTCCAGTTATATCAGGTCGTTCTCTGGGTAAATTACCAATACTACTGGTCCAGTTATATCAGGTTGTTCTCTGGGTAAATGACCAATATTACTGATCCAGTTATATCAGGTTGTTCTCTGGGTAAATGACCAATACTACTGATCCAGTTATTTCAGGTTGTTCTCTGGGTAAATTACCAATACTACTGATCCAGTTATATCAGGTTGTTCTCTGGGTAAATGACCAATACTACTGGTCCAGTTATATCAGGTCGTTCTCTGGGTAAATTACCAATACTACTGATCCAGTTACATCAGGTTGTTCTCTGGGTAAATGACCAATACTACTGGTCCAGTTATATCAGGTCGTTCTCTGGGTAAATTACCAATACTACTGGTCCAGTTATATCAGGTTGTTCTCCGGGTAAATTACCAATACTACTGGTCCAGTTATATCAGGTTGTTCTCTGGGTAAATGACCAATACTACTGGTCCAGTTATATCAGGTTGTTCTCTGGGTAAATTACCAATACTACTGGTCCAGTTATATCAGGTCGTTCTCTGGGTAAATTACCAATACTACTGTTCCAGTTATATCAGGTCGTTCTCTGGGTAAATTACCAATACTACTGGTCCAGTTATATCAGGTTGTTCTCTGGGTAAATTACTAGTACTACTGGTCCAGTTATATCAGGTTGTTCTCTGGGTAAATTACCAATACTACTGGTCCAGTTATATCAGGTTGTTCTCTAGATAAATTACCAATACTACTGGTCCAGTTATATCAGGTTGTTCTCTGGGTAAATTACCAATACTACTGGTCCAGTTATATCAGGTCGTTCTCTGGGTAAATTACCAATACTACTGGTCCAGTTATATCAGGTTGTTCTCTGGGTAAATTACCAATACTACTGGTCCAGTTATCCTGACAGCAGCCAGTCAGTCGTAATGCAGAGCACCAAGGAGAGAAAGCAATTACTACCATTTTGAAAGTATTTGGTATGACCCGACCGGAGATCGAACCTGCGACCCAAGCACCCGAGATGGACGCTCTACCACTACACCACCGGCATGTAAAAAGGGTTTAATTTGTGACTCAGTAACGCACGACGAACTTCTACGCAGATTTACAAACTTGGAGTAACGCGAAGACGAATGAAATATATATCTGTCTCTTCTGACTGTTTTTAATACTGTTTAATCATAACATATTGAACTGAGATTTGAACTGCCAACTGCATGCGAAGATGGCAACAAATGATCTTGCATGTATTTCATTAAACAATAATCAATTTAATACTTCGTGCATTGCAAAATAAAACCTGCTTTTTATACATCGAAACCGATATTGATTCACTTCTCGGAAATAATGATTACTAATATATAGAACATTAATGTACATTTTCTAATCAAGTGGAACACTTGTGAGTCAGATAAAAATATATTCCCGATCCCCAGTTTCGGTTTTTATTATAAAGGGTTAAGATTTACATGTGATTATTCACTGCAACGATAAGATATAGCGTTCTGAATTGTGAACGCTGAATTAACCTTGATTTAGTTTGTTTCCCTGATGATACCCTTCTGCTGTTGGATGGATCTGTGTAACATAACAGATAGACGAGACACTGAGATACAACAGTGGTAACCTCTTTCGCTGCCAAAGGCAATTAAAGACTTTTGCAAACAATGCAGATTCAGGTGAGACACCTCATGAAGAGCTGTCTCTCGTGAAATCTGCATTGTTTGCTTCATATACATTACATTTTAGCAAATTAAAGACTTTTGCCCATGAAGAGCTGTCTCTCGTGAAATCTGCATTGTTTGCTTCATATACATTACATTTTAGCAAATTAAAGACTTTTGCCCATGAAGAGCTGTCTCTCGTGAAATCTGCATTGATTGCTTCATATACATTACATTTTAGCAAATTAAAGACTTTTGCCCACGAAGAGCTGTCTCTCGTGAAATCTGCAATGTTTGCTTCATATACATTACATTTTAGCAAATTAAAGACTTTTGCCCACGAAGAGCTGTCTCTCGTGAAATCTGCATTGTTTGCTTCATATACATTACATTTTAGCAAATTAAAGACTTTTGCCCACGAAGAGCTGTCTCTCGTGAAATCTGCATTGTTTGCTTCATATACATTACATTTTAGCAAATTAAAGACTTTTGCCCACGAAGAGCTGTCTCTCGTGAAATCTGCATTGTTTGCTTCATATACATTACATTTTAGCAAATTAAAGACTTTTGCCCACGAAGAGCTGTCTCTCGTGAAATCTGCATTGTTTGCTTCATATACATTACATTTTAGCAAATTAAAGACTTTTGCCCACGAAGAGCTGTCTCTCGTGAAATCTGCATTGTTTGCTTCATATACATTACATTTTAGCAAATTAAAGACTTTTGCCCATGAAGAGCTGTCTCTCGTGAAATCTGCATTGTTTGCTTCATACACATTACATTTTAGCAAATTAAAGACTTTTGCCCATGCACAGCTGTCTCTTCTGAATCTGCACAGTTTGCCACATTGACATTAGATTTTAGCAAATTTCCTGTTGGACGAAAATGTTATAGTCCAATTTTCAACATGGAAGAGTCGACTTTGTGAAATTGGCATTGAAATAGTTGAAGGCTGTTTCAAAAAAAAAACCATACACACACAACAAATCTGCAAAAGCATTTAGAAAATGTTATGGGAATTATCTATCAATGAAAGTTGAATTATTATAAAAGTTTAAAACGTTGTGGCAAAAACTGCTCACCATGAGGATGTTTTCAATTGACGTCTGCTACAGATGCGTCAATGCGCGTCTTTATGAGGAAAAGGGTTAATCATTCGCGTCAGAAAACGCGTTCTAACACGGGCGAACCTTTGCATACACATATTCTCGCCCAAAACTTTCACTATTTTGTGTGTGGCATATGCCACAACAACAACAACTTCTTACAATAGTCTAGAACTGTAGCCCCACTAGTTCACGTTACTATGACGTTATTGTGAAGCCCTCATGGAGATACAACATGAACACATTTTTCACATGACGTGACTCAACATAAATAACAATTAACACAACTTAGTATTGATTGTAGTTTAACGCCATTTTCAAAATTTATTTTGTTTTATTACAGCGGTTTGTTCGTACTAACAATGTGTGGCCTGGCTGTCTTACCGTGCAACGTGCTTCCTTCATTATGAGCAAGTTCTCATTTTGCCACATTGTTTCAAAACAGACGTTCATTAGAAATGTGTCAAAATGCGTCTGCATGTTGTGGGAACGGGCTTAACATGAAAAATGTCAAAGAAACATATTTAAACAATAGAAGACGGCGAAGGGTCGGTAGAAAATGTAACGACATTTCACAAACATGACTCACGTGACACAACAATAGGTTGTACGCGCCTCAGGCTTGTTCAGTGAAAATGTGAACGAATGTACTCGAGTGCATTTAGAGTTGTTATTGTACACCCTATATATGTCACTTTTTTCATACTCCTTATTTCTATCCTATTAAATATTTCTTACTGTTTCTGTCTTTCAATTGAGTACTGCCTTCCCAAACCACTGCCGACTCAGTTATGTAGTATATAGTGGCCGCCTAATGGGACTGTTTTATCAAATTCAAAGTTATAGCCTACGAACGAGTCGCACTTTATGTCAAGATTATAAGATTAAAAGTACGGCGACAATGCATTAATTAATTAATAGTTTACGATATGTTTTGATATAACGGCGTTTGTGGTATGGCAGATTTAATTCCTGCTGATAAGAGTGTGGAAAATGGACACAATTGCTCGTTTTGTCCATTTTAACCCTTTCCCACATACAACAATTCTGCAGCAGACGACTTTGAACATGTTTTGTCAAGAAATAGAAAATCTCTATAATTGAATGGGTAACCGATGACTAAAAGTGGAAAACTTTGTGGCAAAAGGAGAAATTGCTCGTTTTGAGCAATTTCTTCTTTTGTCACTATGCTTTCAAAAAGCTGACTGCTGCAGACACTGTGATATTACTGAAATAATGTTGAAAATTGCGTCAAAACCACAATAAAACAAATCTCCTTTCCAGCATACAACACATCTGCAGCAGACGACTTTGAAAATATCTGGGCGTCTATATGAGAAAAAAAGGGTTAATTAATTAAACGATATCTAAAAACACAAACAAAAACTCTATTTAAAACAGGGTCAAAAAATAAAATTTGGTATAGAGGGGTCTAACGGGGTTTGTATGATGAAAATGGATACATTCCTTTCATTCGATCCATCCAACAAATTACAGAGGAGGCGCTAGTGTCAAACATTGTAAATAAACAATTGACGGACAGTTCAAAGTACCGCGAGTAATGTCGAAGGTTGTCCTAAATTATACCTTACCGTTGACCTATGATGATAACGTCCAGTCAAGTCAGTAATTATTTTACAGATATTTCTCCCGCATACTGAGCTGTCTCATGTTCGATACATCATCTCTGGGGAGTAGTGGTTAAAACGTCCGCCTTGCGAGCGGGAGACACAGGTTCGATCTTAGTCGGGACATATCAAAATCCTTAATTATTTTACAGAGTAGTACAACAGCCTAGTTCAATGCATCGTCGGCAAGGTGTAATGGTTAGAACCTCCGCCATTGTAAAATGTTCACCGAGCTATCGGGCATGTCACATTGCCAGTTCAATCAACACGAGTATGGTTCTTATTACAGCAGCGTGCAGTGAGGATTCACGTGAGTCTGTGAACAGGCGAAGTCGAACCAGAGCCTTCACTCTCTGCATATGTGATATAAAGTCTTAAATGTATCTTCATATAACAAACTTAGAGAATATCCCCAATGGTTGTTAATCTTAATTCCTTAAAATGATGCCAATAAGATACCTAATCGGCACATACGGCTTATATAAAAGATGAACTGGTCAGCAAATAACTGTAGGGGTATTGCGACGATTTCTTGACCGCGAAATATCACATACATCAATCGATTACTTGCACTCAAAATGTTTTATAATTTCGAAACTGCATTCGACAATAGGTAGACATGATACCTTCGTGAATGTTTGTGGGCCAGTGTCCATGGACAGATTTAGTTATACGAACATACACGGAAGTATGGTGTCAATGTATTTTCGAGTGCACTTTTATGCCGAATTATGTATGCACTTTTACGCGTCAATTAACGCGAACACAATGCTTTTAAATTGTGAGCCGATCAACATTATGGCCTCTGCGTAATGTATCGACCCAGATCAGCCTGCGCAATCCGCGCAGGCTAATCCGGGCGACACATTCCGTCTCGGGGGATAGATGTATAGCTTAATGATTCCTGAAACAGAAAATCCACAGGAGGCGAAAAGTGACTATCCGGGTTAAAACACGCGGACTGCGCAGGCTGATCTAAGTCAATACTTTACGCAGAGTCCACAATTTTGGTTTTCTCGCGATGGCTCGTATATAAAGCATGATACCCATGGTACCAATACTGGGATGCGGACCAGACCACCTTCAGACATGGCATAATAAGGGGGTTCATAATAAGTGGTGGTGACTGTAATTCGTTTACCAGACGAGTTTGTGGTTAGAAAATGTGTGTATAAGAAACGACATAGCGGACTAATGGCACACGGTAATCTTGTCTAGATTTCAGTTCCATATAATACTTGTCATTTCATTTTTATAAAACAATATATGAGAAAGAAATACAGTTACATTGATAGTTATTTTTTAAAGTATGATATATGGCGAATATATACATAATATAATATATATATATATATAGCCCAACATTTTCTCTCCTTTTCTTCACACTCATTTTTGATAAATATGAATAAACCGGAGTCGAATTGCAACAAATTCAGTTTTATAGTACGAAGGGTGAAATGTATCAAATAATAAGTTAAACTATTTCATCTAATATTGTAGTTGTAGAGTTGGTGTCTTTCAGAACATCTGAGGAAGAAACTGTAGCTTGTAGAATTCTAGACGAGAAACTTCGCTGATGAGATGATCAATGTCGCCTTTTCCAACAATGTTTTCACAATCCGTACGCTAGTAAAGGCGTCAAAATTCCTCTTTGTCTAAATAAAGCTTATATGACAAGGGTCTATAATGTGACACTGGACATCAAATGAATCGTTCAGTCGAGTCGAATAAGGAGCTGTCAATTCTGACACTAACAACTTTTTACCCTGTGCACCCCTACCCGTCAGAAAAGTTATTGTTTGCGTAGTGAAGAGGATGCTATTTAAAGGTAGGACAGTGTGCTACAAGTCGTCGGTGCGAGCTTCTACATGAAAACACAATATTCTGGTAATGTTTATTTCGATGGCATTTTTGCACAGCGTCGGAAATAATAACGTTTTAGCTGCACGCTGTGATAACATATATGTATTTAATATTATAAAACCTCGGGGTGAACTTCTGTACTATAAGCCTCATGGACTGGTAATGGTTGAGCCAATGGTTGTTCTGAAACACTGGATACGTTCTTTTGATTCCGATTAGAACTACAGATGTGCAATTGTTTATGGAAATCATCGGCTAAGACTGGAAATAATGGACGCAGCTACCATTGTGTTCTCAAAGTCAATGACTATATATTTATTATCTATCTGGCAAAAATGTATAGTTTTTACTCATCGAACTGTCGCATGGGGAGATTTTTTAATAAGGTCTGTTCACACAGAAAAGTTACTTTCCACCCAGCTATAGGTCACATGACTACGACAGTTCAATGGGACGGAGGAATTCCAATAAGGATTGATTGGGGTTTAATGCCGTTTTTAACAATTTCTCAGTTATATCACGTCGGCCAGTTTACCTACTCATGCAATAAGGAATGGAGTCATCTACTGAGATATATACCTTTTGATTGATTGATTGATTGATTGATTTATTGATATTGATTTATTGATTAAGTTTTGATAGTTTGATTGATTGATTTATTTATTCATTTATTGATTGATTGATTGATTGATTAAGTTTTGATCGATTGATTCATTGATTTATTTATTGATTGATGTTTAATGCCATTTAAAAAAAACCATTCATACTACGACGACCCATTCGCCTACCCAAGTGTTTCGTGGCATTCTCATACCTGTACTCCACATAAAGATATATCTAATTAACTGGCTGCTCCCACATAGACTGTCTGCCCATTTGTGGAAAACGAATGAAGCATGTCGCTCCTCGCATTTTGTCAAATGTTGGACAGAATGTTGACCGAGCCTTGGTTGAACTTAGAATCCATGCATCGCTATCGACCCTTCTACCGGGGATCAGTGAGACATCTACTGAGAGATAGACGTAGATGGATGATTAATGGACGACATGACTTAAAGAAAGTGAAACTTGATATTAACATTTTCCCATCTGCAGGGCATTATGACACATCTACAACAGATGATTTATTAAAACATTGTGTCAAGAAGTGAAACTGCTCTTAATTAAAAAAAAATCCTTTTTCCACGATGATTTTAGATCTATGCATTAACTCTTTCAGCGCCAAATGCATTATTCAGGATTTTGCAAACAATACTGATTCAGGCGAGTCAGCTCGTAACGAGCTGTCTCACCTGAAATCAGCATTGTTTGCTTTCTAGTTATCAAAATTGTCCAATATTGTATTATATGAGAAATTGATACGCCCGATTTTGAACATGGAAGAGTCTACTTTAAACAATTCGGCGCTGAAAGAGTTAACCAAACTTTCGTTTTAAAAGATATTCCATATGCTTGCCTTTATCGTTTCTACCTCGTTCGCTGTGGATGTGTTATAAGTGAGACATTCTGAAAAACCAGTAAATAAGTTGAAAGAGGAAAATTGTTAATAACTACACTTGATATTTTTTTCTGACGCATTTACAGTGTATTCATAGGCGAAATAGCAGAGGCATCAAATGCCGTATTTGTCAGCGACAATGTTATATTCGGGCACTTTGGACGATAGGAATAAAGGGTGTCCTAATATAAAGAGGGTCTATCAATATGCTTTCGTTTGATGAGACAGGTAGACTATGAAGGAGGTATTTTCAATGAAAACATGAAGAAAATTAACATTAAACATGTAATTTTCCTTTCACAAAATAAATTGCCGGCCTTTTCAAATTTGAGAGTCCTTATTTATGGACATTTTTCGACCCTGAGTCACCAGACACTGGGCTGTAGAGTGAGTTGTGAAATGTAATTGTTATAAATTTGTTTTTGTTAACATTAAAAATCACTTTAACAAGTTATTTTTTCTGTTATTCTTTATATTCTTCTTCCTTTGTTTTAGATACAAAGATTAACTAAGATTCCATAAAACGGACAGTCGGTTGATTGCGACATATGAAGATATAAAGTCTTTATTATTATTATTATTATTATTATATAGATCAGCCTGTGAATCTGTACTGTCTAATCAGCGGCATATTCCATGCTGGCCATCTTCTTATACACGTATTCCTCGAGCCTCTGACAAAATGTCTACGTTGTATGATCGAAATGCATATTTACCGTTTGACTGCGTGAAACATGTGCCAACAGATTAGAGCAAGCCTGACCAGACTCTGAAATGTTGGCTGCGTGAACCATGTGCCAACAGTACAGAGCAAGACTGACCAGACTCTAAAATGTTGGCTGCGTGAACCATGTGCCAACAGATTAGAGCAAGCCTGACCAGACTCTAAAATGTTGGCTGCGTGAACCAAGTGCCGACAGATTTGAGCAAACCTGACCAGACTCTGAAATGGTGGCTGCGCAACTAAACTCAACGTTTGTTATCTTCATATTCCTTTTATTGGCTATGGACTCTTCCCAATATATAAAAGCCAATCCATTTCAAATCCCTCACATTTGAAAGGGTCAATACAACGTGTTACAGTCATGTGACTAATAACATTATAAGCGATAGGATATATAAAAGCCCTACATAGGATGTGTTTGTTTCTCTGGTCTTGTACCTACAGTTGAATTACAAATGTCGTTTGTATGCGCCGTGACTCAATCATATGTAAACACAGATTTATTTGCATAGCCAGAAGGTCAAAATCCCATATGACCAATTAGACATACAAAAAATACAACCATGACCGAGAAAAAACATACAAAATGTAACATGGTAATATGTCATTCTCAATACTAGAAAAAAGAAATATGTAAATTCATCATACAAATCTACATACAAGGCCTCCTGCCGCCGAAAAATATGACATCACATAAGAAGCCATATACATGTACTATACATTATTATGCGTGGCTGCTATATGACAATCATGTGATTATTTCAAGACGTGGCGTGAAATAATCCACTCGATCCCTTACTTGCAAAGTATAATTGTCCGCAATTGTAAACCATTTGAACGTCGCTCTGTGCAAACTAACCTTCATGATATTTGAGACCTGGTGAAAATCCAGATCTCGTTCTATACTGGTCGCCAATTAGTCACAAAAAAGTATTAACCCTTTCCCCTCATATAGACGCTTTCTGACGCCTCTGCAGCAGACTGATTTTTGAAAACATAGTGACAAAAGAAGAAATTGCACAAAACGTGCAATTTCTACTTTTGACACAATGTTTTCCACTTTTAGTCATAGGTTATCCATTCAATTATAGAGATTTTCTATGTTTTGACAAAATATGTTCAAAGTCGTCTGCTGCAGAATTGTCGTATGGGTGAAGGGTTAATAGTTGTCTGGCGATTGTTGTCGATTTCAATGTGATTAAAGTTAATGGATATGAGGGCTGTTTCTTATGATGACTCGTACTAATGACGGTAATGTGGGTTTTCCCCGAGCACTTCTTATCATTGAATAAGTATCGATCTGAATGCACTACATTTGAAGCGTCTAAAACCCCATTGTTATTTATTAGTAGGTAATTGCTGAATACATAAGTAAATTAATTACTTTAATATCAAGGCATAACGTATCCATTTTTAGCATATGCTAATAAACCATTTGAATAGAACATTACTTACAAGTTAGTTTCTTTCGTCCCAACCAGCATGTACGTGGTTTAAAGAAACACATTCTCTCAAAAGAAACTTTTCAGGCATTTTAAGTAGAGAGTTGAAACATAACGAGAAAAGGAGAAATTATCCAATCTGAGCTTTCCCCCTTTACCATAAAGACAACTTATATTTTTCACAATTTTACGTTATTTTACAAGGAAAAAAAGTATATATATTTGATCATAAGTTGTTTACAAAATTAGAAGCATAATCCAGAACGTATGGGATTTTAATTAACATGTGTAAACATAGAGGCAATATATAAACATTATCTTTAAATGAAAATATAACTATTAACCCTTTACCTCATATAGACGCTTTCTGATGCCTCTGCAGCAGACAGCTTTTTAAAAGTAAAGTGCCAAAAGAAGAAATTGCTCAAAACGAGCCACAATGTTTTTCCACTTTTAGTCATAGGTTATCCATTCAATTATAGAGATTTTCTGTACTTTGACAAAATATGTTCAAAGTCGTCTGCTGCAGAATTGCCGTATGAGGAGAATGGTTAAATATAGTTGTCCGCAGTGTTGCAATAGGAGAAATTGCTCCTAATGAATATTTTTTCCTTTTATCACAATGTTTGCTACGGGATTTTCCCTAATTGTCTCCGAAAAGGGAAGGTTTAAATATGAAATAACCTGTCGAACCTCTATGACACATGTTGGAATCCAGCAGGATTAACCATTTCCTCCACAAAGGCGAGTTTTGACTCATCTGCAGCAGACACATGTTTGAAGTATCTACTGCAGACGACTTCTGAAACCATCGTGACAAAGGCTGATTTGTTTATATTGACCAATTTATCCATCTTCCATGATTTCAAGTCTATCCAGATTTTCCATAGTATTGACTTGATGTGTTTTGTTTTTTCCAGAATTGTCTGCTGCAAATGTGCTGTACGAGGGAGAGGTTACGCCGTGGGTTGAACTATTCTGTGACCGAGCTAGAAAATCTCCTTACAAAGGGATAGGTCACGATTTCAAGTGCAAAAACCTCCGACCTTTAGTCAGAAAAAAATAACATTATTACGATAATTGCGTTTTTCATCTTGTGTTTTTTGTTTTCACTTTCCCCCAACACATTATTTAACTAGGTATGACTCATTCACAACAAAACCCAGTTAATTTCGCAAAAGAATGTCTATTCGTCAGAAGATTTATATGTTTGCAGTGTAAAATGAGAATTCAAATAGATTAGTTCGACTTTCTTACCTTTTTCTGGATGAAGCAGTAATAAAGAAAAAACTAAAATAATTGCTAAAATATTTGTAAAACTTTTAAAAGTCAATAACTCCACCCGACGTGGTTTATCCGATATTTTATGGCATGCACTTAGACATAAAATTTAACAGACATAAATAAGCCAACAGTGCAGATTCGGATGAGCTTGTGAATGCTTCGTCACTGCCTGGAGTCTTAATCTAAACCTTTATATATTCGCCCACGGGTGTACTAGAAGTGTTATCTTAACCGTTCAGACGAATCTGACAATAAATCACTATAAATGAAAGTATATTTATTAAATAAGATTGAACACATTATGGCATATGGAGAAACTGCTCGTTCTGGGCAATTTCTCCAATTACCACAATGTTTTTAAAATTGTCTGATGCAGAGACATCGAAAAGTGAGCCGTCCCGCGAGAAAACCAACATCATGGTTTCTGCGTAATGTATCGACCCAGATCAGCCTGCGCAGTCCGCGCAGACTGATCCGGCCCGACCTATTCCGTCTCAGGGGGATAGAGGTATAGAGTAATGATTCCAGAGGCGAAAAGTGTCTATTCGGTTAAGCCTGCGCGGCATGCTTAGGTTGATCCGGGTCGATACTTTACGCAGAAGCCATTATGTTGGTTTTCTCGCGGGATGGATCAAGTGTATGTATGTGGGTTGAGACACCAATTCACTAGCCGCGGTTCAATGCTATTTTGAGATCACTGCTTCAAACGGCTTATGAGTAATACCGCTTTACTGCACTAAACTGCATTTTATAAGCACGAAAAGGCTTACAAAGACACGACCAAAGTTTCATTCAGAGATACACTATTTCCTTGTCGGATGTGGGAAGCTTGTGTATCAATCGTTGTCAAATTTCTGGCTAAAACTTGACGAAAATACATTGTATCGATCTCAGCATTTCAGACAAGAAGAAGTAATAGTTATAAATGTTGAAAACAATAAATAACGTTCTATTAATGTATACGGATAAAACATGACTGACACATTCATATTATGCCGCGGCCCGTCGATATTCACTGTATAATAATAACCAATAAACGAACTTTCCCACGGTATATTTTTTATTAGTATTGTTTTTCCCTGTAATCATAACGTGATTATTATGATTGTTTTACAGCCGCTGCAAGAGATAATGTGGATATACATATGTGCCGTCCATTGTGGACTCTGCGTTAAGTATCGGACCGGATCAGCCTAAGCATGCCGCACAGTCTAACCCGGACAGACACTTTTCGACTACTGTGGATTTTCTGTTACATATATCATTACTCTATACCTCGATCCCCCTGAGACGGAATGTGTCGGCCTGGATTAGCCTGCGCGGACTGCGCAGGCTGATCTGGGTCGATACATTACGCAGAGGCCATACTGTCGGTTTTCGCGTGGAACGGCTCACATGTGAAGGGGACTTCACTTATATACTGGTTATTTATCAGACCTAGATAATAATGTATCTGACATTATGATATATATAGCTCTTGAAAATATCTGAGAAAAAAATGAAATATGGAAGTATAACCCGTCAACATTAATCCTTTCCCATTTGCAGAAACCTTAAGACTAATCTGCACCAATCGACTTTTGAAAACCATTTTGGATAAACGAGAAATTGCCCAAAACGAGCATGTTCTATTTTAGTCGCAATGTCTTCAACTCGATTCAAGAATTACACTTTCAATTATATAGATTTTCCATTTGTTTGGTATGAATTTTGCTGCAAATTTGCTGTATGTGAGAAAGGGTTTAAAAAACATGTTGATCAAAGTACAGGGTGTGGTCAATATTGTCCGGTTATCATCTATATCGCACAATCACACACGCATAGACGAATTATGTCAAACAAACGTCCAGTCGATGAAATGCAATATGACTAAATATTCGTCATTACATGCCAGTTAGTAATATTAACCGACTAATCTACCAAAATATCTAACTATGACCAATGGTGTAAACAAATATGACCAGTTTCTGGTCCGCGCTTTAACCCTTTTGACATATTATTAAAGCGGCTCGATTTTGATCAATTGTGAATTTAGAAAACATTGTGGAATAGTGAGCCCAAATATGAAAAGTTCTCCTTTCCCCGCAAAATGTTAAGCCAGTATACAAAATATACTTCCATTTACAAGATGTTGTGAATATTTATTTTAAGATACTTTCCAAGATGAAGACTCTAAAGATACCAAATGAAGTGAACGGCTAATCAAGCTATTTAGCGTTCTTGGACGGTGACAACACACTTTAAAGCTGTCCGTAATATCGAATTAATCGATGAGTGATCGATTGATTATTTGTAATCGATGAATAATGTAGATAAATAGCGTGTTATTATCATATGAATAGTATTTCTCTTTTTGGAGGACTTTTTTGCGTATGTGTATATTTCAATATCACAATTCTGCCATTCAGACCCCCACCAAAAATATCATTATAGCCGAGTAAACCGTCGGTAGAGATGCGTGTTCTCAAAATTAGGGTTGTGAGTTCGAACCCCAGCTCAGCCAACATTCTTTTCGACGTTTCTCAAAAGTCAATGTGACAAGAGTCATTCGTTTTCCAGCGATGGGCTAACATTATATATGGAAAGTATGTTGTGTAGAGTTCTGGTGTGGGAAAGCGTAGGTGAACTGATCAACGTGATGTGACTGATTTATTTTTGAAAACGCCCTTCAACCCTAATCCCCTAATCAATCAATCAATCAATCAATCAATCAATCGAAGTATCACCATCGTGTCAACCCTTTCCGACATGCAAATTCCCTAGCAGTTGAAAACATTGTACCAAAAATCACAAAAATCTCCATTAATGAGAGTTTAATTATTGTATAGAGTTGATGAAATTGTGGCAAATGGGGGAAATTGCTAATGATGAGCAATTTCTCCATTTGCCGCAATGTTTACAAACGGTGTATGCAGCAGAGGCGTCAGAAAGCGGCTCTATGTGCGAAAGGGTTAACCGATTCCACAAGCATTAATTTCATCGAAATTGTAGTAAACTTCAAAACATCAAAATGTCAATTTCAGTGTAATTTTGCTCAGATAAAGGCCGAAATAAACATTGGATCTCGGAGTTCTCTTTGGGGTTTTAAGAGTATTTAATTATTGAATATAGTGGACCATACTGTGAAACCGCTGGTTATTCTGGACATGTACTTGTCGCAAATGCCTGGCATTGAAGTGCATGTCAAAGAGCGTCTAGGTCTAGAGCTAAAGGACATGGTCGGGTCATACACAATACTGTAAAGTTGGTATAGTGGTTTCCATCATTGACATTAGAGGGGTTATGGGACAGCATTCAGACCGATGCGCGGCTGTCGGTATACTAGTTTACATACGTATTGGTACCAAGGAGAAGCCGAGATATAACTGAAATGTGTTCATAGCACTACAAAATACCATTCATTGAAACAAACACTGTCAGGCGCGCCGCACCCACACAAACGTAGCTATTTTCGGAAACAATGAATTATAATATCGGATATATTTCCTCCTGTTAAAGTCTGATAACAGTTTTACTTTGCATCAGGAAGCCGAAAATAAGCTTATCAAATCTAACAAGTGTAAGAGGATCATTTATCTTTCATATGAGTCTTCTGGCTGGGTAAATCATTGTAAGACGCTTATATCTTCCTGTTCCCGCTGAATTTACAAATTCTCAAAAACAAATCTGCAGCAGACGACTATTACCTAGTCAACTAGAGTTAACAAGGAGTTAAAAACAGTGGGAAATCATGAAGTGAAAATGTAATCAACGAAGACTTGAAAACAGTGTGGCAAAAGGAGCAATTGCTCACCATGAGAGCATTATCCTTATCATCATCATTTCAGAGGTCTGCTGTAAATGTGACTATCTGTGATATATATGTGTGCATTTTGGGAAAGAGTAAATGTTTCCGAGTGCTACTTCCCCGAGGTTAAGCCATGTTCTAACGCATGTTGGTTGACAAATTCGCTTAGACGGTACGTTTGTGCTGTGATTGGGAACTCTCGTGAAGTGACACGTTAATCAACGAAGAGTTGAAAACAGTGTTACAAATGGAGAAATTGCTCACCATAATCACATTCTTCTTGCTATAATCATTTCAGAGGTCGTCAACTGTAAACGTGTCAATATGTGTGTGCATTTGGAAAAGAGTAAATGCTACTACTTTCTAAATCCCCGATTTTAAAGGCAAGTTTTCTTACGCACACACGGTACGCGGAATAATGCTCTTAGCCGGTAATAACATTTGAAAAGAGACAATCGTATAGGTCAGGATTAGGCTGTGCAGCCTGTCTGTGGTTCGCACATGTTGTTTGAGTCCTATCAGTAGTATACTTAGAAACAACATTTGACGACATTGTATAAAACAGGAAGATTTGCTCACATGTCCAACTTTACAGTTGGTTTATATGCTGATACATGCTGATCTGGGTCGATACATTACGCAGAGACCATACTGTTGGTTATCTCGCGGGACGGCTCATATCAATATATCTGCGTAATGTATCGACCAGATCAGCCTGCGCTGTCCGCGCAGACTGATCCGGCCGACACATTCCGTCTTAGGGGGAAAGATGTATAGAGTAGTGATTCCTGAAACAGAAAATCCACAGGAGGCGAAAAGTGTCTATCCGGGTTAGCCTGCGCGGCATGCTTAGGCTGATCCGGGTCGATACATTACGCAGATACCATGATGTTGGTTTTCTCGCGGCACGGCTCAATTAGATATTTGTATCAAGCCCATCCAAGATATTCATTGATTTGCGCTTAATGCCGTTTTCAATAATAATATCTCAACTAGTTAAGTTCACAAAGCTATCCCCGCGCACCGGTTCTCCCCAAAACACTGTACTAGGACAACTGGCTACCTTCCTACACATATCGTAAACCTTTTCCCACTTGGAGATACCTTTTGACACTTATTTAGCAGACGACATTTGAATAATTGTGTGGCAAAAGTATAAATAACCCTTAATGAACAAGTTCTCCTTCTGTTCATATGTTTTCAACCCTATGCGATATGTACACTTTAGTAATAGTTTTTCGAAAGATTTGCCATTTTCTTTCAAAATCTTACTAAACAGGGTGCGGGGGTAAAAATAGAATATGATTGAAAAGAAATACAATACATCTCTCATTTAAAAATAGTTTTATTCATAATGAACATTTAAGACATTTAATAAAACCACAATCTAGTTCCCAAAGTTATATTTCAAGTACCTGGTTTCTAACGATTCGTAGTGCTCGTTTTGTTTTCTGCACTAAATAAACTCATCAATCCTCGGAAATTCTTTCAACCAATCATATGTGATGACGTAAATTTCCGATGATTCACGAGGCAGGCAGGGCATTTTATGATGTAACGAACGAACCCGAAGTTAATCGGTGTATACCGCCACAGGTTGCCTGTTTTTCTTTTGCTATCCAGTACGAGTTGAAATATAAACCGGGAACCGTCTGACCACATTGCACGTGTTACACTGACGTCTACCAAACTCATTGAAAGACTTATTTAATATTACAAAATTACAACAAAAAAGTTAACCTTTTACTGTGACTTTATACTTCATCATTAAAAACTGCGAAAGTTGTTCCAATATCCCATTCCAGGATATCGGAACTGCTTATTCGCTGTTTTCTTCTTTTATTTATTCACCAGAATTACTATATATGAGTATATGGATTGTTAAAGAATTGTTCACATTGGAAATGGTTAACTTGTTTATTCTAGCATACCAGATAAAACATATCAAACACATTTTCCCCATCTTAATGACTACAATTATCTGCCATACATGAGAGCGAGGCTCCCGTCTCGTTCACGATTGGATTTCTAGCTCACTCTGTGAGATGCAAATAAAACTGAAAGATTTTTCGGGGTTATATCTCAGTGGTTAATAAAAATCGCTGACTAAGGCAGCATCGTTTTTGTATTGACAGTGCTGGATGTTGTCAAGTTTCCCCCATTAACATTTCAGTTGATATTCGTTCATTAACCCTTTCGAGGGCTTGGCGTGAAACGGTTGTAACTAAAATTGGTATTTTTTTACCAAGGTTATTTACCTCGCTATAAAGTCTTTATAAGCGTTAAATCATTTATCTTGGTAAACAATGGAAATTTAGGTGCCATTGCTCGTTCTGAGCAATGGCACCTAAAATTGCATTGTTTACAAAAGGGTCACAATTGCCCCTAATCCAGGGTTTTCAAAATAGGTTTAGAGTTACAACCGTTTCACGCCAAGCCCTCGATTTACTTGATGTAATAATTTAGAGACGCCTGATTTAAAAACAACTTGGGTGAAAGGAAAATATACAGGGTTGAAAATATTGTGCAGGAAAAAGGCTTCTTCTCATTTTCCAACAATGTATTCAAAAGTCATCTGCTGCAAAGGTTTCCAAATTCGTCTGTTGGGTTAAAAGATTATCGAATGAATTATTAAGGAGCTCTTTCAATTTATGTACTATCTCCTTTCTTGGATAAGTACCTTTCCATTTACACTAGAAAGTATATACATGCTAAAATGCACAACTTCGTTTTCGCGTTTTATTTAGTACAGAATGTTTAGATAAGGAAATAAATATACTTTAATCCATATATAAATTAAAATAAGTCATTTATTGTTACTACAAAAATAATTACTATTACTACTTTTTTCAAATGCTGAGGTCCATAAAATTGCATTTGATTTTCGACAAGTCTTTGCCAGAAATATGACAGCGTTTTATACACTAGCTTTCAAAAACCCGAACATAAACAATATACATGTGTCTTTAATTCAAATTGATCATGTCCGTGTATTGTTTTTTTCTTGAATAAAAATGCATCTTTATCCAGTTAAATGGTATTACTCAAAAGCCGTTTGAACTAGTGTGCATACATTATCACTGAACCGCGCCTAGCCATTTGGATTCTTAGTGCATTTGCATACCGTTGGCTTGGCTGAAACGGTTGTATGCAAAAACCTATTTTGAAAGCCCTGGTTTAGGGGCAATTTTGACCCCTTTGTAAACAATGCAAATTTAGGTGCCGAGCAATGGCACATTAATTCCCATTGTTTACAAAGAAAAATGTTTTAATGTTTATAAAGACTTGATGGCGAGGTGATAATTCTTGGTGAAAAATACAAGTTTTAGTTACAACGGTTTTACGCCAAGCCCTCGAATTTCATTGAAGACTCGGACTAGTCTGTGCATCCGCCCATTCTAACCAGAACCTTCACTCCAAGTCTGGGTCAAATACAGTTCTAGCTATATCTTTTCACAAACAACTACAACATTAACTCCACTAATTTAAACCCCCTGTCCCACATTCAGCAAGAATGCGGTGGACCCCTTTAAAAACATCTGGTTAAAAAATGGTGAACCTTTATAATTGAAACTTAAATCGTTGAATAGAGTTGAACACATTATGACAAAAGGAGAAATTGATCATTATGAGCAATATTTCTTCTTTTATCACAATGTTTTTAAAAGTCGTCTGCTGCAGAGGTGTCAGAAAGCGACTATATGTCGGAAAGGGTATTGAGGCAATTTATTTTTATGTGATCCTGTAATGGAGTAAATAAAACCATAAAGCCCTGGAGCGGTTCAAGAAGTTAACTTGTCCATATATATAGTAGGCTTCTGATGCTGTATTGTTAAATGCAGCTAAAATTGCATCCCGTCATAAAATGAGGATGTCAACAACACATAATTGTGTGACGTAACAGTTTTATGTTTACTATATATGTAAATTACAAAGGTCAAACGACAATAAATCAGACGACATTATCTGACTCTTTCCCTGAATCTAATTTAACTTGAATATTTAAATGATGATGATGACGACGAAGATGATAATGATGATGATGTTGATGATGTTGATGATGAAACAAAAATAAAACAATAAATTTATTTATATATTGTGTCGATACGCACTTGAGCACCAAACGAACCCACGAGAACAGTGTGGACTTCCTTTATCAGTAATTTCTTTGCTTACGTCGAATATTGTCCTCGGTATTTTTTATTATTGTCTTATACGTTGAACATCCGATATATAAATTAAAAGGAGAAACAATTTACTCATTGTTTCTTTCTCCAGATTATTTTCTTCAATCGTTTACGTCCACACTGATGTTTTATACACCTTTTCCCATAATTATAATCATTTTTCCATTTTACGGTCATTTTCAATCCCATCGTTTCTTTTGTTTCGCTTCCCATCCGGAGAGTTTTCATAAATAAACAGTTTTGAAACGAATAAACTTGCACAGAACTCTATGTTGCGGTCGATTATCATATCCGTAATTCATTATTCGACCTCAATACTCTTATGATGTTGGTACTCAGCGTGACGATTCGTTTGCGTACCAACAACACGGGTTTACTTAAGAAATGAAGGAGAATTTGCTTTTATAAGATCTGTGTTCATCCCTACTCTAAATCACAAAAAGTGTTCAATTTCTTCAAGACACGGTAATACCGTTCTTGGTAAGCGTCCCTGATTCAAACCTTGTTCAAAGTCCAACAATTGGCCCATAAAGTTAAAGTTCGGGGAAATAATTTGTCGTTTCGATTTCACATATCTGTACGCGTCCGACATGGAGAGTCGGCTGTGTTGTAACAGGAATGCTATGGTGATTGTGGCAGACCGAGAAACCCCTGCCTGACAGTGGACTAGAAGTTTGGCCCCCGCTTCACGTGCCTCGTCTGAAAATAGAGAAAATACAGATATATAGTACAGGGTGTGTAAAATCTTCAGAAGTATGTTAAAATCATGACCCTTTCAAACATATAACAAAAGTGTAGCAGACTTTAAAAACATCTAGGAAAATATATAGAGACTTTCTCTAAAATTGATAACATGACTATTGATGAGTTGAAAACATTGCGGTAAAAGGAGAATGTACTCTTAATGAATAAATTCTCCTTTTGACACACTGTATTTAAAGTCATCTGCTTAAGTTGCGACATAATTGCCAATACTTTGCCAATACAAACCACCTCAAAAAATAAACATAAACAAAAAGGTGATAAACCCATAAACACGTAGTACATAGTATTTAGATAATCGTAATGTATAAAACAGACATAGATTCGGAAAACCATATATACTGAGAAAGTTTTCCCTCGATTATTGCTTTTCTCGTTAATATTTTGAGTGCAAACTGAATCATCAAATTGACACGCCAGCATTTTTCAGTTGAAGTCTAATAAACGCCGACCCTTTAAATCGCTAAATAAACCAATGAAATTACAAACGCAGTCGTTTTAAAGTAGCAAATATGCTACGCTTGGTTAACTCTCCGAAAAGTTATGCGACGCAAACGAAAATCTTGATGAATCATACTGGAGTGACACTGACCTAGATTTGCCTATCGACATTTTTGCCAAACTTTCCCAATACAGGGACTTTGAAAATATACGTCTTAGATAAGTTACAGGGAAGTGGAAAACATTATTGGAAAATGTTCACATTGGCTGCACAAAACAGTTGATGATTTCAATAGATTATAGAAGATACATCTATCATTTAAATTGTTTTATATGCATATACAATATATCAACCAATATCAATGTTTAAATCTACGTCGATGATTAAAAAATTGCAGAGTTAGCATGCGGAAGTCGATGTTTGAAAAACGTTGTGAAAATTGTTGTGACGAGAGATGGTAAAGTTATAAAACAGATTGTGCATCATTTTGCTTAGCAACCGAGAATGAAATTCCCCAGAAACTGACCATGGTAACGTTAAAATAACACGTAAACAAGACGTCATTTGAAATATACATGATTCAAAGTAAATAACCCCGCTCTCCAATACAAATAAGGTCGTTCACTGGTTCGCTGTACAATAAACAGCGAGCGTGAGTCATCAACCATATGCTATACATACGAACTCGTACTAACATCGTTTATTACGCTGTGTTCCTCTGGTTTAATTAATCTTATATTCGATTTATAGTTATTTATAATTCATCGTACTGATTGCAGAATATACCACGGACAAAGTGAAACTGCAAATCGATATTAGAGAAATAAAAAAATAATCTTAAAAGTCCTCTGACAAGCTGACGATTGTGGATATATTAGTCCATTACTATGGTATATTAATCTGAAGGTGAAACGGTTATCTCAATACATTTCGAAGGGAAAAAGGGTTTCCGTTAATTATATCAAGCACGTCTGGCGATTTGAGGTCTGAATACATCTGCGTTATGAAAAGTCACCAGAGAAGTGTAGGTTCAGATCAGCCTATCCGAATCAACGCAAGTCCACGCACGTTTCTTACACGCTTATGCAAGTAATACGTGAACATGTGTAGATACTGATGAGACTCTGTAAGTCCACATGCCGATCTGGTTCTACACTGTCCACAAATGTGTATATATTCGCAAGTAAAGACTCATATATAATGGTAACCCCTTCAAAGGCACAAAGTCTTCGTTAACCCTTTCCCTCTTACAAAAAGACGACTTTATAGACGAAAATAGTGAGTCAAACATTGAATACAGTGGACATACGGAGAAATTGATTATTATGAGCAATTTGTCCGTTTGCCATACAATAATTCCATAAGTCGTCTGTTGCAGAGATCAACGAAAGCGTCCGTATGTGGGCTAGGGTTACACGAGTCTTGTAACTGAACAATGTCTACTTTGATATCAATTGTAATGGAAAGCCAGAGATTCCCGAATGATTATGATTCAATATATAAATACCAGGTGAACGACCCACATGAAGAATCCTTTTCAATCAGCGCTTAACAACCATCCACTACTGAATTATGTATCATTGTAGGTATAAAAACATCTCACAGACAGTGCTATTCATAATCATATGGATTATTGCGTGAATTAGCATTACAATCAGTTCAAAAATGAGAGGCAAAGAAAATAATTATGATTTTAGGTCTTCAAAAGTATCGGCATTATATTGACATATACCGAATACGTGTCCAATATATTGAATTCGAAACTATGAAACGGCGTTATTTTTTCCGGCGTCATTCGCACACAATGGTCAATAATGTCTGCCCGATGAGTCATTGTAACAGACGTTGTTGCCAGGTGATATTTGCAAGCTGAAGCAGGCGACAGATTCTGAATGGCGCCCATAAAACTTGACCGTCAATAAATAACAATCGATCAGGAAGCGATAGAGAGCGATTCTACCCTGTTCGTTTTGAGTTGTCCGGAAGAAAGTTGTCATGTTCCCACACTTGTCATCCGAACGATTGTATCTATTGTCCCAGAATAATGTTCCACGTCTAACAAAAGAACGTGAGTCATGCAGGTGCTAATCGAACAAGCTCAAAAGTTTAAATATTGCCTTGCTAAAACTACTGGTTATTTTACCTATTAGCATTTTAACGATACCATTTTGACAAAATTTTAAGAAAAACAATGTCCCTTTTTATTCATTAACAAACACGCTTTTGATTAATCGGAGTTGAAAAGGGGTGTTGGCATTGCTGTACTTGAAGCGTTGACTTTATTCTGCGATATATCGTGGATTAAATACAAACTCGAGTCGATTCTAAGAGGTACAGGGTTAATCGAACACTACTCTTCAAAGGTGGTCTGTGTTACAGTTTAGTGAAGTGTTTGCTTTCTGTTTTTCACAATGGAAGAATATAATCCATCAGAACGAACGGAGTGTTTACAATAATTCGAGAGATCTCTGACACGTTAAAGGCGAATGTTTTCTCACAGAAACCGAAACAAACACTCCAGAATGAATAGAGCTTTAAGTCATAATAGAGATGTGTTGATAGCCCGCTAAGACACAGTTATGAAAAACTTGTCATCATTTAATAGATTATAATTATTGCATGGTACTTTAAGCCATATTTTCCAGTTATATCAGTACTACTGGTCCCCTTTTTCTGGCACCAGCCAGTCAGTCACAATGATAATACTCACACTAACGAGTGTCATAGCTATCATGTTTAATGTCTTTGGTATGACTAGATTTAACCAACAAAATATGTCGTTTGGCTGATTTAAACACTATACTGCGGGTATTCAAAGTCTTAGTGAGTTCAAATAGTTATTAACCATTTCTCACATACAAAACATCTACAGACGATGAAGTATTCATTACAGAATAAACAAGTTCAAAACATTGAGGTAAGAGGAACTATTAATCATGATGAGCGATGTCTCATGTTGTCATACTGTTTTCTGCATCACACTACGTCTACAAGTGGGCAAGGGTTAAAGCCTATGCTTATGGCATTCAAATGAGTCTTCATGGTGATACGATCCTTTTGAGTTCCTACCAAAGACTTTTGAAGTCAAAACTGTTATTTAAGAGACTGAAACAAATCTTTTCTATTCCTGTGTATTACAAAACTGTATTTGTTTACCTAATTCTATTACGAGAGCATGTTGAGTTGAAAATAGAATTTGGCCGTTTCTTTTTCATTGTCAGACAACAATGTTCGTTGATTTCCGTGAGTTTCCGTGAGTTTCCGAACAGAAAAGACCCAACCAAAGATCCTTACTTTTAAGAAACCACCGAGGGAGTTGTTATGCATTTTTACAGCCATAATAAACTTCGATTCAAATTGTCCGAGGGGACACGATTAAATTACTCCCGTCTCAATATCCGGGTCCATTGATGACATTTTATCAGACAATTAAATTTTAGAAATTGCACTTTAATGTCCTAACTCAAATTCCAGTCCTTCAACAAAATCGTAAAACCTTTTCTATTAACCCCCCTCGCTTAAACTGTGGTTAAATCGAACTTTCGAGATCAAACCACGACTACTGTCATTGCATCCACTTAAACTTCATCTGCCTTAGTTAATAATACAGATTTTCCTCATTTCTTTCTTTATAGCCATTCGTCGAGGCTCTTTTAGCCATCAATAAAGATCGCAAATAATCTCTAAACCTAATCGGTCGTAACAAAATGGCTTTGTAAACATTACAAGCAAATATTGATAAATGCATCGTTCGCCGATATTACGCAACCTCGTCCATAACGTATCGGTAAATAATCTCGGTTCCCGCGCTTAACCCTTTCCCTCATACGACAATTCTGCAGCAGACGACTTTGAACGTATTTTGTCAAAACATAGAAAATCTCCATAATTGAATGTATAACCTATGACAAAAAGTGGAAAACATTGTGGCAAAAGGAGAAATTGCACGTTTTGTGCAATTTCTTCTTTTGTCATAATGTTTTCAAAAAGCCGTCAGCTGCAGAGGCGTCAGAAAGCGTCTATATGAGGGAAAGTGTTAAATCGCATCTCCTATCGTGTCAGCCCTTGAAACAGACGAATTCAAAAAATCTGCTGCGCTGACTCATTATAGCGAAGCTTCTGAGAAGATCAATGTTCCATTTAAATTACCTAACCTGACATAATTAGGGGAAATGAGCGTGCAAAAATAGACTCCTTTCTCTCTTCATTTGGATTGCAGGGAACGTTTCTTGATTAACGCTGTTTACTGAGCTTATTTCTCTCCCTGTATTCTTAGAAATGATATCAATGAAATAAAAGGATGTTTTAACCGTGGTACCTCATGCGTTTATGTGTAGTATGAGAACGTAACAATTGCGATTAAATAAATTTAAAGAAGCCGTTGTCAAAAACTAAAATAAATATTGTTTACATGTCACAGCATGGTTAGTCATTTCATTTGAAATTGAAAAACAAAAACTTATGCTGTTTTGAGTCCCCGCAAACTTGTGCCGCGTAAAATATTAATCAAAAGTGTACTGTTCATATGTATTCAAACATGAAACATGTGCGGGAAAATTGAATGTTATCCGAATTTATGTAACTATTTGACGAATCCTGTAATCGAACTCTCAAAGTGTCGCCTGCTACTCTGCTTAGTTACCAAAACCGGAAGTTGAACAGAACGCGCGATTCTTTTTGTGCCGAGAGAGGCAGGTGGTATTTTTGTGCCAATTTTTCCAACGCTACCACATTATCCATTTGTTTTTCATTACCAACCCTTTAGTCCCCGATATTTACATGTTTTCCTTTAACTATACAGAAATAGCTTAATTATGGCAGTATTTCAAAGTGTTTAAGTAAAAATATTTAAAAACGTTTTAATGTTAGCAAATATTCTTGGAATTTTATTATGAAAAACCCACGAAGCCAATATTAAGAAATTTCTTTTTAAAATAGAAGGTAAAAATGAGATAAAATTATTAAAGGGGTTCGATTATATTGTAATTTCACCCCGTTGTTTCCCTCCCGCTATTTTGTTTGATAACCGATTCCCTTGTTCCTTTCATTTTCACCTTTAGTCGTCTGCTACCTTTATTAACCAGACAACACCTGACGTCTGGCACAGAAATGAGTCAGTGTCGTCGACATTGTTGTGTGATGTGACAAAGACAGTCATGTTTATTCTTAGACAATTGACATCGATTCCGTGTCGTTTTCGTGATGGTGCTCAAACAAACTATCACGTCATATATGGTATATATATATCTGTTTCGTGACAATACGATTTTCTATAAATAATCATAACAACTGATTTCGCAATTCTATATATTATGGCTAATTAAACATAGGAGAGGTTTTCTGTGGAAACGAACAGTATGGTTTTAGTGACCAGTGTAGATCCAGCATATCACTACATTCGGATGTATTACGATAAAAGTCTTCATTTGATTGGTGTTTAATGCGTATTTCAACACTTTTTCAGTCTTAATGCATCGGCCAGTACACCTACCCATTAATCTTCTGACTCTCTCACTACAGTACTCCACAGAAAATAATTTTCAAGCAAATTGCTGCTTTTTCACATAGACTGTAAGCCCATTGGTGGAAGACGAATGAAATTAACACATTGACTTTTGTAAACGTCGGAAAGAATGTTGGCCGAGCTGGGGTTCAAACTCACAACCCCTTGATTAACAGCCTGGATTGACAGCCTGCGTCGCTACCGACTGAACTACCGGGGCCCGACTGGGTGCATTTAAGATACTACTGTACAGCAATATCCATAGACCGGGGACGGTTTAAATAACTTACCAATAAAAGCACTTGCTTCCTCGAAATACTGTCTCAAATTTTGTTGACCACTGTCTGAGGCAGGAATTCGTTTATATTTGATTCCGTGATTTTCAAAATGAAGAGGTATGTGGGACGTCGTGTTGAGAACGTAGGTGATGCCGAGGTCTGTGAGGCGCTGGAGATTGGCTGCATCACGCTCGTTACCTAGCAACGGAAAATAAATCGTTTATGTATTTTCCTTGTTTTGCGACTTAAAAGTAAAAACTGTCAGCGACAAGATCTTATTTGTTAGCAGCTATCAAACACATAGGATATGAAGTAAACACGTTGTTACTTGAAGCTTAAATGTTTACCTTATGGCGTACGACATCTAAGAAACGTAGTGTAACATCAACACATTAAGCACTATTATATTCTCGCAGAGTTGGAAAAAAAGGGCAAATGCAAAGTTTGATGTTTTCATAACACTTCTTCTGTATAAAGTGTAGTCGGAGAAATGGTACTGTTCATATATTGACAAATAATAAACAATGGCAACATATATAAACATATATAGAGGATTGAAGAATGCAAAATCTGATATTTCAAAATATAATAAGGTAAAGTAATAAATACCCAATATATTCAAATATTGATATCAAATAAGAAATCATAACCTTTTGTATCATAACTTTAGTGCATAAATATGAACCTACGCCCAAAGTATGAATCAAAATCTGTTTATAACATTAATAACATATGGAGGCGCGTCACATGAAAAAGGACCTTAGGAATCTTTAACCACTGATAATTCATGTCAACCAGCGCAATCACGCTTTTTCATTCTCCCTTTCCCGCCATGATTCAGACGCTATTTGACGCATTTGCAAAAGACGACTATTGAAAACAATGTGGCAAAAGGGGAATGTGCTTGTTATGAGCAGTCTCTACTTTTGTCAAGATGTTTTAAACTTAATTTAATAGTTGTTCTCTTTATACAGAGTTTCAAAATGTTTGACTTAATGTTTTCAAAGTCGTCGACTGCAGTTTTGTTGTATGTGGAACAGGATTAAAATATTCCCTGTTCGCTGTCATAGAATCAGCTAGAATGTAGCAATTGATGACATGCTGAGAAGTTAAACCGTTTGAAGAAATAAAACCTGTGATCGTAATTACGGCCGTTAATTTCCTAACCCCGTATAGGTCGGTTTTCGTGTGACGATACTTATCATTATAGAAGTAGTTGAATATATCAACGACCAGTTCGGACCCAGTGCAAATCAATTGTCTAGCAAATCAACTTATGTCATAAACACGTCAATTGAAATAGTATTATTTATTGTCTATTTTGACAATCAATCTATAAATAGAATAATTACACATTGCATATCCGCATAATACAGTGCAACAATTGCTGGCTCCCAATCCCAAATTATGGTAGTTAATTTGTACTTTTCCGACAGGTTTAGAACCAGTGTGTGGAACGGTTTTGGTGTTTAATACTTTTCAAAGTCGTCTGCTGCAGATTTGCTATATGCATGAAAGGGTTAAAACAATACAATGGTCATCGACATGTGACGATTAAATATAGTCGCAATAATTAAATATAACTTACCTAAATATAGAAAGGGGAGTATCTGTGAGGCTGTTGCCGTTTCTATGGCGGGTTCTAAAATAGGGGTGGTAGGGCTGTAAAGAGGTTTGTGTTCCTGAGATTTTAACAAACTTTTACACAAGTCTTCGTAATCCGACTGGAAGTCATCCAAACCGCCTGAAAATGGAAAGAAACATTTAGTTTATGGTTGTGGAAATAACTCTTTCACGCATTCACACGACGTTTGACGGCCCACAAGGAGACGTCACACATTGTGGAATATATGAAAATTAATTCTCCTTATCCCAATATGCTTTCGAAAATGTTCGTTAGCCTGTACAATATTTATAAGATTTTACATGTTTAAAAGACAGTATATGTTTAAAAGTCAAGAGACTATATGTGAAGATGGCTATCAAATACAATACAATAATTGAGCAGTCTCGCGAGAAAACGAACCTTATGGCCTCTGCGAAATGTATCGACCAGATCAGCCTGCGCAGTCCGCGCAGACTGATCCGGGCCGACACATGGGGATAGAGGTATAGAGTAAAGAAACAGAAAATCTACAAGAAGCGAAAAGTGTCGGTCCGCGCGACATGCTTAGGCTGATCCGGGTCGATACTTTACGCAAAGTCAACAATGTTGGTTTTCTCGCGGGACGGCTCATATGTGGAACCTATTTCACTTTGTAACCTGTGACCTTTGTGAGTCCCGGCAAAGTATTTAGAAGTGGAATTAGTGTATTATATACACGGGGGCGGGTATGGGAAGATCCTAAATCGCTAGAAATATTCCCCCGGATGGGCTATTAATCACATTTAAACCTTCAAATGTTTCGTTCATAGTAAATAAATCTAAATGAGACTGGCACTTAGCCAGTGTCGACGTTGGTATAATCCGTGTTTACGTACGGGCATATTACCCTTCTCTATTTGCTATATTAGTTTATTCCGTTGATATCTTATTTCAAAATACTGAGTTGGAAAGGGAGCCATTGTCTCGAGGGAGTCGCTGGTCTGGTTGAAACAAACGTTTCTATTTTGTCTTATGAGTCTTTCGTACATTTTTGTAGTTGTATTTAACACGTATGGAATAATCTGCTTAGCTTGCTTACGCATGACATGACCATGTTTATTTCATTGAATGGGTTTACACCTTAACAGCCGTTCAATAGAAAATGATGAGAGATTAGGTATCTTCGAGGCTCAATGCCAATATCATAGTTCCTACGTCATAAAGGTGTATTCTATCTGTTTCCATTGCATTTTTGTGGTTTTACAAGTGTTCTATATATTCACTCCCAGCTGATCGTACAGATTTCCTATTTATAAATAGACCACTCGAGCGACGTTAACCTGCTGAAGGAGAAAGGCGGTGCTACTGACTTTCGCGCGCGCGCAAAACAGATGAAAACAGGAAGTTTAATATCGTGGGATTTTTCTGGCCCCTTTTAGGGTTCCCAATAACAAAGGGATGAGTCACAAAAATGTTTGATGTTGGGAAGAGGGTCCCTAACAAAGACAATAATTCTTGGCTGAATCATTTGAAGGTTTAATTAATGCACTCCGACCTTCTCCTTCTCCTCAAGATTGGTTGGAAATAAAGACATCAGTTGACTATTAGTCACTAAAACTTTAAAAGTTAATAGTAAAAGTATAAGCTACTGCACCGTACCGTAAATGATTACGAACAATTTGAAGAATTAATCAGGTGATATATCGTTAATATATCTCTTTGTTTAATTGATTGTATTGCATTATTATACAACGCCATACATGTTTTCAAAAGTCGCCCATTGCAGATGCGTCAGAAAGCGTCTGTATGTGGGAAAGGGTTAAAAGTGGATTTTAAGTTTGTTTATAAGCTTTCCTCAAATGTTGTGAAAGCAGGTGTATCTGAAAATACCATATCAGGTTAACTGCTACAATGTCAGCAATTTTAATTTCGGTTACGTCTAAAACGTTTGATTTATACTACACGCATCTAAATATACCTCGGATAAAATATATCGAATCCAGGAATTCACTTTTAGACTACAGGGAACCGCAGATACAAGGTCTGATAAGCCCCGATAGGCTGGCAAGAAATCAGTTCTTCACTCAAAACTATCTGGCAACGAATGATGTAAAACGTCTGTAATCTAGACCTGTTTTTGACGTTTCTACTTGTTAGATATAGATCCATATACTTTCTGAAATTACACTTCAGTCTTACAGGTGGAATGTCCTTAGAACTTACAGTTTTCATAGTAAGTGAGTAATCAACTATGACTTTAATACTGTTATTTCAACTGAATAATACATCACACGTAAAACATTTTCGTCCATAAAAATCAAGTGAGAGCATTCACTACAGGACTTATGTTTAAACCATTGTGATATAAGAGGAACCTGTTTAAAATAAGTCACTTCTCTTTTAATCAATATGTTGTATATACATGTATATAAGACGTCAATACAACCGTCTCAAATTTCGTGCATTCAATTTTTTTTTTAGACGTTATAAATTTATAACTTTAATATAATGCAAATCAAATGATGTTCGTAGGAATGTGTTATCCTATCGTCGACTCATTAATTGTATACTGGGGTTAGCTCTCATTATGTCGTCTGCAAACAACTGGCCGCCAGACAAATATCCTGTAAACAAAACCAGATTTCTCCCGGGTCTAATTAGCCATCAATTAGCTATGGAAAATGACCTCATCTCTTAGCAATGCTGCCCAATTTCGCTTATCTCCTAATCCGCGCAGTACACTTATCTATATTTAGTAACAATCCACTTTCACTCTGATTCTTTTTATTATAATATTTTTGTTACTGAGAAAAATGTGTTTTATTTGTTGGCAACGGAAATATCTTCAAACAATCAGTTGCTGGTTTTTTCCTTATGCGCGAAAATTATTTAAACCTACTGAAAAAACTTGGACAAATTTTAATTCGTGTTATACAAAAAAAGGTAAGGTTGGCATATTTATTTGATAACAGGTTTTGCCACTTTAATTATATGAGCAATCTTCATCCATGACTAGCTGTTAAGATATGCAATCGGGATTTTGAGTAATTCAAGAAATATCTTTGAACTGAAGCTGGTCGGGTTCTTCATGTTTCTATGACATCATCTTCTCGCAGAATCTCGTCATATCTCGCAACATTACGTTCGAGTTATTCTTATGAAAGAGCAATAAAGGTTTATCATCCATCAGTACCAGGTGATATTTATAACCTTATGTCAATGACTCGACTCCATGTATCCCACTCGCCCTTAACCACGGGGCTCTTGGTATCATCGGATGAGAAACAAACGTCTGCCGTTTGGGAAAGTATCCACACAGTTACCGGAGAACAATTGTAATGGTTGGTCAGACTGCAGTAAAACTCTGCCAGGTAAACTTGACCGTTATGTTACGGTGGGGGAAACGTGAGATAAACTTGTCCGATTCATGACGGTGATGTGTCAGGTGGTTGATTTACGTACATAGACAGGTTTGCGGTTTTTGTGGGCAGCCGAAATTCACCCCCTCCTCCCTGATGATAACCAATTCTCATATTTATGAGAGGTCGTCGTCTGCTCGCATTTATAACAGAATGCTGTGAATGTGTATCACCGACCTTAGATAACCCACATTTAGCACGGTGTTTGATCATTCGTCTGCGAGCGATTGGATTTCATTTTGGAAATGTCAACAAACATCGTCTGCTGCGGATGCATACAAAGCCATTTGTAGCAGGACAATTAAAACCCTATTAATGAATGGAATCGTTTTGTAAAGGCTGCACATTTCTTATGTTTTGTTATTTAAAAAACAACAATTGATCATACCCTTATCCTATATATATAGATAAATTTAATGTCACTGTAGCAGTCGACTCTTGAAAACATTGCAAAAATTAGAGGAAACATTTTCATTCATTAGCAGACTACTCGAAAGCGTCAAATAAACGCGGGGAAACATGTAGCACAAAGGAAATATTTAATAGCAGGCCCCTCTTTATTCACGAGCGTACGCATGGACCCCTATTTTATGGCCCCTTACGATGAGTCAGGTCCTTTATGAATGAAATTTCAACACAGCTGACGTTTTAAGTGAATGAGTTTTCCCCCTCAATCTGTCTCCTCTTCTTTACACGACTTAGATGTCGCATATTTGCAAACACCCTTCCGGTTGGAGAAAACAATGATACATCTATGTATACAATTCAAGACGAACATCATTTTTATGAATACAATTAAAAAAGAACAGCATTTCAACACGGCTTTTAACATAACAAGTTTCCGTAAAGGAAACTGCATTTTTGCATTTTTTGCAGAAATATGGTTGAATGAAAGACGATGGCGCTCAAACGGTGAGAAACTGTTTCTAACCAACATTTAATTTCTTACAGCTGTGTAATTTTGTTGAAATATATATATTTTCTCTGATGTAGGCGTCGATTTTGTAGCTGACGACTTGTGAAAAACGCTGTGGGAAAAAGGAGGAATTGTTCAAAACGAGAACATTCTCCATTTCCATCCTTGATTTAACTCCGTATCAAATTTGAAAGCATGTGAAAATATTTTCTTGAGATATGAAGATGTGTTTCAACAAATCTGAAGCAGACGCATTTGAAAATATCTTTGCAAAGACAAATGTGAAAATTCTGGATAGAGTGGGATTATTAATTGAACAGAGTTGAAAACAAAATGACAATATGAGAATATGTGTCCCAATGTTTACAAAAGTCGCCTGCTGCAGATGCATTTTTGACGCAACTGCAGGTGGGAAAAGGTTAATCAGACGGTTTTTAAAACGAATCAAGTAAACGGGTGAATATATTTGGCGTTAACGTGCTGCCGATACGTGATACTTGGGTATCTCGAGTTTCAAGGTTTATATTAAAGATTAATTCATTCATAAAATACAACATGTCATGACTGAATCGAAATCGACACGATTTCCACAGGAAACTCAATACACGCGACGTCTTACACGACATACACATGTAAATATCACCGGGGCACAACGCCATGACTAATTTTCTATCAATGCCTTCAATGTATAACAAACACTCTGCCCAACAGAACCATTGTTTATAACTGTCAGAAAAATGGGTTTTGAAACAATTCAGGAAAAGGAAAATATATATAATTATGAACATATTTTTCCTTGTCCACAACATTTTCAAATCGAACTCGATATGTTGATATTTCTTCTCACTTCTCACGATGTTTGTCTCTTTCAGTGGGACATACAAAGCATATCGGGTATTCGAAGAGAAATAAGGTTTTTTTCTCTCCAGGAGGTAGTTCATTGAATGAAAAATAAATAAGACTGTAGCCTGATACACTTTATACTGGTAACCGCATACATATTTCCCCCACCCTTTACAATGAAATGCAACTGTTTAATAAGGAGCCGTCCCTCGAGAAAACCAATTTTGTGGACTGCGTAAAGTATCCACCCGGATCAGCCTAAGCATGCCGCGCAGGCTTACCCGGATATACACTTTCGCCTCCTGTGGACTTTCTGTTTCATGAATCATTACTCTATATCTCTATCCCCCTGAGACGGAATGTGTCGGCCCGGATCAGTCTGCGCAGGCGGATCCGGGTCGATACATTACGCAGAGGCCATAATGTTGGTTTTTCTTACGGGACGGCTCACCGCATAAATATTTCACCTAACCCTTTACAATGAATTGCAACTTTTTAAAAATGTCAAGTGCATGGGATTTAAAAACATATGTACAATCATTGTTAACTGTAAAGCATACATAGACTGTATTTTGAAAAAGATATGCAAGGTTCGCAGTAGTTGCTAGAATTGATAGAACAAATGGTAAATAAGGCTGTTTCGATTGTTTCCGTTTTAAACTGTTAAAACGTTTAGACTTTTCGAGAACTGAAACGTGGGGAGTGACTTGCTTGTTCATTCAATGGAAAAGTGAGTTTGTGGAATGCCGTTGAATTATTTATGAAGTCATTTAAGTTGAACTTTCAGGTTTGGTGAAGAGTTTCGTCACTAAATTACATAATAAGGTAGTTATACGTCTTCTAGTAACTTCGTAAGATGATGCGAGCCATGTCTGACGATTGTTATTAAAAGTCCTGGACTCCAGATGGAGATCTAAATTTGGAAATGTTGAAACTTCTGCAAATATTGCTCATAATCACAACAAAGTAAGTAATAAATAGTTCCAAAACTATTTTGGCAGTAAATGTTGAAAAACAGTTGGAAATCATGCAAATGTACAAATGTTATCCCAGAATTATTATTCTAATATTTCAAGACAACTTTCGAACAGTTTAAACAAACTGATTTTATTATCTATAATCTGGAGTTCAGCACCTTTAAAATATTATCGACTCTCCGTAACTGGATCATCCAAAAGTATTGGCATAACACGACTGAAGACGAATGAGAACGAGAGACAGATGGAATAGCTTCACATAAGACCGAGTCTAATAATGGATCTGCCGACGATGATATACGAGCGCCTTAGCTAAAGGGAAAGGCATATGTTTTGTTATCATCAAGTCTGTCTATATTTAGATACATAAACTGATATCTAATGTTGACTGATAACAGTGACTGATAACACCTTTCCATTTATGCTAGCTCATACATTTCGTTTGTTCAAGTGATCGTACATATGAGATACGACTATGCCATAAAGATGATTGTTTACCGAAGCGTTAAATATTTGACTCATGATCATGCGAGTTATAGTAATGCGGTGACTTGTGTCCCAAATATTCCGTTTTCTCCTAGAATATCAATGTGACTTTGACCCTTTCTCACATGTTGGTTCCTTTTGACACATCTGCAGAAGACGACTTTTAAAAATATTATGGCAAAAGAAATTTGCTCACGGTGAACACTATTTAGGATTTCGTGAAAAGAGATTATCCATGTCGACTGACGCTGATTACGTTTACGGGAGGAAGGTTTAACTCTAAATACCTTTATAAGACTAAACAACATTTTCTCAAACCATATTGGCTTCAAATAAATGTCCCTGACTTTTGACTCGAACGATTACTACTGCACTATATAAGACCTATAAAATCCGTTTCCCTGATTTACAGATACGTTATTAAAACGGCTAACAGTTTTGAAAACAATGTGAGAACATTAAAATCTGCTCAAATCTGTTCTCCATTTCCAAAATTGTTTTTACTCTGTATCATGAGTAAAATTTCAATTTACAGATAACTCGTATCATTTAAAACGTTAATCATTTAAACCCAAAGATTCTGATTAAAATTTGACGTACTTTCGTAACCTATTTATGGCGATAATCCCTTTTCTTAGATTAGTAATCATTACGCATTCCATAACATTATCGATTACCAATATTTCAAGATAATGACATATATAATTATCAGCAAAGGAAGCTGTCTCTCGAATAGGAAGAAGTACATAAGACGGTGACGAAGAAGATTTAATCGTACTCGGTTGTTTATAATTACTCATTGGTTAAGCCTTCAACGACAGTGCCAAACGATCACGGAATTCGAAATGGCCTTCATCGATAACACGATAACAATCTTATCTGATCTTATCCTTACATCAGAATGTCACTTATAGACAGGCGGAAACTCGAAAGAACGGATCTCGATCGGCCCTGTATTGTAAAGATGGACGTGTACATGTTATCGACACTTTCATCAAAACAGCCCGGGGCTAATCGAACGACTTACGGTGACTCATACAAACCCCGAAACTTTAACCCTTAGAGCTACGGTTACACTGTACATGTATTAGCATACTGTCATGTATGCTTTCTTAAACCGAGGAAATTAATTTTTCAATGTTTGTAGAAAAGGTAGCAAATATTCTCATTTAAACA